>JAMPIV010019109.1:450000-812500 GCA_024509875.1 Oreohelix idahoensis
ATACACTTTAACCTAAACTATCCCTTCCATTACTGAAGAAAATTACATTAACCTGCCTTCACCCACGTGTCAATTCACACAATATAAAATAACATAACATTACTAGGCCTATAACATGTGATAACTAAGAGTGTTAATGCAGACTTGCTGGCGCCTTCTTTATGCACAGTCATCAACATGTGGCCCCCGGTTGCCATCTTACCAACAAGTTAATATTATCTAAATTACAGTCCCAGATAACATCTCTGTCCAGTCCCATGTATGAAATACTCTCCTACTAAATTTGCCTTTCTTGCCCGGTCTGATGAATGAAATAATTGCTACTAAACACTTACAGCCGCAATCTGGACTTAACACCAGTAAAATCTATCAACACATATTTTCACTCATCTATCATTTCAGAACTAAATCTATTGTCCTGGAAGAAATCTGCTTTAGAAACACATCCATCTATTTTGTTAAACACTAGAACTGTGCCACGCTGAATACTAATAATAAAACTACAGAATACTAAAGCTAATTTCTACAAAATACGCTAACAATTATAGCTCACATGCTCTGGTTTCTTTGTCCATCTGGTACCCACACATGGTGCCTCGTCTCGTTTGTTCTCTTTGAGCGGCTTTTGCAAAATAGGGTCTTTCGCCGGCTGACTCTATCTTTATATAGGCCCTAGGTCTAACCACTCACGAGAGTAGTGTGTGCGCAGTAATTGGGCCACTTAAATAACACACACGATACATGCTCTCGAAGTAGCAAAAACACACATATACAACACAACTCCGTAATCCACAACTATTTTTAGGCTTTATTGTGGCCTAGTAATATATCTTCTTCTTGAAGATGTTGTATTAAAAAGGCAGTGAACCACGGAGACAGTGGGGATGACAAGATGGCCCGACAACAGCACTACCTCTGGCGCTTCAGTCGTAATCTCTCAGATCGTTGGTGCTGCGCCTGATTCTTTCTGAGCAGCGATGCTTTGGGCTCAGATTCTGTAATCTGTACAACCTGGTTGGGGACCCTCTTGGTCGTCATGTTCCTAGTCGTGCGTTGCTGTGCTGGCCGTTGCTGTGGTTTGGAAAATTCGTCTACTTGTGCAATATCGCTGCTTGCTTGTGTCTTCTTCTTGTCAGTGCATGGAGCTGTCAACTGTGTAGGGGGATTGCTCCTGACGTGTTTAACACTCGTTTTGTGTTGAAGGTGGCTTACATTCCCCACAATCTGCTTTTGATGAGTCTCCTCTCCTGAACATTGATGTGCATTTCCTCCTATCTGTTTAGGACGAGTTTCCTCCCCTAAACGACTACCAATTTTCTCGGCGCCCTTGGGGTGACAGTTGTCACTGCCATCTCTTGGCTTGCACCCTAGAGGCCACCTAGTTGTGGCAGTACGCTTAGGGAAAGAGCTTCTTGAGGGACAGGCGGAAATCAAATGTTCTGTTGACTTGCACCCAAAGCATCGTTTCGGAAGCGGGCCTTGAGGGCATTTGGCTGTCATGTGGCCTGAGAACTCTCCACAATTGTAGCACCTCAATCTGGTAGGCTTTCTCTGTGCCATGGGTCGCCTCCTACTACCTTTACATTCTTGGCCGCCAATGCCGCAAACATAGACTGCTTCCATGTCCTGGACAGATGGTTTGCTATCAAACTCTACTCGTTCATTTTTCGCCAGACTCCTGAATCCCTGTCTGAAGATCTTTATCTGATGTACGAATACATCAATACCTCCATCATATGGCGCGATAAACCCCCATCCCCTGTGGATCATCCACTTGCAAACCCCTTTTCCCCTGGTCGGTGCAACTGCGTTTGTTGGTGCTCTCAGCTCACAGCTTTCCTTGACAACAGCCTGACTCTCACATACAAGAAGGTCTAGTTGAGGTTCCTGCTCACACACCCCTTCGTCGTGCTTTGGCAGTTTCCGCAGTTGGCGTGGTGTTTTCTTTCTCTGAACCTCCTCTAGTGCTGGCGAACTGGTCTGTGATAGCTGTGCTAGCTGAGTTTTTAGGAGAGATAATTCTGCTTTGAGTGCCTCCTCTTCATTGTGAGCTTCTACACTGGCTACCTGCACCAGTGTATCAGGCTTTTTGCCTTCCAAGAAAACAGCACATTCCTTAGGCCCCTGACTCACGGCCTGGAAATTCCTAGTCATCTCATTGACTAGTGGTCGCTCACTGTAGGCTTCTTCCACTATTTTGAGTAACTGCTCAGGGCTGGCCTTGGCTCCGCCACGTATCCGTAATTCCCTAGAGACCATGGGTGTGACATTATTCCAGATAACGTCTACCTTATCTTCTGCAGAAAAGGGCGCTACAGAAGTCAAGAAATAGTTACAGTAATAGCCCAAGATACCCACTAGTATTAAACAAAATCACGAAAATAAATTCATCAGAAGTCTTCCCTAGAAGAAGCAGTAATCCAATAATGGACACCAGAAGACACCCAAAACTAAATGGTGAAATCACAAGACCAAAGAAAGAAATATCTCACTTCCAGAATGGACTACAAAGAATTCTGCATATGAAAGTTAGACAGAACAAAGAGGAAATGAAGAAAGTACATAGTACTAAAATATACAAAAGTACAACACAAAATATACTTAAATAATACATTTATCTGCTGATCCAGCGCTTGCAACACTGATGCAGCTCCAACATAGCTCCTCAGTCGCAGATGATTCACAATGAAGACCATGAACAGTCACTCACAAAGTACATAAAAGTTCAATAAAGTGCCGTCACAACGTGTGACGTAGCACAATGCACACTGAAGGAAACACACAGGTAAATACTCCCACCGTTATAGGTAGCACAGTCCTGGCAATCAAGTCTCACACACTATCGTCTGAGTGTCGAATAATCACATACAGCCCTTCGGCACTGCCTAGGATATGGCACACTGCAATCTGTCTTTTCAAGCACCAGCAGGCAGGATCAAGCTGCCTAGTGGCACTGGAGAGCAGGACACTGTCGAATAAACAGTATGTCAACTGGTCGAAGCATATGACAGTCCAAAGTAGGAACATTGCTAGACAGAGTTGCAGCTCGTAACACAAGGTCCCAGGCAGGTCGTGCTGCAGATCAGTGATACAGAGTATCAGCAGGCAGATCGTGCTGCAGCTCAGTGATACAGGATATCAGCAGGTAGGTCGTGCTGCAGCTCAGTGATACAGAATATCAAGCAGACAGGTCGTAAGGCAGATCAGTGATACAGGGTATCATGCAGACAGGTCGTAGCAGATATCGTAGGCAGGTTTCGCTGACAACCCACTCCTATGCATACAATAAGACGCACTTTGGTTCAGGTATACTGGCACCCCAGGCAGTCGCCCCACAGTCTGCATAGGCCTGGTGAGAAACAGTAGTCTGCCTGCGCCAATTTGCCTTAAGACACTAATTGTCCTAAGTAAACTTCAAAGTTTACAAAGACACCTAGCAAAATAGCCTAATACCTCTAAGATAACAATCAAAGTCACAAAGTATCACCAGGGAAAGGGCGACAACCAGAGTCATCTCCATGCCCGTTGAGCTAGTTATTTACTCCACAGGGAGCACACGATTGTTACCAACATCCAGCAAAGTATACCTTGTAATATGTCTACTTATACAGCCTGATAATTCATAGACAACTGCTCTAACAATGCTGACAGTATAACAGTTAGAAATTAGAATTATAACCAAAACCTGCACTTCTACAACCTGTCAAAATGCCACTATCTTATCACTGTATATCTATTTCCAGCCGACAAAAAAAATCAAGCCATCCTGTGACCTAGTTACATCTCGTCGTTCCCTACACTGCTGCAAACCAGTATAATACTAGGGGTACTAAATAACAGAACCACTACCATACCTCACCACTGTTCATGGTGGATTTAACTCAAGATAGATGATATGAAAAGGCAAAAGAACGGTTGCTCCGGAAATTCCTTCTGTCAGCAGACGGGCACCGAACACAGTTCAGATACGAGGTACCAAGCACGGACCAAGACTTCGAAGATTTTGTCTCAAAGATTAAGCTTTTGCTTAATAGATGGGTCGAGATGGAGGGAATCACAAAGGACTATGATGGCTTGTTGGATCTAATGCTACGGGACAAAGTGTTGTCGTCATGCTCAACTGACCTGGTAGCATTTTTCCAGGAACGGCAGCCAAAAGATATTGATTCCATGGCACAGTTGGGCCATCAGTACGTTCTGACCCATCCGGACAAGCTCATCCATCAGTCGAGCATTCCTTATGAGGCTATCTCATGCGTCCGGAAGATCTCGAGCAACCAACACGGCAGCATCGGTGAAATAGTGCTGATAAGTTTCGGAAGCAACAATGCGTTAGGTCGTCCCGCCAGAACGAACCACAAAGGGGGAGTTATGGAAACTTCCAATCTCGTTGAAGTTATATGAATAACAGGAATTACCACCAGTGTAGAAGTGGAAGTGATGAAGATGAGAGTCATTCACAAAAACATGTTCACTTCAGCGATTCAGGAGGATAAGAAGTGGTATCCAGGGAAATCCATCAGACAAAGAAGTGAATCATCAGAGAGCCGAGAATCCGATCCTGATTCTTGTGCTGTCCGTAAGAATCGAGATTATCAGGCGAGTATGCAGGATTCAGATGGTGAATCCAGATTGTCACCATCTACCAGTCCTAGCACGAGTACACGTGGTGAATCAAAAAAGGGAACGCCGAAGTTCCAATTGTGATGCCAAGGGACACGATGTAGACGTGTGTCCAACCCTTATCGAACACGCAAATTCCGCGTATGTGTTGGACAGTCAACAGCGAGTACTGTTTGGGGTGCCGACCGCTTTTTCATTCTGACGAGAGGGTAGTTTTACGGTGCAGACATGCATTACCGTGTTTGTCTGCGGTCCTCGCTGTTCATCTTTGTCCGTATCAGCGAGACAGCTTTTGCCATAGTTTTTTAAGTCGTGGTGTCTAATGTGCTAGAGAGGTTGAATATTATCTCAGTTGTTAGTTATGCAAGCTGATTCACATTTTGTAAGTGCGAGTTGTGTTACGGACATTGTCCTTTTGACGTTATATTCTTACCACTAGAGTGAGTGGTGGTCACTCTTACTGATAGGTGTGTTCTATAGTGCCTAGTTAGTGTATACCGATTTGTGGTGGTAGCGCTTGTATTTACGTATTTCATTATGGCAATTTGTGGCCAAGTTGTTATGTCCTTAATAAAGGGAAATTAGCTGTTGGAAGCCTTATTTTCTTGTGTCAGCCATTGTTCGTGTGGTCTCTTAGTATGAGAGAGCCATTGTCTAATTTGAGTTAAATCCAGCACGGACAGTGGTACGGTATGGTAATGGTGCTGTTATTTAGTACTCTTAGTATTATATATATATATATATATATATATATATATATATATATATATATATATATATATATATATATATATATATATATATATATATATATATATATATATATATATATATATATATATATATATATAAGTTAGTTGCTTATCCTTTACAGGACGTGGCAATCAACCCCAGCTTTTATTAGCTGTTTGTGATTTTTCTAGGCAATTTTTTCATTCAGTAGTTTTCCATTGCTTTCTGAACGGTACGGCGTTTATGCCATTGTTAAAAATCCACACAAAGCGATCTGCTACCAAACCGCATGCAGCAGGTTTCAAACCTGGTATATCTGGATTATGAAACTGCGTTCATATCCATTAGGCCACAGACGCCGACTTATATATATATATATATATATATATATATATATATATATATATATATATATATATATATATATATATATATATATATATATATATATATATATATATATAGAAGCACATTAAATACGCACCACCTGTATAATCCAGGAACAGAGTGTGAAATGTAAATATAAGTGTTTACAAGTTTGCATATTTGGAATCTTTATTCATTTTCCTATGAATCCATGCTGGTCATTAATTTGTACATTTGATTGTTATTTTTTTTTTTTTTCGTACACCCGCTAATACTCGAGGCGAAATCTCAGGTTATTATTTATGTCTAACCTGACATTGATTTTACGTGAGTATCCCTTTTTTCTTGTACAGAGACAGGTGTCCCTCGCCATTCAGGCAAATACTCTTCGAATTCGGATGTACCCATTACAGCTGGGTCGGCTCAGGAGCCGCCAATCCCTGGTCGACGACACTCCTTCAAATGTTCTCGCCATGTCTCGAGTTAATCCAGTCCAAATCCCGGTCGACGAAAAATCCTCAAATGCCGTCACCCGGGTTTGATCCTGGATCATCCGGTCACCAGAGCAGTGTGGTAACCAAAACGTTAGCGCGGCTCCCGATTGTTATGAAATTCATTGCATTCTGTGCAGGCAAGGGAGAAAACCAAAAATGCAACCAATAAAAAAATTCATTTACACTATCCTCAATATCTGGTATGTCCACCATGTACTTGCAAACAAGCTTGGCAGCGGCTCCGCATGGAACGCACACGTCTCTGAAGGAAATTCCGGGGAATCAAGTCCCATTCACGTGTAAAAGCAGCTTCGAGCTGTTGCCAATTAGCTGGAGAACCTTGCCTGTAGACTCTGTGTCCAAGCTCGTCCCACAGATGTTCTATAGGGGACATGTCTGGTGATAGGGCAGGCCAATCAATCGTCACGATTTTCTGCTGCTGTAAATATTGCTGCGTAATGCATGTGGTGTGCGCACGTGCGTTACCCTGCTGGAGAAGCTGCAAGTCTAGATAATTTGTGAACGTAGGAGCAACCAATACATCCAGAACCTCATCTTGATATATCACAGCATTAACATTTCCACAGAAAACGTGAAGAGGCAAGCGATGATGAAAACTGAATCCTCCCCAAATGGGAATACTGCCAACTCCAAATCAGTTGTGCTGACGAACACAGCAATCTGCAAAGCGCTCTCCACACCGTCGCCAAATCCGCATACGTCCATCAGCAAAGGATATGTTGAATCTGCTCTCGTCTGTGAATAGGACAGCATTCCACTGCAGTCTAGTCCATCTGACATGTTGCTCTGCCCATTGCAGGCGCTGCTGACGATGTCTGTGAGTCAAGTTTGGCCCAACATAAGGTCGTCTTGCAGTAAGGCCTGTATCCCTGAGTCGTCGTATGACTGTCATTCGAGAGACTTGCCCACGTCTACCCACTATTGCTCTTGCTGTTTGACTTGGCGGGAGAGAACGATTCCTTAGGTGACTCAGCACAATATGATGATCTTGCGCAGGGGTAGTAACTCGTGGTTGGCCACTCCGAAGTCTATCCCGGGCACTGCCAGTGGTTCCGTAACGTTCATTGAGATGTACAATAGTGCTGTGGTGGCAATTCATCCTTCTGGCAATGGCCCGCGAGCTCATTCCGGTCTCCAACATACCAATGGCTCGTTGGCTGTCGTTTTCAGATAGTCGTGGCATTTCAAGCACATGTACTGGGTGTTTTGTCTCAACGCCCTTTTTATACCGAGTATACTGCCACAACGCGTACACATTTTCAGGATCATAGCTGTTGGGAATCGTGTTGCACGTGTAACTTTCATTGTTTTCATGTAGTCTGTACACAAACCCGTGGGTTGAATCATGCACTTTCCATTCCAGCAGCCATACGCTCTCTACCTCATGACAGACACGGGGAAAATCCATTCTCACACTTTTTTCCCCCCAGCTTCTCGGCATCAGTATATATAATAGTGGTGCATTTTTAATGTGCTTCAGTATATATATATATATATATATATATATATATATATATATATATATATATATATATATATATATATATATATATAATCTACTCTAGAATCCTAGAGCAGAGACTCCGACGCCTAGCTGAGCCACAATTGGATGAGGTCCAGTGCGGATTCCGTGCAAATCGAAGTACTCAAGACCTAATCTTCACACTCAGACAGCTGAGTGAAAAGGCCCTTGAGTATAAGAGTGAGATCCATCTTTGTTTCATAGATCTGGAAAAGGCGTTTGACAGGGTCCCCTGGAGCAAACTTTGGGACTGTTTGGCAAGGAAGAATATTCCAGCACCTCTGATTCATGCTATACAGAGCTTCTACAAGTCTTGCAGAAATTATGTGAGGACAGCAAACCATAAGTCAGAAGAGTTCAGGACCACCACTGGTGTAAGACAAGGTGATATCCTATCACCTTACCTCTTCATACTCCTTATGGACGATGTCATCAAGGCATGTAAGGAGAGAACAAGAAAGTATTCAGTGGGGTACTGGAAGATGAGACAGGTCTATATTTCGGAGCTGGCATTTGCTGATGATGTTGCCCTGATTGCTAAATCAGAGGCACATCTCCAATCCAACCTGCAAGTCTGGAAGGAAGAGCTGGAGAAGAGAGGGATGGTCATAAGCAGCTCTAAAACAAAATCCATGGTGATATCACGAGAAGAAAGAAAACATCAGATTAAGTTGGGAGAACAGGTCCTGGAGCAGGTCGACCACTTTAAATATCTCGGAGCTATTATAGACCGAAAGGGAGGCATCAAAGAAGAGTTGGCCACTCGAAAAGCAGCGGCTGGGAGACTTTTTCAGGCCATAAATCGTGGATTCCTCAGCAAGAAAGAGGTTGGTAAGTAAACGAAGATGGCTGTATACCGCTCCACCTATGTCCCAGTCTTGACATATGGATGCGAGTCGTGGGCAATGACTACAACCCACAAAAGCCAGATCCAAACCTCAGAAATGAGGTATCTGAGGAAAGTGGTTGAAGTAACAAGAAGAGACATGGTCCGCAACCAGACGATCCGTCAAGGCCTAAAATCCCATCCGCTGCAGACCCAAATAGAACAGTCCCAACTAAGATGGTTTGGCCATGTCTGCAGAATGGGAGAAGATCGGCTACCACGACAAGCATGGGAAACAAAGAGCCAGGGATCCAGACCTCCAGGACGACCCAGAGTCCGCTGGGAGGACAACATTAGACAATCTTTGAAGGACCGAGACTAGAATGGAACCAGGCCAGGAAGAAGACAGCTGATAGAATGGTCTGGCGCTCTCTCTTCCAAACCTCTACACCTCACGGTAGAAGGGGAACGACTAAGTAAGTAAGTAAGTAATATATATATATATATATATATATATATATATATATATATATATATATATATATATATATATATATATATATATATATATTTATATATATATATATATATATATATATATATATATATATATAAGTCATCAAGTTCTTTGCATTAACTGTTTGCTAATACTTCTCTGGATTTCTTTTGATAAAATAAATACACTTGCTTCTTGTAAGCGGTGTTAATTCATTGGTAGGCATTTATGTTGGAATATTAATCGTCTCAGATCATTTAGAGAAATATTCTAATTCATATGGTAGTTCTACAAACAAAACAATCTACTTCCTTCCATCCAGTCCAGTTAGTAATGGTTTATTTATCATTTTAAAGGTTGCATCTGCTAATTCATCTTCAACTTCACAGGACTGGGAAATCTGGTCACCCTACTTATAGAAAGCAGCTTTCTTTCTTTCACAACTTGTGACCGTGCGTGTGGATGGTATAGGTGTATAGTGGTTGTTCGATCACTGTTCTAACAGTTGGTGGTTTCAGATGTTGGTGATGTCTTTTACAGCAGTCCCTTAATTTATTTACTTACACTATGTTGGTGATGTGTACTGCTAATGAATACAATAGCTGAACGACAGATGGATGATGATGTAACTCATGTTCACTCCAACAGCGGTGAATTTAGCGTGCAAACTTTTTTTTACAGCTTTATAATTCTGCAACTATGTGGAAGGGGATATTCTGCCCAACCTTCCACTGAGGTATACAACTTTGTACAGCAACTTTATTTCATGATGATTGTAAAACAATGTTCTTGCATTCTCCTTTCTTTCTTTCTATGTCCCTGTCTCTATATTCTTCATCTACCGACTTTGATATCTAAATCGTACTGGTTTGAGAACCACTGATGTCTTGTAACACTACTGTCGTTGAGCTTAATTCATCTACTTGCTAAGTTTCGCTTTATCTTTGGAGAGCTCTATCTTCGTTATCTGTATGTGAGCGTTTGGTGTATCTCTTGATAAGTCTGGCCTACACCGCCAGGGTTGACTATTTCTACCAAAATGTCTATGACTCACACGTCTTGTAGCTAGCTGCAGCTACGAATATTTCTACAACAGTTTATTCGTACCCGATGGTCTTGACAGCTTGAAAATCTTGTACGTAAGAAAATTTTTCTACATTTGCTAAACCAGCATTTCTACTGTCATGATGGCATGCTGAGTGATCAGAGAGCTCGACAACAGTACATCTTTTGTGAACACAAAAGCAGCCAAACCATGGCATGTTGTCTGGGTCCACTCACTGATACTTACTCACCATTCAATACTTTAACACGTAGGAGAGAAAACAAATTCCCATTTTATGCCTAATGCATCTGAATCTGAACTGCCTAACTTATTCTAAATAAATAAGATCAGTTTTAGCTTCTCAGTGCCACTTTAAATCTAGGAGTGCCCTTTACTCCATTTCTCTTAGCTGTTCTAAGTTCTTGTTCAAAATTTAAATTGGCCTACACTACATTTACATAATTTTGGAGAGCCCGAGGTTCCTACTAATTAACCTAAGTTCTAGCTCCTCTCACTCTCTCTGTCTTTGATCTGCCAGCGTTCACATTGGTTATTATATGCCTGCTTCTAACACTTGCTTATCAAACTATATTTGATGAGTTGACAGATGTTGCATTTAATAAAACTTTACCTAACTGTGTGTTGCGGACAGTTTGGCTGAGTTTATAGTTTGTTAAATGTACCTGTTTAAGTTTGGAGACATTATTTGTTAGATTCTTGATCTAAGGGGAGTTACTCATTTTTTACTTGGGTTGAAGTCAAATGTGGTTGTTATTCCACTTGTCTTTTAACCAAGCGATCTAATTTTAGAACCGATGTCTTGTTACTTGACCATATATGGCTTGAAAGGTCAGCCTTTCCTAGAATGTTTTCAGATAGCCCACCTGAGCGTGGCTCAGGGGTCTTGCGTCTCACGACGCATGCGCAAGTTTTGGGCGCGGATCGAGAGACTTCCGATCTGGGAGTCGAGCTGAGTTTTTCTGTGCGGACACGGAGGTCCGGAGTTTTCTCTGCTGTAATTTGGGGAAAGAATGCCTCTCTGGATCTAAAGACGTTTTAGATGTATCCCCATGTGTTATTCTAAGCGCCAAGTATGGCGAGTGTTGGTTTGGTGTTTATTCGTTGTATTGCTGGCAAGGTAAATTAACTTTACACGATTTTTGTAATCTCTGTTGTCAATTGGCATTGTAGTGACTTTTCCTCCTGTACGGGAAAGATTTCACTAAAAATAATAGAATTGGAGCTCGCTCATTATGCTAACATTGTATTTATCGGGTTAAGGAAGCCCAGAGAACATTGCACATGTTAAAACCCGCTATTCAGGCGGTATCAACTGAACAAGGACTGACATACCTTGTTTGTCTAAAGGAAAGCCACAGAGGCCAACGTATTTTGGGAGCCCGCCATTTTTGCGCGGCCTGCTTATGCCAGTAAAGATACCTGACTGGGTTAGTCAGAGGATATTTCAAAGAAAGGAGAGATTAGCATTGTATGCTAAAAGCCCGCTGTCTTTGGGGCGTAATTTGACCAGAGATGTACCTGACTTGCTGGCGTCAGGTGAAGGATGAACTAAGCTCGTGTACTTGACTACTCGCTCCCCATGCGGGGTAGTTTTCCTGTAGCTGTACCTAGGAATGTTAGAATGATATGCCAGTACTATGATATGTACAAACTACTTATGATTTATGGATGCCAGCTGTATTGAACTGTTATCATGTCTATGATGTTACTAAGTGCTGTTCAAAATGACTGTATTGATGTCGGCGTAACCTGTTGTCATCCTGTATTAAAGTGATTGAAATGTCATCAGTCGTTACCAACGTTCCTGACTCCTACATGTGATTGAGTGAGTGTCCCGTGAACTTGTCAAGATCCTTTACACATTCGCGTCAACTATTTACTCACTCACACATCATGTCAACTACGTACTGCTAAGATTACTACACATCTGATAGCCTGTATGGCGTTTGAGTTAGTTGTCAACAACGCACCTTAACAGCGCCTCAATATTTGGTGACAGGATACTGAGCTGGTCAGAAGAAAGTGACCTGCAACATTATGGTAGGCCAGATTCGTGGGGTCTCGTCTACACGGTGAACAGATTAAGTAGGTCAACCACTGATACTAGCTTGTTACCTGGCGCCTCATACTGCATAAATTCATTTATGCTGATTTTCTACACACATAAGCAGCCTACAGCAGTTCTACAATCGATGACGTTCATCTTGTGAGCGATCCTATCACTTTGTTTACTGTCAAGCTGATGTTGTAACCAGTTCCAGCTTTTGGTTACGTGCTTCGTCTAACAGACATCCCTATATATCAGCGTTGGATCTTCTAGTCTCAACCATGTTTTGGTAGAATTTCATTGTAGCTGTACTTTGGAGACCACCACCTGTTGTCGTTGTTACTGTAACCTTCAACGGTGGATCTTCCTTGCATTGCACTGTCTTGTGTTGAACTTCATTGTTGCTGTACTAAAGGCCAGGAGTGTACTTTAAGATAAGTGGCAGTTCGTTTTTGAAAACTGTGCCGTTGTGTTGTGTTTAACTGAGCCTTCCTTGCAACACACTTTATTGATATGCTTTGTGTTTATGTTAAATATTTTTTGTTGTGTATATTTCTACGGGTTTCGGTTGGGTTTTGTCTATTGTAGGGTATCCCACGTTACAGAGGGCCTACAGTAGCGTTCTATAGGGACTTGTCATGAATTTCCCACAGCGGAAATAGCCAGTGACTTTTTGTTTTCGTGATATTTTTGTTTAGCCGTGCCGAGGTGTCCTTTCGTCGTTTTTGTAATATTTTTGTGTTCTTTAGTTTTGATTTGTTTTGTTTGTATTTGTCTGCCTCATCTTCCTATTGTTAATTTTTATACACCTTTTCATTTATACACTGTTGTTGTCATTTGTTTTGTTTAAAGTTTTCGCAGTTATCATTGCAATTGTTTGCAAAATTCTCTTAAGTTTCGCTTTATAATTTATTTGACTTCTGCGAATGTTATCGTATTGTCCTTGATGCTTGTTCTCTGTTTACGTTATTCATTGTTGTCATAAGCTATTTATATCGATATGTAATTGGTCATGCACTATTAGCAGTATAGGGCACTTAGAATTAAGAAGTAATTATTGGTCATATTATTATAAAGGTGATTATACAAGTTCTTTATAAAAGACTTGTCTCCCACTGAGGTTGGGATAAAGTGAGTTATTTTTCAGGTTACTGATCTCATATTGTTAGACATAATGTCTACACTAGAGTACTTTATTCAGCAAGGGAAATCCCTTGGTAAGGCTGGTGATAAGTTGGAGGAATTCGCGACTACTGAATATGCCAAGGCACTAAAGTCGGAAGAAAAGAGACAGAAAATGGAAAATGAGCAAAAGAAAATAGAAGCTGAGAATTTAAGACTGCAGATGCAGGCAGATGAAAGGAAATTCCAGTTGGAAATGGAAAGACAAAAAAGAGAAGCTGAGGAAAAAAAATCCAGCTACAAATGGAGAATGAAAATAAAAGGTTAGAAAGAGAAGCTGAGGAAAAAAAATGCAGCTACAAATGGAGAATGAAAACAAAAGGTTAGAAAGAGAGGCTGAAAATAAAAGATTAGACAGAGAAGCCGAGGAGAGAAAAGCGAAAATGGTACATGATGAAAAACTCTTAGCTTTGGAGTTAGAAAAATTGAAGTTGATGAATATGGGTAATGCTAATGATCCAAATAATCTGTCAACTTCTAATAAGACAAATGCTACTACTTATAAGGTCAAGCTACCTGCTTTCAATTCTTCCAGTGACGATATAATGTTCTATCTGGACAGATTTGAACGGTCATGTCAAACTCATAAAGTAGATAAGTCACAATATGTTAATCAGTTGTCGGAGATACTTAAAGGTGAAGCTCTAAATATGTTAAGTATGGTAGATGAGCCTGACAAGAATAATTATGAGGTTGTCAGAGCAGCCTTATTAAGAAAATATCAACTTACCGAAGACGGTTATCGTCTTCGCTTCAAGACTATGTTACCAGAAACTGGGGTAGAATTCTCATAATTCATCTCAAAAATACGTCTTACTTTCACACGATGGATTGAGCTGTCTAAGACAGAACATACATTTGAAGCCCTTATGGACTTATTACTTCGAGACAAAGTTATGTCATCTGTCAATGAATCTTTTCTTGCCTTTCTACATGAACGTAAACCTAAGAACATAAAAGATATGGAAGAACATTGTTGCCAGTATGTCACTGCGCACCCTCATGTAACTGTTAGCAATTCTAATGTTAAGGAAGGTTTGCCAGTTGCTTCTGCAGCACCATATGGTCCTAACTTTAATCGTAAATTTCAAGATGCTAAACGCAACTTTGATAGGAAGAGTAATCGTAATTATGCTCAAAATCAAAGCAATCCATCTTATAATGGTTCTTCCTCAAAGAACTGGAGGCGAGCTGACAGTCCTCGTAATTTTGGTTCCAACAATTTTGGAAACTTTCGCAGGGGTAGTCACAATAGAAACTATCGAAGCTATTCTTCACGGAGACAACAAAACCAATTTAGCAGTTATTCTCATCAAAGGGAAAATGACAATCACAACTGTGAAAACTGCGGTTCAAACCAAAACAATAGTTTTAGTAGGTCAAATAATAATTATTTTAAAAGAAATAATAGTCGCAGTAGATCGCAACACAACATTAATAAATCATGTCACCATGCTAACTCTGCACAGCAAGAGTCTCAAGGAGTTAGTAGTCAAGCGAACAATAGTAATAAAAACTCTAGTGCTATCACTTGTTCTGCTTTTGATTTTGGGAGAGCATCTCAAAGCCCCCAATGTACAAAACTATTCGAACCTACTACTATATCTACCCTGAGTTGTGGTCATCCTCTTCCCGCTCTTCCTGCCACAGCTGCGCATGACGGGAGAGGATCTCTTATCTTACATAAAGGTCTAGTGAATAATATTCCAGTCTCACTCCTTTTTTATTCTGGATGCAGTACTATTGGGGTTAGACAATCTCTCATAGATACTTCCTGTGCCACGGGAAAAGTGGTCAAATGTGTGACATTGGTGGCACTCTGGAAAAGTATTCAACTGCTATCATTTACATTGCTACTCCCTTCTTTACGGGAGATGTCCACGCGTGTCTTCTACCGAATCCTATTGCGGATTTTATCATCGGTCGTATTAATGGAGTTAGGGAATGCACCCCGCAGCAGATTGCTGCTTTGGAAGAACAAAATATCCAAACTGCCAATGCAGTGGTCACAAGAGCACAAGCTCTTAATATGCCTCAAAACTTCATCGACTGATAGTAATGAAGGGCATAGCCATGATGATCACTTGGTGATTTCGCGTGACCATTTTATAAAACTGCAAGAAGATGATCCTTCTTTAAAAAAATTCTTCCTTCTCGCTAACTAGAGTGATCCAAATCAGAACACAGATCGAAAATCTTGGATTACAATGAAGAATGGTGTACTAGTGCGTATGGTACAAGACTCGACTACGTCTACGCATTCACAAATTCTTGTGCCCAAGAGTATGAGAGTCCAAATTCTGCAACATGCTCACGACTCTCAGTGTGCTGGACATATGGGTTTTTCCCGTACTAAGTCGAGAGTTCTTGCAGCTTTCTTTTGGCCATTTGTGAATAAAGACATACGTATTTATTGCCGATCTTGCAAAATATGTCAAGAGGTCAAATCTAGAGGTCCACGACATGCAGCACCTATCCAGGCTGCGGACATTCCTATTCGGCCGTTTCAGAAAATGACAATAGATAGTATTGGCCCTTTTAGGATCAAGTCAGCCAGAGGACATCAATTTATCCTAACATGCGTTGACATGTGCACACGTTGGCCAGAGGCTGTACCTCTTAAGAGCATCTCCACTGCCGATATCGCAAACGTTCTTTTTCTGATATTTTCTCGTTTGGGATTCCCCACAGAAATATTGTCAGACCATAGCACCCAATTAATATCAGACACTATGTCGCAAGTAATGTCTACTCTGCATATTAAAAGGTCTCTGAGTAGTATTTATCACCCAATGTCTAATGGGTTAGTCGAACGTTTGAATAGAACACTCAAGAATCTACTTGGGATGATAACTGAGGATCATCCTCAGGATTGGGACAGGGTTTTACCCGCAGCTCTTTTTGCATATAGAGAGGTCCCCAACGAACATACAGGATTTTCTCCTTTTGAGCTTGTCTTTGGCGCGCGACTGCGCGGTCCTATGTCTTTGCTTCACGATCTTATAACTGCTGATAATATTAACGATGACACACAGTCTTCATATGAGTATGTCATTGCTCTCAGGCAGAAGATTATCGAAGCATGCAAACTAGCAACTTCCTCATCCGAATTTGCTAAAGAAAAGGCAAGGCAATTTGCACATAAGAATAGATGCCTACGACAACTTTGTCCTGGCGACAAAGCACTTATTTTGCACCCTTGTAGGGAGAACAGACTTCTTATTGCATGGAAAGGTCTGTATACAATAGTCTCAAGAATTTCCGGTGTCGAGTAGGTTGTCGATATTGAGGGAAAGCATAAAACCTTTCATGTAAACATGCTCACGGAATTTCATGAACGACCAGACTATTTGCAGCCTATTTTCCAGGCGACGGACGATTCTCCAGTCCCACATGGTCATTACTCATCCCTGTCGGTTATACAGGATGAGGAAACTATTTTCTCAGATGTTAATCTTCCTCTTCCAGTGATTCCACTTCACTCTACGGAATCATGGGAAAACGTTACTGTTTCTCCTAATTTATCTACTGAGGAACAGCGACAAGTATCTTCTATGTTACAAACATTTCATGATGTCCTTACCGACATTCCTGGACACACACATGTCATTCAACATGACATAATACTTACTGACCATAGTCCTATCAGAGTCAGTCCTTACCCAATCCCTATTCATTTTCAGACACAGGTAGAGAAAGAATTGGATGAGATGATACAATTTAAAATAATTGAACCATCCATTTCAGCATACTCTTCGTCCATGATTATTGTTCGAAAGAAAGACAATAACATACGCAATTGCGTCGATTATCGCAAATTAAATCAATTTACGAAGTTCGATGCTGAACCTATGCCTTTATTAGAAGATCTACTTATTAGACTTTCTAATTCTCGATTCTTTACCAAACTCGACTTGTCGAAAGGTTATTGGCAAGTTCCTTTAACTGAACGCGCCAAACCTCTTACTGCTTTCTCAACACCTAGGGGTTTGTTTCAATTGAATTTCATGCCTTTCGGCCTTATGAACATCCCAGCTACTTTCGTACGCATGATGCGTCGAATTCTCTCATATCGTTCAGATGTCATTGCATACTTGGACGATATCTGTCTTTTCAGTGATTCTTGAGAAGATCACTATTTGGGTTTATATGAGTTACTGCCTACTCTACGCGAGCATAATTTGACTGCAAAACCCTCTAAAGCCTATGTTGGATTTAGTGAAATTTCTTTCCTGGGTCACCGTGTTGGTCATGGTCTCTTGAAGACAGAGGACCACAACACTTCTAAGATACTAAATATTTCTATTCCTAAGACGAAAAAACAAGTACGTAGTCTCCTAGGTTTAATACAATTTTACGGAAGATTCATTCCGAATCTGTCTTCTATTATGGCACCTCTTTCAACCCTTTTGAAGAAAGGGTCTCCTAATATGGTGTGCTGGTCCCAAGAATGCCAGTCTTCATTGGATCAGATTAAAACTTTATTCTCATCTCCCCCTATCTTAAGGCTACCTACTACTGATAAGACTTTTGTTCTTTGTAGTGACGCCTCATCCACTGGGATCGGGGCTGCACTAATGCAGGAGTATTCAGAAACTCTGCATCCTGTAATGTATATCTCTAAGAAACTGAATGCGGCAAAAAGGAATTACTCTGTTCTAGACCATGAATTGTTGGCTATGGTTTGGTCAATTCTTAAGCTACAAAGATTCCTTCTTGTCGCGCATTTCATTTTGGAAACTGACCAAAAAGCTCTTACAGCTATTCAGAGTAAGAACTTGAAGAGCTCGAGATCCACTCGATATGCCATTGCTCTTCAACCTTTTCATTTCACGGTACGAGCTATCCGTTGTTCGGATAATGTGATGGTAGACATACTGTCTAGATGCCCACATGACTCCACTTAACTCTTGTGTCCTAGATTTCCTGACACACATCTAGACTTATGACAGTTCTTTACTATAACAATATATATTAGCACATTTGTTTTCACCTTAGAATTGTAAATTAAGTGATTTCTTTCTCTGTTACCATCTCTGGTATAACGGAGGAAGGTTTGGTTATCACAATATAAGGGCCGAAAGTTCGCACGGCCACAGTTAATGGTTAAGAATGTATGTTTAATTACTGTATATTAGAAAATCTAACGGTTATAGAATTGTGTTATTTGTATTTTCTCAGCAAATCATTGATGTTCTGAGATAATCTTTACATTTTGCCAACCATGTCATATTATGATGTCCATACTTACCCTTCGGACGACACTATAGATGCACCCGCTTAGACTTTGATCTTGGACTTCATTGATCATCTACATAGTTAAGTTGGTATATAACATTGTATTAACGCATATATTACATTTTAAAATGATGTAAACCTTTAGTTGATAAAGGAATTGTATCACTATACTGCGGTACATTAAGATAATGACACCGCTGTGTTTTTTTTTGGATGATGTTTCATTACTAGACATGGAAATAAGGTACTTGATGTGATATAAAATTAACTATTGCCTGCATTGTAACATTGCCAGCACTGTAGTGTACGTTGGTGACACCTCCCTGGATATGTGTTTACTTAGAGAAATGCTTTCTCTAATGTTCTGAGATATATTCTCACCTGACGCACCATGCGTCGAGTTAGCCTCACATTAGGCGTTATATTTATTTGTGATACTTTTCGTCTGTGCATTATTCGTGCGTTATGAGCCTGTTGTATCTTGCTCTTGGACGTATTTCCCCCCCAAAAAAAGTTTCATTTTTTTTTTCCCCGGGGTGTGCGGTAAACTGTTGCGGACAGTTTGGCTGAGTTTATAGTTTGTTAAATGTACCTGTTTAAGTTTGGAGACATTATTTGTTAGATTCTTGATCTAAGGGGAGTTACTCATTTTTTACTTGGGTTGAAGTCAACAGTGGTTGTTATCCCACTTGTCTTTTAACCAAGTGGTCTAATTTTAGAACCGATGTCTTGTTACTTGACCATATATGGCTTGAATGGTCAGCCCTTCCTAGAATGTTTTCAGATAGCCCACCTGAGCGTAGCTCAGGGGTCTTGCGTCTCACGACGCATGCGCAAGTTTTGGGCGCGGATCGAGAGACTTCCGATCTGGGAGTCGAGCTGAGTTTTTCTGTGCGGACAAGGAGGTCCGGAGTTTTCTCTGATGTAATTTGGGGAAAGAATGCCTCTGTAGGTCTAAAGACGTTTTAGATGTATCCCCATGTGTTATTCTAAGCGCCAAGTATGGCGAGTGTTGGTTTGGTGTTTATTCATTGGATTGCTGGCAAGGTAAAATAACTTTACACCATTTTTATAATCTCTGTTGTCAATTGGCATTGTAGTGACTTTTCCTCCTGTGCGGGAAAGAGTTCACTGAAAATAATAGAATTGGAGCTCGCTCATTATTCTGACATTGTATTTATCGGGTTAAGGAAGCCCAGAGAACATTGCACATGTTAAAACCCGCTATTCAGGCGGTATCAACTGAACAAGGACTGACATACCTTGTTTGTCTAAAGGAAAGCCACAGAGGCCAACGTATTTTGGGAGCCCGCCATATTTGCGCGGCCTGCTTATGCCAGTAAAGATACCTGACTGGGTTAGTCAGAAGATATTTTAAAGAAAGGAGAGATTAGCATTGTATGCTAAAAGCCCGCTGAATTTGGGGCGTAATTTGACCAGAGATGTACCTGACTTGCTGGTGTGACAGGGAATGCGTCATTTTAGGAACTTTCATTTATAACAAATACAGACCATAGCTTGGTTGATAGAAGTTAGTTAAAATTTAATCATTATATTATAATAGGAACGGACCATAAAAAAAATAAGAATAGCGGAGATTACTTTTTTTTATCCAATCGTGAGATGAATAGAAAGGAAGCAACGCTGACCTAGATTTGAGCTAAACCGAAGCCGGCCTTTTTACCCAGCCAAGTCAGTTGCAGATCAGTCTTGATAGTCTCCGGACGTATTGTCCTTAGGCTGCTAAACTTTCGAGGATTTTTCGATTAAATTGAATGATGTGTTCATTTAACAGTGGCATTATCCTAGTATATTATATGTGAGATATTTCATTCAAGGAGAATTGTAAGTAGAGTGATAAAATTTCCTATTATGTTTCCATATCAAGGAAAGATAGCCCTTGATCATGTAGAAAGGAATTCGTGGCTGCAGGTTGCACCTTGAGTAAAATGCAGAGATGTGAATTTGCCCTGTATAAGCACCAACGATTTTTGTAGAATATGAGCATATAACGTAACCCATTGAGAACAAAGAATTAATCTGTCCGAAGTAAAACTGCTTATATGTATTTGGATCAACGCAAACTGGTATTTGGAAAGAAAAAGTGGACAGGAGTTGAATAAGCCTGATTCATACAATGTCGATTCCCCATGCTAGATAATTGAGAGCAACTTGCATTTGTATTATGAATGAAAAATACATGTTTGTAACTTCACGCCATCATGTACATATGTTATTGATCATTAAACAAAACGTTGACACTAAAGAGAGGTCGTCAAATGATTTCTAGGCCTTAACGATGAATGGAAGAAGGGAATGTCTTTTGAGAAACTTATAAATTCTTACTAACTGCTCACAAACTACAACACCTTAGAGGATAGTCCCCGAACCTGGTTAATTCTTGTAAGACTGAGAGAGCAATTTCCAACTCTAGCAGACCAGCTAGTATCTAAACCTAACACTCTCGACAAAAACAGCAACCCCCAACTGCCCCACCCGGCCACACTGGGGTCAGGTGAAGGATGAACTAATCTCGTGTACTTGGTTTGCAAAGGCACCAGTTGCTTGGGTGGGCCCTTTCGAGGCTAGGGCCCGGCTCTGCTCCTCCTTGGTTGTAGCTGATAGGAGCGACACCATGACGTAAGTAGAGATTGTCGCATGACTCCATACTGCAAAAGCGTGTGTGTCCTAATTTTTCCCGGTGTCTGCGCCGTAGCTAACACACTCTGTCTTCGGCAGGCCGGGTTGTGTTTGTTGTTCAGGGTTGTCTCCCATAGCCTTTCCATCTCCCGGTGGTAGCTGCAAGGCAGCTGGTTGGTTTGTTTACCGAGGTTTACCTTCCCCTTGGCTAGAGCTTATAGCGGCTCTTACTCGCTTGATGCACCCGTCATAGGACATATGGGGGATTTCAGTGGGGTATCATTGCCACCTGTTACCCCTCCCCGTCCTGCTGGGAGGACATCACCGTTTGGTCCGCAACTGCTTATTCGTCCAGCAATACTGACTTAATTCGCAGCTGACACACCATATCTGGAGGTCGTTCCACTATCCGCCACATATGGACGCGCCTGGTTGGGGTCGGTCGCCCCTTTGCCAGGCGCGTTCATTAATTCACTAGTTTTAACGTTAGAAAATCACAGTGGATTTAAGATGATAAACTTTTAACACTTTAATACACTTAAGCACAAATTTATATTACCACAGAAATCCAGAAAGAAAACACCACGAAACTATTAACATATTTATTCCCAATGGTTCTAGATAACGTGTTTAGACTCTATGAAAAAATTCTTAGCGACACTCATAACTGATTTTGGAAAGACGCAGTTGATATACGATCATGTTATTATGATCTCTAGAAGATGTGAATTTTCACACTCTGTTTTCTACCAGATAAATCTGAAACTACGTTTCCCCCCAGATAAAAGGTTAACGGTCGCTCTGTTCGGCGCTGCTAATCGACAACAGATTCTTAGACCGTGTAGCGGGCTTCCTTTTGAGATTTTCCCTGTTTCTTGAGATCACAGTTATTTTTCCCAGTATGTACAAACATCAAATGATTAGCTCCCCTTACAGAGAATCTTCAAAGGCTGTTACTCTTCCACGTGCTTTCCACGTGCGGTCTGTCAGTTATCGTAATATTGACAGATCAGCTCGCGTGAGAAACTTGGGTAAACGAACGTGGTTCACCCCCTCCTATGAATGACAGGTTGCGAAAGTTGGTAAACAAACTCGTTTGTTATGGTCAAGTAAAAGAGGCGTGGATTAAAAGGTGAGTCAGACAGGCAGAGAAATGCATGTTAGCGAATCTTAGGACGCTAACGGGAAAACAAAGGCTGTCGGATACTGTAGGCTGTATTTCCATTATACGTCACAGTTTGCCTAGTGCAGACACCACATTTAAACAAAAATGCTGAACTCTTCAACACATCAGTCAAGTGCCTTGGTAAATTTGATGACAGCTACACCGAACTCTGCAAGTGCAGGTTTCAATGTTCTAGATGTACCGACCGACCTATCTGCATTGTTTTAATTTGAATTTCAGTTGCATGATTAATGAGAACCTAATAGTTTTGAATATTTGTTTCTTGTTTATTAAATTATTAAAGTATTGTCTGTCTTGTATTTAGAAATTTTCTTTAATCTAATTCTTGACCTACATATTATTACACTGACTCGTCAAAACCAAAATATGCCACATTAGCAGGTTTGCAATTTTTGCCTTTGAAATAGTTCAACATCTCTGAAAAAAACTAATAGCTGATAACTGTCAACAATAAAGAATGAAACTGAAGTAGCAGTCATAACCTACTTAATCAGTATTTCGTATTTCACAGTACGTAAGTAGTAAATTCACAACTTTAGTAATAGGTGTCTTACAAGACCAAATTATCTATACAGAAGCTGTACTTAAGAAAAGGAAGCACTCCATCCCCAGAATATGCACACACCTCGGGTCTCCCACTCAACTGACCTGATTATCACATGACGTTCGTCACACAACCTTTCACCTCTAACCACTATTCCATCACATTTTTTCTGAAACATTTCGTGAGAATATGACAACACTACTCTCCAGCTACCAACACTATGCATAAACTTAACCAAACAAGGAAGATAGAAACTTCATGCGATGAAAAGAAAGTGAAATGAGAGAAACTCAAGCAGAAAGAAGTGACTTTAGTAAGAAGTGGAAGTTTGCTGTTTGATTTATCTCAGCTGTTTGTTACTGTAAATACTTTATTATTTACAACAGACAACTCATTTGATGCAAAAGCAAGAGAAGTTCTCATAGATTATTTAACCTTGTACGGCAAGGAGTGCCTGAGTTTCCAAGATGATGGCAGTGGAATGAATACTGACGAGCTTGCTGATATGCTGAGGTAATTAGTTATTGTTTGTTCCATTATCAGCTATATGGCTAGTCAGGGTTAACATACCTAAATCTTCTACTTGACTTGAATGCTGATGTCTAATGCGATGCAGCAAAAAAAGCTTTCTTGCTGACATACCTGTTTTAGAGAAAAACTTAAAAAAAAGTGAGTTGAGTAAAGATAATATTTTAGAATTGTTTATATTTTATGGAACATCTGCTATCAAATGATGAAATGTTACCGGTGTCTCAAATTTACAGTACATTTGCATACCTGTCAACCTCCTGAGACAAAAACATGTACGCCGGACCAATAAAAACCTTACAAACACCCCAAAAAAAAACCCTACTCAAAAAATATATTAATGAAATTGTACACAATATGGTTTTAACATGAGAAATGACATGCGAATTAATTAACGTTTAAAACGGTGCGATATAAAACATACTAATACAGTCTCATGCTGTTCTTTAGGCTATATGTATTAAAACTGCTGTAAGTGATAATCATTTAAAATGTGCTTTATATCCCTTAAAGTTACCACAGCATTCATAACATTGTGATGTTTGTGCTAGTTTTATCACGTGTTATAAAATCAATAACTTTGGAAGAGAACTTAGATTATAACTATAACTGTGATGACCAAATATATTATAATGTAAACATGAATCGGTCGGAGTGGCTAAAAGGTAAGTAGGTTAACCAAGGTAAGGCGTCCGCCTCAAATTCTAGAGGTTCCAGGTTCGATTTCCAGATGAAGGAAAATAATTTATGGAAATTTTTTTTCAGAATGGTCCTAATGTGATCATACTCCCCACCTAGTCTTATGGGATTGTGAGATCAGATGCGTAACCTTCTCAGATAAGAGCAAAAAAATAGGAGGTCCTATGTTCAAGTTGGGCACATTAAAAATCCCACGGCAGTTGGAAATCGTAAAGAATAGGCCATAAGGCTGCTGCCCTGGCAACATTTAAAAATTAGAATTCTACCCACCACAAACATATGTTTAGAATGTGTGATTCCTATATACACATTGGGATTCTCATCTGTGCTGTGGAGTTCGTGCACTGTGCTGAGATCCTCCTTGTATGATCTAAGGGTGGAGATTGGAACACTGATGGAGTTGTCCGTTTGTAATGACGATAGTCCTTAAAACCAAACCAAACCAAAAATGAAGACAAAAATATGCTAGTGGTTGTAAGTTGATGCCGTCTGAGTGAACTGCCCTACAATTATTCCAATGAAAAAAAAAGTCTTCAATTATGCTAGATTTAAATTTAAGAATCTATCCCTAGCGTAACATTCTACTACTACCACGACCTCTGTCCCTTTCTGCGAGCTTTCATTCCTTTGAGATAGGCTCAGCCATTATTTGATGCAGGAATTATTTCAACTAATAATTATGGGAGTAAAAAAAACAATATTTATCAAAAAGTGGGTATATTACTGGTAAAAGATCAATGTTTTATTGAAAAATAAAGCAGCGAACCTCGACTGCTTGTTTAAATTCATTCATTCATAACCCTCCACTCCCAAAGGAGCATAGGCCTTCAACAAACACATGCCAGGTCCTCCTGTCACGTGCCATCATCTTAAGTTCTTTCCATGTTCTCCTCATCATTTTCACCTCTGTTTCCAACTCTCTTCTCCATGTACTTCTTGGTCTTCCTCTGCCTCTCTTGCCCTGGGGGTTCCAGAACAAGGACTGCCTTGTAATGCTATCAACAGGTTTCCTCAGTGTGTGTCTTATCCATCGCCATCGTCTTCTTCTCATCTCTTGTTCCACTGGCACTTGTCTAGTTCTTGTCATCAGTTCCACGTTGGTAACCTTGTCATACCATTTTAATCCCTCTTTTCTACACAAGCACCCATTTATGAAAGTCTGTAGCGTTTTGGTTGTTGTCTTTGTTGTTCTCCATGTCTCCGAGCCATACAATAGGACTGACTTCACATTTGAGCTGAAGATTCTTATTTTCGTGTTGGATCCTATTTCTCTTGATCTCCATATATTTCCCAATGCAATGAAAGCTCCTTTTGCCTTTTGTATTCTTATTTTGATATCACTGTCTGTCCCTCCAACTTTGTCTATATTACTGCCAAGATATGTGTATGATTCTACATCTTGTATTGGTGTATCTTCAAGTTCAACACTGTTATCATTACCTGCATTTATTCGCATTATTTTTGTCTTTTCCCTGTGTATTTTCAGACCCAATTGCTGTGACCTCTCATCGAGTGTTTTCAATTTGTCCTGCATCTGATTGCGGTTATGGGACAGAAGAGCCAAGTCATCAGCAAAATCCAGATCATCCAACTGCTTAGTCAGAGTCCACTGGATTCCATTTCTGTTGTGTGTTGTCGATGACCTCATAACCCAATCTATTGCCTGCAAGAAAAGAAATGGAGACAAGAGGCATCCCTGTCGCACTCCTGTTCTTATCCCAAATGGTTCTGTAAGCTGTCCTTCATGAAGAACTCTGCATGTCATGTCTTCATAGGTTTTCTTTATTAAATTAATGATCTTCAGGGGAACTCCATAATTCCTCATCAATTTCCAAAGTGATTCTCTTTCTACACTGTCAAATGCCTTTTCGTAGTCCACAAATCCGATGTATAGTGGTGAATTCCATTCCAGACTTTGTTCAACTATTATTCTCAAAGTGGCTATCTGGTCTGTACATGATCTGTTTTGTCGAAAACCTGCTTGTTCATCTCTCAGTTTCTTGTCTATGGACTCTTTTAATCTCTCAATGAAAATCCTGTTTAATACTTTTCCTGGCACTGATAGTAACATTATTCCTCTATAACTTGTGCACTCTTGTAAATTTCCCTTCGTAGGCAACTTAACCAGATATCCTTCCTTCCATTCTGCTGGTATCTGTCGTGAAACGAAGTGTAACCCACTACTTTGTTAATCACTATGTCGAGATACAGATTTGCTTCAACCAATCAACTTGCACCGTTCACCAGTCTCTGAGACAGAATAAATTATACTGTTCACGCAGTTCACGCAAGATGGCGGCTACAAACTGAATAAAATTAGGCTGTACAGCGTTTGGGACTAAACCGGAGGAAACCAATCATTTTGCTCCGCCAGGAACCAACCGAAAGCCTTGCTTAAGTATTTACTTGCCTATATAATCAGGCGGATTTTATGCTAACCACGCAATCCCGAACTTGACGCCAGAGATACTGACTGAAGAGGAGAGAAGCTGTCACCTCTTGATTTATAAGCTTACCTGAGGGCATCGACCTGCAACCTACTTCACTAAGTCGCGTCAAAACCTGGCCAGTTTAAAATCTTAGGAGGGTAAATATATTTGCGATAACCTTTAGAAAAATAGGCCTTCAGCAGGTATATAATGTTGGTATTTGTTGTGTGTCATTATACTACCTACCCCTGTATATATTTAATATATTTTGGGTTCACTATGAATGTATATGATTGATATAGACAAAGACTAATAGGACTCATACCTCAATCTATTGTCTCCTATAACTCCAACCTGATATATCACCAAACAGTCCTCGTCGCATATACTCCTATCATAAGAACATAACAATATTGTTAGGATATATGTTACCAGCTAGTATAGCACTTGTCAGAGAGGGCGTAGTATAGTATAGGGGGAAGGACATTGTTGTATCACACCTAGGTGTACATATTATTGGATTTATTCATGTATTGATTTATATTATGGGATGTATTCATGTATTAAATGTATTCATGTATTGAATCTATATTATTGAATGTATCCATGCATTAGTTTATTAGAAAGAATGTTTTGCAAATAGACACCTGTCTTGTCTCGCTATTGCTAAATCATACTGAGCCATGTTGTCATTCATCCCACATGCAGACACTGAGACACGCTCATATCATATACAATAGAAATAGGTGGGCTTGAGGACAGAAATTAGCCCCTATTTTTGCTTTGTTACAGGTTTATTTGTGTCCTAAAAACCTGAGGTCGTATGTTCGAGTCAATCCCGCTGCCTGGAACCCTGATGAAATAAAGATTTCGTTCGTTCGTTCGTTCGTTCGTTCTCAGGAGCATAGAGGTTGTACAGAAGCTACATCTTTAGTCCCCCTCAGTCTTGGGTGGGCTAAAGTAACGAACCTTAGCAGGAGTTGTGTGAACCAAACTACGGAGAACAGAACTGTTTAAGAGAGATGAGTACACATTAGTACCATTTCTGTCAGCATTGTGAGCATAGAAACTGTCAGTGATGAGAAAGTGAAATTAGCATAGCAAGAGACAAAAATAACAACATAGCTGATAAGTGTTATATCCTTAATTAACAGCACAGCTGATATAATTTTTGTTCCTATAATTGGAAAACTAGTTGTAATATTTATTTACATATAAATATATATATAAATATTTGTAAATCATATGTAAACTTACAAATTCATTACATTCCATTTTTCAACATTCACCCTTCAGCACAAGAGTAGATAGTGTATATACTAAATAAATAAGAAGGAAATTGTATTTGAACGACTTGTCAATTTTATCTTTGTTAAGTAAAATCTGTTTCCTTGTTTATTAATATCACTGTTAGTTACACAGCGGAGGTGGCGCTTTATGTCGGTCTCCTCTCTACTATTGTTTCGAGATCAGATCATTCACAGCCGTAACTAATTTGTGATACCAGTAGTTCTCTCAGACACTGGGACTTCACCATTTTCTGCAGAAATTCTATTTCTGTAATTATCAGTACTATACTGATCCTACAGCCAAATAAAACCTCTCGCCACACTGGGGGCTCGTTCCTGGGATATTTCTGTATATCTTGAGCCATACTTAGTCTATTCGTCTATCTACACTCTATCTTGTGCCACCCATAGGTAACATAAGAAAATAAAAATTTTTTTTTTGAGAAAATCATTATAGGATTTTTACAAAACAATTTTCTTAGGAGGAGTACCATTTAGTACTCAGTAAATAGTTGATGCTCACAAAGTTGCACGGAAATTTTTTGTTCATTTAAATTAATTAAGTTTAATTACAATAATTGGGTTATAGTAAATATACATACCCTATCTAAGTAACGCCATGGCGGATCTAGTGAAGTTCAGGACTGCGATCATGCAGATGGGTAAGGAATTAAATATGACAGGTGATGCTCTCACTCAGTATGTCACAACAGAAGTGGACAAACATATGGATAGGGAAGAAAGAAAGTTGCAATTAGAGACTGAAGCAAGGAAATTAGAGGCTGATAGAGAAGCAAAGAAATTAGAGGCTGAAGAAAGGCGGCTACAAGCGGAAGCTGAGAAAGAAGCCAAAAGACTGGAAGCTGAGAGAGAAGCCAAAAGACTGGAAGCTGAGAGAGAAGACAAAAGACTGGAAGCTGAGAGAGAAGACAAAAGACTGGAAGCTCAGAGAGAAGACAAAAGACTGGAAGTTGAAAGAGAAACTAAAAGGTTAGAAGCTGAGGAAAGGAAATTACAAGCAGAGAGAGACCATCAGTTGAGATTAAAAGAGCTTGAAATTCAGGCAAATACTGGCAATAATGGTGGTAGCTCACCTCACTCTGAGAGTAGCTCCAGCCAGAGCACCTCAAGTGGGGCCATGAATTTTCATCTGGACCCATTTGTTGAGAAAGAAGATGCCATTGAGTCGTACCTGGATAGATACGAAAGACTAGCCACTACCTATGGCTTAGTGAAAGAAAAATGGAGTCTTAAACTATCTCAGGGATTGAGAGGTATTGCCTACGATGTGTATTTGAAGCTCTCAAGAGATGACCAGGAAGATTATGAAATCCTGAAGCAGGCACTGCTTGTGAGATATGAAAAGAACTCAGAATCATATAGAAAGAAATTCCGAACAGCTAAACTTCTTCCAGGAGAAAACTATCACCAATTCTCTGCTAGATTGGAAACCTATTTGGGAAAATGGAGTAGTTTAGGAAAGTGTCAGGATCTGAAAGAAATGATAATGATGGAGCAAGTGAAAGAGTCCATGCCTCAAGAAATGAGGAAGTTTATCATGGAACAAGGAGCAGAGAGATTGGGAGATATTGTAACTGTTGCTGAGAGATATCAAGCAGCTCAGGCAGAAGTATTAGGAAATAAGAAGAAGCAGGGTGAAAACTTCCAATCATCACAAAACTATACCAAATATGAACAAAAGGACCATACCACAAGAAACAAACAAAGATTTGACCAAAAGGACAAAAACCCTCTAAGATCGGATAAGACACCTTACCGGAAGGAAGGAAAGTGGTGTAAAACTTGTCTAATGAGTAACCACAATACTGCGGACTGCAGAAGGAAGAACCCTCCTTATTACGCTGCGTGTCTCACAACAGGGAACAAGGGAAGGAAGGAACTGGCAGTTAGTCAGAATGACCTCCATCATCCCCCTGTCTGTGAGGAAGTGACATGTAATGGCACTAAAATTCAGTGCTTATATGATTCAGGTTTGGAATTCGACTCAGTCGTGAGTGCAACCCTAGTGCACCCTGACCAACTTACCACAGAAACAGTGGACATACAAGGGGCAATGCAGGGAACCGGCACCATGACACTTCCCATAGCAAGGATCAACGTGAGAACTCGCTATGTAGAAGGAGTGATAAGAGCAGCAGTAAGTGATGATCCTATATACCCGCTGGTAATAGGATGTAAATATGTCTTTTTGGGTGACCCAATAAAACCTGTTGTCATGGCAGCAAACCATACCAGGTCGAGCACCAAAAAGGAGGAGGGAGATCCAATAACCATTCATCGTACAAAGATGAAAAAGGCTCAAACAGCAGACAGCACATTGAAGCCTTGTTTTGGCAAATTGCCAAAGGCCCATAACCCTCCAGAGAAAGGAGACTACTATATGGAAAATGGCCTACTCTACAGACAAGCTGGAAAAGGACCTAAAGGGCATGGACAGCTGGTAGTGCCAAAATTCTATAGGGAGGAAATTATGGAGCAAGAGCATGCTACATCAGGCAGTGGCCACAGAGGAAAAGGGGCCACTGGTCAAAATATAGCATTGCGATATTACTGGCCAGGAATAATTGAAGACATAAGTCGGTATATGAAATCCTGTTCAAAATGTAACCAGGTAACCTCATTCAGAAGCGTAGACCAGTTACAGGACCTAGGGGAGCTTTGTTGCGGACGTAGGCCCACAAAGAAGATACACAAGAGAAAACAACAGGTAGAAGCAGTGATAACGAGAAAACGAAATCACAACAAGTCTACTGTTACACCAGTAACCATGGCAACTCTCCGTATTGTACAGAGAGGGGACGAGAGACATCCCACCCCGACTAGATATTTGTCGGAACACCATGGCCTGGATCATTTGGAAAATTTGGGTAGTCAGCAACCAGTATTAAAAAAGCTGCAGAAACAAACCCGAACCAAAGGAGGTAGGAACCAAGGCTGTACCAAACAGTTGAGGGAGACAGGCCCCACTTCGGTATACTGCCCCTTACAATAGAAATAGGTGTGGGTCCGGCAACGTTGTTGTATTGCCGTCCCCATACACAGTCCACTGGAAGCATTGCTGCGGACATGGACTGAACAATAGCAAGCACAAACACTCAAGGATGAGATTGACTATCTCTTAAAAGAGAATTATTTCAAAGTCTGAATCTCCCTATAGCTCAAGTGTGGTGCTATTAAGAAAACCGAGTGGTGAACACAGGTTATGTATTGACTACCGGAAGCTTAATGCTATCACAGAATTTCAGGTGGACCCATTACCTGACACCAACCAGCTGTTCTCTACACTGAGTAAGGCTAGGTATTTATCGAAGGTAGATCTAAGCAAGGGATACTACCAAATACCAGTGAAACCAGAAGTTAGGAAAATGCTGGCATTCAGTACATCAGACGGACACTACGAGTTTAATGTACTACCCTTTGGGCTGAAAAATGCTCCAAGTATCTTTTCAAGAATGATGAGGAAATTATTGGAACCTCTACAAAATCCCCATATCACTAACTTTATGGATGACATTCTTGTTGCAACAAACACATTTGAAGAGCATATAGTAGCGCTCTCCATGTTGTTCGACAGACTGAGAGAAACTGGATTGACTGCACGTCCAACCAAGTGCTATATCGGTTGTAAGGAGTTGGAATTCTTAGGTCACACTATTTCTACAGGTCATATGTCTCCTGACCCAAAGAATATAGAGAAGTTAAAGAAGGCACCCAGACCTCAAACGAAGAAAGATGTGAGATCATTCGTGTCATTATGTGGGTTCTATCAGAAGTACATACCCCCCTTTAACTCTCTGTGTGCACCATTAACTAACTTAACTAAGAAAGGACAGCCTGACAAAATCCAATGGAATGCTGATTGTGAAAAAGCTTACACAGAGCTAAAAGAAAAACTCACCAGCAAACCCATCCTTACACTACCCGATATCACACAGGAATTTGTATTAAGGACGGACGCTAGCAGTATAGGTATTGGTGCAACTCTCTTGCAGAAATCAAAAGCCCTACCGGAGGAACTTTTACCAGTCGCCTACGCCAGTAGGAAGCTGAATGCAGCTGAGTTGAACTACTCGACCATAGAGAAAGAATGTTTAGCTCTAATTTGGTCCATCAACAAATTTTCACCTTATCTGTATGGGACACACTTCATTGTCCAAAGCGATCACCAACCTTTAACATTCTTGGCTGCATCTAAAAAGCTAAATTCGAGATTGTTAAGGTGGAGTCTGCTTCTGGCGCCTTATTCCTTTACCGTGAATTACATTCCGGGAAGAGACAATGTAGGAGCTGATTTTTTAAGTCGACACCCTAGTACTCTGGAAGGACAGACGCAAAAGGATTAACCACAGCAGGGGTTTACACGTCAGCTATGACAAGTCACAGCTAGGAAAGGAGGGGGCTATGTCGTGAAACGAAGTTTAACCCACTACTTTGTTAATCACTATGTCGAGATACAGATTTGCTTCAACCAATCAACTTGCACCGTTCACCAGTCTCTGAGACAGAATAAATTATACTGTTCACGCAGTTCACGCAAGATGGCGGCTACAAACTGAATAAAATTAGGCTGTACAGCGTTTGGGACTAAACCGGAGGAAACCAATCATTTTGCTCCGCCAGGAACCAACCGAAAGCCTTGCTTAAGTATTTACTTGCCTATATAATCAGGCGGATTTTATGCTAACCACGCAATCCCGAACTTGACGCCAGAGATACTGACTGAAGAGGAGAGAAGCTGTCACCTCTTGATTTATAAGCTTACCTGAGGGCATCGACCTGCAACCTACTTCACTAAGTCGCGTCAAAACCTGGCCAGTTTAAAATCTTAGGAGGGTAAATATATTTGCGATAACCTTTAGAAAAATAGGCCTTCAGCAGGTATATAATGTTGGTATTTGTTGTGTGTCATTATACTACCTACCCCTGTATATATTTAATATATTTTGGGTTCACTATGAATGTATATGATTGATATAGACAAAGACTAATAGGACTCATACCTCAATCTATTGTCTCCTATAACTCCAACCTGATATATCACCAAACAGTCCTCGTCGCATATACTCCTATCATAAGAACATAACAATATTGTTAGGATACATGTTACCAGCTAGTATAGCACTTGTCAGAGAGGGCGTAGTATAGTATAGGGGGAAGGACATTGTTGTATCACACCTAGGTGTACATATTATTGGATTTATTCATGTATTGATTTATATTATGGGATGTATTCATGTATTAAATGTATTCATGTATTGAATCTATATTATTGAATGTATCCATGCATTAGTTTATTAGAAAGAATGTTTTGCAAATAGACACCTGTCTTGTCTCGCTATTGCTAAATCATACTGAGCCATGTTGTCATTCATCCCACATGCAGACACTGAGACACGCTCATATCATATACAATAGAAATAGGTGGGCTTGAGGACAGAAATTAGCCCCTATTTTTGCTTTGTTACAGGTTTATTTGTGTCCTAAAAACCTGAGGTCGTATGTTCGAGTCAATCCCGCTGCCTGGAACTTCTCAGGAGCATAGAGGTTGTACAGAAGCTACATCTTTAGTCCCCCTCAGTCTTGGGTGGGCTAAAGTAACGAACCTTAGCAGGAGTTGTGTGAACCAAACTACTGAGAACAGAACTGTTTAAGAGAGATGAGTACACATTAGTACCATTTCTGTCAGCATTGTGAGCATAGAAACTGTCAGTGATGAGAAAGTGAAATTAGCATAGCAAGAGACAAAAATAACAACATAGCTGATAAGTGTTATATCCTTAATTAACAGCACAGCTGATATAATTTTTGTTCCTATAATTGGAAAACTTGTAATATTTATTTACATATAAATATATATATATATAAATATTTGTAAATCATATGTAAACTTACAAATTCATTACATTCCATTTTTCAACATTCACCCTTCAGCACAAGAGTAGATAGTGTATATACTAAATAAATAAGAAGGAAATTGTATTTGAACGACTTGTCAATTTTATCTTTGTTAAGTAAAATCTGTTTCCTTGTTTATTAATATCACAGTTAGTTACACAGCGGAGGTGGCGCTTTATGTTGGTCTCCTCTCTACTATTGTTTCGAGATCAGATCATTCACAGCCGTAACTAATTTGTGATACCAGTAGTTCTCTCAGACACTGGGACTTCACCATTTTCTGCAGAAATTCTATTTCTGTAATTATCAGTACTATACTGATCCTACAGCCAAATAAAACCTCTCGCCACAGTATCTCTTCCTTATCCCAGACTTTACCAAGTAATTTATATAACATCTCTGTAGCCGTGTCGATATCTGCTTTGATGGCCTCTGCTGGAATGCCATCAGGTCCAGACGCTTTTCCATCTCTTAGAAGCTTTATGGCTTTCTTTATTTCTTCCTTCGTTGGTCTTTCACCGTTAATTTGTTGCTTTTCTTCTGCTGGCTGGATGTCCGGCGGGTTTGTGGAGCTGGTCTATTGAGAAGGTCTCCAAAATATTCTGTCCACCTCTTCATTTGCTCTTGTATATTGCTGAGCAGTTTCCCATTCTTGTCTTTTATGAGGCAACTTGTTTGCTTGTATTTCCCTGTTAGCTTCTTTGTGCTGCTATACAGTTCTCTCATATTTCCTTTGGCTGCAGCATCTTCTGCCTCTCTTGCCAACTCCTCAATATACTTCCTCTTGTCTCTTTTGATACTTCTTTTTACTTCTTTGTTTGCTTCTGTGTACACTTCTTGAGCCTTGGCTTTAGAACTTCTGGTTTTGCTTGTGTTTAACTCTGCTTTCTTGTTTTTTCTGTCTTTTATCTTATTGATGGTTTCTGTTGTTATCCATGCTTTTTGTTGTCTTTCCCTTTTCCCCAGTATTTCTTCACATGTCTCCTTCCATACCGTTTTGAACTGCTGCCAATAGTCTTCTGTATTCTCTACATCTTCCAGCTGTTGGAGCACTTGGAATTTGTTGGATACTGTGACTGCAAGTGTGTCTCTTGTTTCTTGATTTTTTAACTGTCCTACATTAAACTGTTGTCTATAATTTTGCATTGCTGAATATCTCTTGAGTTTCATTTTTACTTTGGCTATCAGAAGATGGTGATCTGATGCCACATCTGCTCCTCTATATACCTTTACATCCTGCAATGATGATCTATCTAAACTTCTTCTTTATGCATATATGATCGATCTGATTTTCTGTTCTATGGTCTGGTGATATCCATGCTGCCTTGTGTATTCTCTTATGTGGAAACATGCTTCCTCCTATAGCCGGTTGATTTGAAGCACAGAAGTTTGCGAATAGTTCTCCATTTTCATTCATTGCTCCTAGCCCATGTTTTCCCATGACTTCTTCAAATCCGTGTTGACTGTACCTATCTTTGCATTCATGTCACCCATCAAAATTGTGATGTCTCTTCTTTTTACTTTATCCATAATTTCCTGTAGTTTAGTATAAAATGCTTCTTTCACAGACTCTTCTTTGTCATTAGTTGGTGCATAACATTGGATGACATTTACATGAATTTTCTTTTTAGCTGTTTTGAAAGTAGCTGTTATTATTCTTGAGCCAACAGCTTCCCATTCAATGAGTGCTTTCCGTGCTTCTTTAGATAACATAAGAGCTACCCCTTCCCTGTGGTGTGAACTTTCGTCTTCATGTCCTGAGGACAGCACCAATTCACCTGTGATGAGTTTCTTCCTGTCTACCCCCTTCCACTTTGTTTCACACATTCCCAGAACCTCGATTTTGTATTCCCTCTTTTCTGCTGCTACTTGCGCCACTTTCCCTTGTTCGTTTAATGTCCGAACATTCCAGGTGCCAAATCTGGAAGTTCTCCTAGAAGAAAGAAGGTTAGTCAGCAACACAGACTCTTTTCGGCTTTCTCTGTGTTGCATCATACGCTTCCCCGCGAGAGGACCTTCCCCTGTCTTGAATGGCTGTGTTTTATTTCCTTTATTTGACTTGTCCATATTTGTTGAAGTTTTTTGTGGTTTAAATTTTTTGTAGGATGGGGTAACCGGCCCCTTGCCCAACCCTCCTTAGTCGCCTTCTGCGACATGCTTGACAGGGGACAGTGTTACTATTCTTTGCTCCCCTTTCGGGCCCCGGTAACACACGGGTGATTGTGTAAATTACTTCATGGATTTAATCTACAAGCAGAAACGATTATGCAACAAAAACTATATTTTTTTTATATTTATGTACACAGAATAGTATTACTTTAAATTTATCGGAAGATGATAGGACACTTTTTACAGAGCGATACAACAGGAGGCAATTTATTCATCAGGAGTACCCTCATCGATCAAGTTTTCTCGCCTTTACACTCTAAAGGCGGGGGGAGGGGGGGAGAAGGCCACTTTTGTCAAGACTCCCAAGTGTCAGCCTCCTGTTGTCTTGTGCAGACACATGAACCCACTTAACCTTGGTTGCAGCTTTAAAATCCACTATTTTCTGCCAGCTGGAGGCAATTGTGAAAGTAACTCCTATGTTAAAAAAAAAAATTACTGTCGAGTTCCATAGCCCATTGCGGTTGTTCCACAGCCATCATGATACCTTTTCTGCAGTTTTGCAGAGCCTCTTAAATGGTCTTGTTCTTGACTGTTCCCTCAACCACAAAAGTTTCAATAGATCATACACTGAGGCAGCCACAAGACCTCTTGCACCCACCTCAACAGCCATAACCCTTGCAATGTCTGAAGTCTGCGGCTAGATCATTACACTTGGCCACTTTTAACGAATGTTACTCGTCCAATTTGGATTCAAATGGCATGGTCTGCTCAGTCATTATAATCTGGTGCGATGATCAAGAATATAGCACTATATCTGGCCGTCTTCAAGATTGTCTGATACTCTCTGGATATGTCCCTAGCCCAGGTAGGTCTACTGCCATCTCCCAGTCATTTGCACAGTCAAGAAGAGATGGTAAACTGCTACCTGATTTACTCGGTTTGGGGTGTGCTGACATTTATGCTCTCAGAAAGTATGTATTTGCGGTGCTCGACCTGACTTTGCTGTTCGCCTTCATATTTGCCAGGTCTGTTGGAAATATATACCAGGTAAACTATAATTAGAAAGATAAGAGAACTATAAAAAAAAATAAAGCATAGCAAAGTTAAACAGTCATCGACAGCAAACAATATTTCACCAGATGATAAAAACAATATAGAATAGTTTGCTTCTTGAAAATGGCATCTGGGGGTAGTTGCAAACATGGTTTATGAAAGACAGCTAAACAAAATACATCCTATGTCGCTGAGCGTAAAATTTTAATGAGAAGTTCGAGAACAGTCATTGAATTTAAACTTAACGGCGCGCAGCTAAAAAGTATTGGGTTTGAGAAAGATTGATTGGTTTGCTTGGCAAAATCTCGTTTAAAAAAAAAAATAAGCATATAAATCCCGGATTTAAAAAAAAGGTTTTAAAAACATGGTCCTTAAGAATCAAGCGAATCATTATTATAGTCACTATTTTCCTTGTATGAATCTCTTGTCTGGTTGCACACAGCTAAAAGTGTCAAAAAACCCTTAAAATATACTGGAAAACTGTATAAGTTTGTGACAAAACGTTTGTACATGTACTTTTTGGCCCTCTTTCTCTTAAAATGTAGTATTTTAAAATACGCGGGATAAATTATATTAAACACCCTTATGTATTTAGTCTAAAAAGCTTTCGATTGGCATGATTTGAGATGGTTTTCATTGGAAAATTCGTTGGAAGTGCAATCTGGGATTTGAACTGAGAATTGGAAAGAAATATATTCTAGCAAAATCGGAGTCACATATCAGTATGCATCGCCACGGCAAGCTAGCAATTCATCAAAGCCAGAGAGAGAAGGATTGGACTAAGTATTCCAAAATTATAAGTGACAGATCAGAGTATTTGGGCAACTTTAAAGCTGAAAAGTAAACCCGCATATTTAAATACAAAGACTGAAAACTTAAACGACCAAGATCAAAGTATTTGGGCAACTTTGAAACTTACAAGTAAACCCGCATTCATAATACGAAGAATGGAGACCTAAGGAATCAGATCACCTGTCATAAGAGGAATTCTAAAATTTACCAGACCAAGTGATTCGAAAGCATCTAACCTAAAGTTGGTAATGTTAATTCTAACTGTGCCAGGAGATTGTGTTCCTAAAAGTTACTTTGGGTTCGTGGTACGAAGCTTCAAGAGAAACGTTCGACGCCACTAGTTGTGAGTTAGAAGCAGGGAATCAACACTGACCGCCAACAGTGGACGAGTTGTGTGGAGAAGGGCCCTCATCACAGAAGAATTGACAAAACCACGGCTGCAGTAGTCATCGATTTAAAGCTAAGTGCTTACTAAAAGGCAAAAGCAAAGAACATTAACATTCCTCTGTCCAGTCTCTATGAAGACAAAACTTTCATCTAAAATTCACCATCATTTCACCTCTATTTTAACCTGTTAAAACTAATTGATTGTTAAATTAGTTACATGTTAGTTTAAAACATAACAATCATAGTTGATTCAGTTATTATATGAATGAAAGCAAACGTATGAGCAAGACTCTATATATATATATATATATATATATATATATATATATATATATATATATATATATATATATATATATATATATATATATATATATATATATATATATATATATATATATATATATATATATATATATATATATATATATATAACAAAAACGTATAAAGAAATTTTGCTGCATTTACACCAGCTGGGGGCTTGAATGGCTAAAACCATTGCTTAATTCTTCACAAAAGGCGACGGACCGATATAAGTTAACAAATGCCCTGCCAATGCAGCATTGTTCTTGACTTTGGAAATATCTTGTGAACACTGCCTGAGGATAGAAGCATCATTACCCTTCTATCTACAACTCTACCAAGAGTAATCTTGTGCGAAGGTAGACATCTTTGATGACCCATTTTAGATACTTGAGTTTTGGCCACTGGTGGACCATTACTGCAGAGCTAAGGGAGGCAATCCGTGACAACTTGTGCGAAGCGTGCCGGGATTGAACTTGGACTAACAAGTTTGATAATTCAACTTGGCAGACTAGTCTTGAATTAAGTACCTGAAGATTAATTTCCCTACAATACAGACAGAAATTGTAGATTTAATTAAAGAGTATTGTTAGTTATTAGTTTAGATAGATCTGCTCATACGTCTTCCAATAAATAAATAAGGTGAAATTTCTTAAGAGTAAAGTTAATAATTGATAAAATCAGAAACTTGTCTAAAAATTATTGAAAGAGGATAAAAAACAGTCCATTGCTGAAGCCTAATTTCTGTTGTTGTCATTGTAGCGGATATTGTAATTTTAGTCATCTAGTATTTTGAACTTAGAGCGTCTAATTTTATTTTAGTTTAGTAGCAATTGCATTTTTCGTGTAGCATGTAAACAGTCTCCTTGCACAGCATGGCCGAATCACAAAATCTCTATACTTAAATATTGCTAAAGATTTCGGGCAAAGATTTATCTGTTTTTGTAGCCACTTCTGTGAAAGAGGACAAAGACAGGATAGAAGCCGAGAAAGGCACGGCCCTAGTATAGAGAAGATTAGAAAGGGAAGAGAAGGAGATGCAACGGGAACTCTAAAAGGAAGAGAAAGAAAAGCAAAGAGCATTCGAGAAGGAACAGGTTGACAGACTAAAGGCCATAAAGGAAGCCGACAGAGCCCATGCAGAAAGGAACAGGCCAACAGAGCCCATGCAGAAATGAACAGGCCGACATAGCCCACGCATTCAGACTTAAAGGACTAGAAATTGAAGGAAGAAGAATGGAATCTAGCTCTAGCACTAATGGGTGGGGGAGTTCTCAAGGTAGTGATGGGGGAAATATCTCTCACGCGAGAGTTCCGAGTGCTTCCTCTTTTCAGTTAGATGTCTACTCAGAGGCTCCTGAGAAAATAGACATCAATCTTGCTAGATTTTAGTCATTAGCTGCCACCTATGGATTAGATAGGGAGAGAAATACCATGAAGTTATCTCAAAGTCTGAGAGGAACTGCTTACTATGTCTTCCTCAAAATGGCCCAGGAAGACAACAACAATTATGACTTGTTAAAAAAAGCCTTGCTTCAACATTTTCACCTGACCAACTTTTCAAAGCAAATTCCGGGAAGCCAAGAGGCAAAAAAAACAAGTCGTATAAGCAGTTTGCTACATGTCGGGCTATGTACCTAAAGTTGGTAGTATCCATTCTATCTGTGCCAGGATATTGTGTTCCCAAAAGTTACTTTGGGTTCGTGGTACGAAGCTTCAAGACAAAAGTTCTACGCCACTAGTTGTGAGTTAGAAGCAGGGAATCAACACCGACCGCCAACAATGGACGAGTTATGTGGAGAAGGGACCTCATCACAGAAGAATTGACGAAACCACGGCTGCACTAGACATCGATTCTAAACTAAGTGCTTACTAAAAGGCAACAGCAAAGAACATTAATATTCCTCTATCCAGTCTCTATGAAGATAAAACTTTCATCTATAATTCACCATCATTTCATCTCTATTTTAATCTGTTAAAACTAATTGATTATTAAATTTGTTACATGTTATTTTAAAAAATAACAATTGTGACAAGTAGGGTGTATGTGGGTGGATGTAGAAAGTCAGACAACACTTATATACCGCTCGTCTAGCTCACTGTCTAAGGAATAACTCCAACAGCCATATCAATCTCCAACAATATATTATATAAACAATGTCACAATGGGCGCAGGGCCATTACAGATATTGGAGACATACAAATCCCGAGCATTCTACGATCACTCTGATCCTTGGAATAACTACAGCCACAAAATAGGCTACTACATAAATAACTACAGCAACAACTCTGGCCCTCTACTCGCGCACTACTATAGACATCCACCCTTCTCTTCTCTACGCTCTTCGCTGTCTACTCTCTACTGACTCAACTCTCTACTAACTCAACACACTACTGATCCAACACACATCTCTCTATCTGACTGACCCCTTTCATTCGCATTCACCAAACACGTGAAAACCTTCCACGCTCCACTGAGCTTCATTCACGCCTAAGTACAGCTAGCAGCTTGTCTTGACCTCTGCTCACAACATTGCTTGTAACTAAAATATTACAAGGCAAGCATTCCCAACTCACAACAACTCACATGACTAATAAACTCCCGCTGGAGCATGGGAACATTCACACATGCAAAATACCCTTAAAACACTCAGTGACATCCACCCCTTTCCCCACGTGAAAAACCGGGGTTTTTCACCGAGGAGACAGATGGGAGTCCTATACTCCTTCAAACCCAAAATACATCATCAATGTAAACAATGCTTTCATTCACCATATCGAACCTCACAATAATAGCATACTAATTATTCTCACGACAATGACATCCCATATTTCTAACATTAAACAAATTCACCTTCAAAACAGAGAAATGCATGCATAATGTTCAAAATTCACGTAAAGTCATCAAAATTATATCAAGAGAACTACAAGTAAACATGCTTTATCATAACCGCGACAAGACGTCTGCCATTACATTAGATTGTCCCGTTACCTGTTACCGGCATGACAGTGAAGACGAACTGTTGTAGGATTAAAGCCCATCTTGTCAACCTGCCATTTGGTGACTTGGTAGACTGCAGAATACTAGTGGCAACCACATATGACCAATGCCAAAGCATCTGTCATGAGAAAACATTTTTTGTCTAAATCAGAAAGCAACAAAAGTTGACTACTTGCAAAAATCTTCTCAAATTGTATCTAAGTCACCTTGACATTTACTTGTACAGATCACTCTATTAGGCCTTCCCTTCTGAGTTGGTGATGTTAGTTTTCGGGCTCTGTAATTTCAATATTATACTATCAGAGGCCCCTTCCGGCATCATATTAATCTCAGCCTTGGTCATACTCTTCAGGGTAGCTGCTCCATTTAGGCTGACGATACCCACGGCTACAACTACAGCTATCACTACCATACCTCCATCTACAACATGCTCTACTGCACAGAGGGTAGCTCTCTCTTCTGTCTTCCCAGCGGCAATTTCCTCTGAAACTACATCTGTATACTTCTCCAGCTCTTCGTTCACTATCGTTTGGTCTGTTGGAACAAAATGCCCTGCTTATCTCTTGTCCTCTGTATCTGTGTCTAAATCCAACACAACGTTCACTTTGAAAACGACCACAGTAACCATTACTTCTCGTGTGGTTTCCTCTAAAGTGTCTGAAATCTCTTAAGCCATTGGTTTCTCTTCTGTAATGCTTCTCATGTGACATACGAGCATTACGACCCACTCTGCGATATTTCTCAATCAACTTTCTGCTCTCTTCTTTCATCCGGTCTGTCTCAGGATATTTGACAGATCCATAACACTCACCTTCTTCTGGCCAGGTAAAGTTCCCCTTCGTTTCATTTACTGTATTTTTCGGAATATTTATCTTATGTTCACCCCATTCCTTTGCTGATTGGATATGCCTCACACTGTTAGTCTCTGGTTGACCAAACTGTTTTGCATGCGCTACATCCTCTTGTTGTGGTGAAATTAAATTTAATACTGAAGTATCAGTAACCAGGACATTAACAGATGGCATGCTATCCATAGGAATTACCATAGGTTCACGCTGCAGTAAAATGTCATCAGCTTTTCCCTGCAATCTTGTCGTTCCTCTATAAGTACCGTCTCTATGTTTGTGCTTCCATAGTTTGACATCCTATTCTGTACACTTTTTGATACCACAGACTTTTCCAATTGTCAGGTCAGCGACCGGCTCTTCAAGAACAAAAACTTTCACTTTGCCACACAAGAATGGCGTACCAATATTTATCAAAGCTAGAGGATAGGCGTCAACTCTACCCCCAAAAGTAATTTATTTAGCAGTTTGACCCAACAAACAAGACTCCTCAATACACGATCTCCACACCCCAATTGTCGTACATCCTGTATCCCTTGAGACAGATACAACTTTCCGTCCTATGTAACCTGAGTGCAAGACTAGGGTCCCATCTATATGAACTGCCGATAAACAAGGAAGTGGGTGGCCACAAATCAGAATTGGGTGCCTCTTCTTTATGAAAAAGTGGTCTGCACCCTTTACAACTCTCGCTGTTGAATGTATCTAATACTACGACTGAATTTGCGTGTTCAAGTTTCCTATTAGGACAATCAAATTGAAGGTGACCAATACCATTACATACAAAGCATCTGTACTCCTCACGCTGGCTCTTCTGTGGACTACCCTTAGTACTAGGGGGATTAGTTGGAGCTGGTCTATTGAGAAGTTCCTCAAAATGTTCTGTCCATCTCTTCATATGTTCTTGTATATTACTAAGGAATTTTCCATTCTTATCTTTTATGAGGCCATTTGCTTGCTTATATTTCCCTGTTAGCTTCTTTGTGTTGTTGTACAGGTCCTTCATATTTACTTTGGCAGCAGCTTCCTCTGCTTCCCTTTCCAACTGTTCAATGTACTTGCTCTTGTCTCTTTTGATGTTCTTCTTACTTCTTTGTTTGCTTCTATTTACACTTCATGAGCCTTGGCTTTGGAGCTTCTGGTTTTGCTTTTGTTTAAATCTGCTTTCTTGGTTTTCCTGTCTTCTATCTTACTAATGGTTTATTGTTATCCATGCTTTGTGCTGATGTTCTCTTTTTCTCAGTACTTCTTCACATGTCTCGTTCCATATATTTTTTACTTTTTGCCAGTGGTCTTGCCTATCTGTTTCATCTTCCAGCTGTTGGAGTACTTGGTATTTGTTGGATACTGTGATTGAAAATTTGTCTCTTATTTCCTGATTTCTTAGATATCCCACATTATAATGTTGTCTATAGCTATATGCTGCTGTAAATATATATCTATATATTTACATAAATATGCATATTTACATATATAGAGCAAATACTTATAAAGGAATTTGGCTGGATTTACAACAGCTGGGGGCTTGAACGGGCTAAAACCATTGCTTAATTCTTCACAAAAGGCGATGGACAGATATAAGTTAACAATTGCCCTAGCAATGCAGCATTGTTCTTGACTTCGGAAATATCTTGTCAACACTACCTGTGGATAGAAGCGTCATTACCCTTCTATCTACAACTCTGCCAAGAGTAATCTTGTGGAAAGGTAAACACCTTTGACGACCAATGTTAAATACTCTGAGTTTTGGTCACTGGTGGACCACTACTGCAGAGCTAAAGGGAGGCAATCCGTGACAAAATTGACAGGTATGCATTTGAAACTGTGACATTTCTTAAATGTCAAAATGATGCTAAACAGGAACCGCCATATTTTTTTAGAATTAGTCGTTTTTGGCATATCATCAACAAGCAGAAACATTCACTAAATTCTTCAATTTTAATACATTTTTCTCACCGTTTGCATGGTCTTTAAAAGGCTACTGTTAGAAGCCAGTATCTCGTTATCTCAAACTGTCAACATGTCACTGATTTTTCCTCTGCGTCCACTTAAATGTTTTCAAAGAAAACAGTAGTCACTTTGAGGCAATATGAATCTTCGTAGAGCTATTCCGCGAATGGTACTGGAGTCGGCCGTATGCGCTTTCTCTGTTCTGCTTATGGTGGGCAACTTTGAAGCAGATGTTCAGCAGTCATTTTATCAGTGCCCCAGTTACACTGATCGGTAGTTCCTATCTTTAGCTTGTTGAATAGATGGTATCTCAATCTGTTGTGACCAGTGTGGAGTTTGAAGATTATCAATTGTTATCTTCTGTTGAGCTGGTAGTATGTATCATTTATTGTGTGACCTGGATGTTCTACATCTCATTTTTTTCTGTATCTTTTTTATTTATTTTTTAAAATTTATATTATATTATTTTTTTAACGTACGCCCGCTATTACTCGAGGCGACAATCTCTGGATAGTATATCAAATTTAAGACTGATTTTTACGTGAGTATCCCTTTTTCTCTGTACACTGACACTGAATGGCATTATAACTCGCCATTCAGGCATATACTCACCGTCTTCGGTGGGTACCCATTAGAGCTGTGTCGACTCAGGAGCTGCTAGTCCCTGGTCGACGACACAACTTCAAATGTCTTCGCCAGGGCTGGAATTAATCCAGTCTAATTCCCAGTTGACGACACTTCAAATGAGCTTGCCCGGGCTTGAACCTGGATCACCCGATTGCCAGCGCAGTGTGGTAACCATTACACCAGCGCGGCTCCCGTTTCTGTACCTGATTCTGATAAAACGCTTTGCCTCCTTGAAAGTTATGCATTAGGCTGAGGTAGGTTTCCACCTTCCTTTGCCAGTCTGTCAGCCTCTTCATTGCTGGCAATGTTACAATGAGATGGGATCCATTGGATCACAACACTTTTGTATCGTTGACATAGTTTGTGTAGCACTATTCTGAGGTCATCCAGGTCTGTATTATTTTGGCTTTTCAACGTTGCAATTACTGACTGTGCATCGGTAAAGAAAGCAGCTTGTCTCTCTGTGCTTTTCTCTGTCATTATAACATCTGCTGCAGTTTTCAAGGCCTCTGCCTCTGCTCTGAAGTTACTTGAGAATTGTCCTGTTACCACTGACAGCTTTTTCTGTGCACCAGTGCTTAAGGTCAGAAAGATACCTCCACCTGCATTTTCTGTTCCATTTGTTGCTGGTCCATCTGTGTATGCATGGGTCCAGGTGTTTCATGGGTAATGTTTCTCTGTGTATTTTGTAGCTATGGATGTTCTCTCTGTTGCAGTCTGGCTCTTTTTTCTGTCTTTTCGAGGAATGTTTTCTCTCATTTCAGGGAAACCATTTTGTTTCCAAACTGGAAGCTTGTGTGCAGTGTAGATGGGTTTAACCTTTGATATTGCATTTATGGAAATGCTTTCACCTGTGGTTTGGTTGATTCTACAAAGTTGCTTCGTTTGAGTCTTTTCCTTCTAATAGCATTCATTCTGTGGCACATTGGATGGTCTGTTAGTGTAACTGTCTTTTTCTCTTGTTGAGGTGATCACTGGCCCAAGACAGTATACTTGTTGTTAGATGTGTAGTGCGAGCGTATGATGACCTGAGTGTGGGTGCGAATGAAGGCGCGAATGTGTTTAGGCTCGTATATATGAAGACCCTGCAACCCATACTCTCACATGCAGTAGTCAAGGATGCTTGGACACTGCAGGCATGTTTCAAGACATTTATTGACGAGAACACACATAGTATCAACAGGAACAGTCAGTGTAACAAGGTCATGCTTACCTGACATCGATAGGTATACATTTGGCATTCAAAAAGGTAAACATCAGAGTAGACGTGCATGGTCAATAGCAAAGTTCTTCAATAATGACAGTTCGTAGCGTCGCCCTTGGCATCTCTGACTAAACGCGTCAGATGCCTTAGTCACTTTGACACATAGGTGCAACTTGGCATTCCCCGCCAATTGCACATTATCAGGCTGTAGTATAATAGCCGAAAGCACAGGCCTCGTTCTGACGTCGGCTGTGTACTTCTGTTAAATAGGTTATCATCAACCCTGCAGTAATGCTTATTGTAGACATAAATCCCGCCAATCTGCGGTTCCCACAATATATCTTCGTCACTGGATTTCTGGACAATATAAAGACTACCAGTCTTGGATGGCTACCTCGAGCACAAAATATAAGTTCTGTAATATATAGGATCGGTGAGCTGCAGTTCACACTAAGTAATCCTTTTACATGTTCTGCCACCGAAAAGCGTAATAATGCATAAAGGTCGGTATTACCTGGAAAATGAATCCTCAGAACATAACAAGGAATTCTGTCGTCATCCCGACGCACAGAGATTCACTGGGGAAAACTGCCATAGCAGTTACTTCGAAGATTCTCCCCGAAAAAACAATGGACTCTTGGTCCCTTCAGAAAAACAGGACCTTCCCGGCTTGCCGGAAGTATAACTCTCTCCCGCTTAAAAAACCTTCCCATAGGCCTACGCCCGAACTGTCAACCTTTGACCCTAAAGGTCAAAACACAATGAAGGAATAAACAAGGGAAGACAACCCCTAATCAACCTGACATCGCAGGTAAAGACACAATTATACTTATGATAAAACATAGGCAAATAACTCGACAGATGACTCCGTCGAAAATGACAGCAACAGTTAGTCTGTTGAATTTTTCATCTTGTTGCTGAGCCCTACTATCTCTTCTATTTTTATATATTTTTTTTATAGTTGTTTGTTACTTTTCTTTGTAGCACGCCCCTTTCAACCACCTACCATATGCATGGAGCTGTTGGTTATATTAGGACGTGTTTCTTATAATTGTAATATGCTTTTGTTTGTATTTATTTTATACTATATTATCTCTAGTAGGTTTTGTTTTACTTATGTAGTTATAGTTCAATGTGGTTTTATTATCCAAAATATGATATCTAAACTGGTATGTTTTTAATTGTCACTGGAGGTTTTTTTTTGTCAATCCGTATTTATCTGGGGGGGGGGGGAGTCTTTCACCAGTTTAGACTGCTGGCTCGCATCCTTATTTATTTATTTTTTATATGTCAGCCTTTGTAATATAGTGTTTTATTAACTTTTGTATTTCTGATAGGATCTTAGTGCCAATGAGATTTTCTACACTCATTTCTACCTTGTGGTTACTACAGTATGTCTTAATGTTTTGCCTCTGCTGGTCATATTTTTTGCAGTCCACCAGAAAGACTCTTATTGTGTTGGACTCTTGACACTCTTCGCATGTGGGTTCCTGTATCATGAAATATCCAGTTCCAAGCTTGAGTCTCAGCAATTTTTTATTAATTGGTATTTTTAGTTCATCTTTTATCTGACATTTTTTACTTGGTTTTTTTCAGGATTTTATCTGAGTGTCTTGCTTTATTACTTTGGCCCCGTGCTGTTATCTACTTTTTAGTTATTGCTTAGGCAATTAAGCTGTTAATTTCAAACTTCCCTAAGCCTACTTCAATTTTGTTATTGCTAGTTCTTCCCCCTTTGGCTTCTTTGTCTGCAAGCTCATTTCCTGCTATCCCCACGTGTGATGGTATTCATGTTAGTGTTACACTGCATCCTATAGTGTGCAGATATGTATTGACCTGTAGTATTTCCTCTACAATATCTGGCCTGCTACATTCATTTCTGTATCTGATAGTTAGTACTGATGAAAGGGAGTCTGTGAGAATGATTACTTTATTTGGTGGATTTTCTGCTGCTATTTCTAAAGTTTCTATCCTCCATTGGCGTTCTTTTATAGGTGTAGTCTTTATGCCTCTTTATAACGCTCATTGCTTGATTTTGGAGTCTGCTGATTTTATCCAAGTTTGACATTAGCTGCTCTTGCCCATGCTGCAATGCCATACTCTAGGACTGGTCTCACTCGCCCAGTGTGTAACATCTTTAGCACTCTTTCATCTGCACCCCGAGTTGTTCCAGCAAGTTTTTTTTTCGTAATTGCCTTTCTTTGCCTTGCTCGCATCCGGTCTCTCTCAACTTGTTTTTTCCAAGTCAGACGGCGATCAAAAGTAATGCCAAGGTAGTTTGGATTTTCATTTAAATGTAGATTTTCTCCGTTTAACACTAGTTTGGAGCTCTCTGGTTTATTCAAGAGGTAAAATACAGTGTACGTTGTTTTCCTTTCATTTATCTTCATGAGCCATGTTTTGGCCCACTCTTCCAGTGATGTTAGTGTTTGCTGCATCCGAATGTTTGCAGTAGTGATATACTGTTGAGAGGTCCAAAAGGCTAAATCATCTGCAAAGGATTTCATTGTGCTATTATCACATATGTGCTATAGTTAGTGTGTAAAACTAAAATAAAATCATTATGTGTTTTATTTAGCAGGCATTAAAATTTTGGTCAGATTTACATTTACAACCAACTTTATTCGACCTTGCTTGTCACTGCACTACAAGTACTTACCATGTTTGTTGTATGTTGATACATGTGTCCACAATTTTGTTTTTTGCTTCCTTATTACTTTCATGTAAGATTATTAAGATTTTATCGCTGACCATCTGAAACAGTCATAACTATTTTTGTCATGTTTAATGATGGAGTTAGTCTTTACTTCTTCCTTCACCTCTTTTCTGTTACTCTGTATGGTAAACCTCAACCAAAGTTAGGTTTATAATTGCGCAGTAAAAGTTTTGTCGACAATGAGAAGTATCTGGATGGAAATTCACCCTATATTCAAGAATTAATCTGTAACTAATTAATAATTGATTACTGTTATATTAATTAATTATTATTATTATCAGTTAATTAGTAATAACATTTTTTAATTGTTAATGTAGTATTATTATTGGTAATTAATTCAATATGGGATAAATATATTGATGAGTAAGTAACCTAGCAAAAAATGACGGGATTTAATTATAGTGTGCTTTTTCTGCTGCATGTCCTGCTGACGGCATCATTTCTTCTTCCGTCATTTCATTTCTTTACATTCTCATGCTGCAGGCTCCAAATCTTAAAAGAAAGGTACATTGCTAATTTAAGAGGGTTAGATTATATAATCGATATGGGCATACAGCCTCTACTGTTATTGCTGGGACATTCAGTGACCGTTTGCAGTAGTTTGGGAAGTTGTCATAATTAATCAATTTATGCACACTATCACTTAGATTTTTTAGTATTCAAGAAAAAATAATCAGTCAGTTTGTGTTTTGATGTTTCACGAAGACAGAATTACACTCCCTTCGGTATATGAAACAGAACCATTGATTTGATTTTTTTATATGACACTCAACCGGAAGTATATTAATTTGGATTCATCACACACACACGCACACACACACACAATGAATCATCACTGAAGATAAAAAAATCACAACATGCCCCTATGTTAGTTCTTTAAAATTAATAAAAACTGTAACCCAACAGAAAATAATTGGTGAAAGGACAAATTGTAGAAGCCTGATGAGCATAATCTTCCAGTTAAGAACAGAACACATCAGGCTGAACAAACACTTAAAGAAAATAAACCCAACATATGAGCCTAATTGCAGCAACTGTACACATCCATAGGAGATAGTTGAACATGGGCTGCTCACTTGACCAGAACTGTCCACAGAGAGAAGAATGCTAGTACTGGTTTCCCTAACAATACTAAACACTCAATAGAGCACCACTCAGCAGCCATAGAACAAATGCAAATTCTTCAACATGGCATTTGCTGTGAAAGAGCGACAAGCTCAGCAACCCTACTTGATAAACAACAGCAACAAATCACACACCACTAAAAACTGTAATCTGGCAGAAAAAAATAAGTAAATATAAAAATTCTAGAAGCCCAAAAATTATAGAAGCCCAAAGTCAAGACAGACATAATGAATCAGATCAAAATGAGGCAGTAAATACTGCTGGTGATAGACATCTACCACATGACATCATTATACATAACTTACTTACTTACTCAGTCATTCTTCCTCTACCCTCGGATGTAGGCCAGAGAGTGTCGTATTTTGAATCCGTCTAACAACACTGTCATAACTACCGCGCTCACTGTAGGATAAATGGACCGATAGAATAGCCAATCAGGACACTCCTTTTCTAGTATGTATAAAGAAACCATTTTATGTTGGACAGACAGGGCCTATTCTGTGTAAATTTTGGGAAGGAGTTATTTTATTGCTTAAAGAATAGCGATATATAAAAGGAAATATATAACTATTAATACATCTGGGATATTACTTAATAAGAAGGTACAAAGATGGCCTCATAATATTAATTCATTTAGAGAGAAAATAGGTTTTAATGATATTTCTCCATCAGGGTAGTTCCCGATTTAGTTGATTAAAGACTGCGTAGATTTAAATGCCAGGCAATAGCTAAACAACAAAGATATAGAAATATAGAGATAAATTAGCCGTTTAAATATCACTTTAAATAATTAAAATCAGCCAAGTAATAAGTTAGATATAGAATATTTAAAATTAATCACATTATACGGGCCAGCTGGAAAACGTTTAAAGTTTGATTCTTAAACACACATTTGGGCCGTGCTTCTGATTGGGCGGACACGGCACTATAAATAGAACTGGGACTTCTAAGAATTCCGCCACTAAATTTGAAAATACCAAGCTGCAAGAAGCGAGCGCAAACTGTTACTGCACAGTTTTTTCCATTCTGGACTAGAAGCATACCTAGATTCCATTGAAAGCCTGTATCAGCTTGTGTATTATTGCCTGATGGTGGTAAGAAAGATATATATATATATATATATATATATATATATATATATATATATATATATATATATATATATATATATATATATATATATACGAGGGCTATTCCAAAATCAACCTCCGATTGGCTGGTAAAAAGTTTTTAAAAATTGACAATAACATCTAAATACATACAAAAGTTACATACATCACTGCTTTACTTTTCCACATAGTCACCACACAAATTCAGGCACTTGTCGTACCGTGGCGTGAGTTTTTGTAACCCCTCGTCAAGGAACGGTGCCGCCAGGGTACTTAGCCAGTTGTTGACTCCATCCATGAGCTCCTCGGCGGTGTCGAAGCGCCTGCTAACCAGCCAGACCTTCATCTTGCCGAAGATATGATAATCGCTTGGTGCCAAGTCCGGGGGTGGTTGAAAATTTCCCACTTAAACTGCTCAAGTAAAGCCTTTGTGCAAGCAGCAGTGTGGGGCCGCGCGTTGTCGTGCACGATAATGACGCCACTGGTGAGCATTCCGCGCCTTTTGTTTTGGATCGACCGACAAAGCTTCTTCAGTGTTCCACATTAAACTTCTGACGTTATTGTGGTCCCTGGTGTCATGAATTCCGTCAACAAAAGTCAATCCAAAACAAAAGGTGACAAGACTTCTTCACTAGTATACGTGCCAGATAATAACGACCAAGTCCATTGGCACATTGATCCGTATAATATATAAGCACCGTTCAACCCACTCCGTCACTTCAGGAACACAGCAGCCTTCGCTCTTCAGCACAGTATATTCCAGGACCATGCAGATCAGCAGACTTCAGTAACTGGCATCTCATCAAATGGTATTTGGACCTTGATCGAGGCATGGATAGACTCCCTCTGGAAACGCACATCGGTAAGGCATGATGACGCCAGAACTCAGCAGGAACGAAAACGTAATATTCCCCAGGTAGGTAGAGCAGTACGAACAATGACACTACTGCAGGTCGGGTACGTGCACATCAGTGGTTGCGATGATCTAGATAAGAGGAGTTGCACACACCCTGAGATGCCACCACCACTATCAGCACTACCAATACCAACCAAATACAGACGTTCTAATCTCCTCTGCTGACACCACAGTCAAGCACCGGATCCCGAAATACTAACACCAACCACACAAGAAATTATAATCTACACCGACACCACAGTCAGGCACAGAAGCCCATAGCCCTACAAGGACCAACTATACTGACACCTTGCAGAACTAACCTCCGGTGCTCTGTCTGGATCACCACCTTCCTAGCACTAAGCTACAAAGTACGCCTTGTAATATATCAACTTGTGATAGTCAACGCCAGCTGCAACTTTACTCTACACCTTGTGGCACCCCTCCTATCCATAACCGGAAAACCTAGCACAAAAGTGAACTTTCCAAAACCACCATAGAACACAGTAAATCTCAAATATTAACTGTGTAGCAAATGGTAACCTTCCACTGTGCCCTCTTTCCACACTAGGTCAAATACCGCGAACGGGTTAACACCTGAATGAAAACAGCTCACTGATACTGTCTAACAAGAGAAAAAAAAACAGTGCCGTGAACTCTGGAAAACATGATGAAGTGTACACAACGCTGCTACAAACTTCTCATATGTGTGCATAGAAACCTTTAGCCTCCATAATGTAAAATATTGGCCCCATGGCCTCAAGGCTCACTTAAGAACCGGATAAGAGCTTCCCAGGTGTCAAGAACCACTTATCATGGAGAACACTCCACGGTTTACACTGCTGCTGTGTTGGTTTATAATAACAACTATAGGCTCGCCCTCCTAAGGGTATGACCACACAACAATGGCTGACATAAGTAATAACACCTTTAACAGGTACTTCTCTTTAATAAATAGACACACACAATAAGGCCTCACACTGCCAAAGTAACGCATCAAATACAATAATTAGAAAACCACTGTAAACCTGCCTTATAACACATAAGGAAGGGAAACCCGAGGCTTGTAAACAGTAAATAAATATACTACTCGTCAAAAGTCAACGGCCACTTAGAAAAACCTTGGTTGAAACCATAAAACAAATCCGATATAAACGTCAAAATGGCATTTATTGAATACCAAATTGACATGTCACGTAAAGAAATGGAAACACACATTCAAACGCAATGAAGCTGTGAAGTGTGTCACCCACCTTTTCAAAAGTCACACAATAGATATTGGACAAATAGACATTTCAAAATCGGGTATGACCACCGTTTGCAGCAAGGCATTCAAGACAGCGTAGACGCATCGAGTCCACAAGGGTCCGAAGAGTATCCTGAGGAACAGCTTGCCATTCCTGAAGCAGAAATGCAGTCAGCTGTGCAACATCCATTGGCAGGGGGTAATTTGTTGACAATCTTCAACAAAGGACATCCCAGAGGTGCTCAATCGGAGAAAGGTCAGGTGAATGAGCTGTCCACGCCATCCTGATGATCCCATGTTGCTGAATAAACTCAGTCACCACACGAGCTCGATGGGGTCGAGCGTTATCATCTTGGAGGATGGCATTACCACCTATGGCCTCCAGAGCAGGCTGAACAATTGGTCTCAAGATTTCGTTCTGGTATCTTGGGCCGGTTAAGTTGCCTTGGATGAAGTAGAGTGGGGTCCTGCTGTGTCTGTAGATGCCTCCCCAGACCATGACAAAACCCCTACCATAACGATCCACCTCTCGAATAGTGTCATCAGTAAATCGCTCTCCTGGTCGTCTCCAAACTCGAATCTTGCCATCATTGAATGACACAGTGAAGATTCATCAGTGAAGAGAACTTGACATATTGTTGCCTTGTCCATCGGATGTGCTCGCGGCACCAAGCAACACGGGCTCTGCGATGAGCAGGAGTAAGAGGGATTCTGAATGCAGGACATCGAGCAGCCAGTCCAAATTTATGTAAACGTTAGCGAATGGTACTTTGACTGACATTAACGTTTACAGTTTGTCTCAGCTGACATCTTAGAGTGGAACAAGTCACTGTTCGATGGCGCGGGGCTGACAACAAGAGGTACCGATCATCATGTCTATTGGTGCATCTAGGGCGACCTGGCCGGTGGCGATCCTCCACACTTCCTGTGGCCTGAAATCTCTCCGAAATTCTTTGGATAGTAGAGTATGACACTGCAAGCCGTCTAGCAACCTCACGGACAGATAAACCACTTTCAACCCACGCTATAGCTCTCATTCTTTGTAAGGTGTCAAGACTTCTTCTCTGTGGCATGGTTGTTGCAAGTGATGAAACTACCCTAAGTCTGCTGATTGTAAAACAAATTAAGAGTGAACTCTGTTCACGAAAAGTCGCCATTGCACGTGGAATGTCAATCAGCACGATTACTTCACCTGTTTGGTTGTACGGAAGTTTGAAAAAACAGATTAAAAATGTGAATTTATGGTCAGCAAACCAAATTGCACGTGATCACCATGGTTGTTGGTGAGTTGTTTTTATGCTTAACGTGCATAGAGGACTGTCAGAAAAAGATATTGCACCCATTTGTACTAAAAAATTTCTTCATTTAATCATTCTATGCGCTTATATAAAAGTGTATTGAAAATAGTAGGGTGGCCCTTGACTTTTGACGAGTAGTATATTAGACAAACATAAAGGTATGTTTTCAGGCACTCGTAAGAAATAAAGAAGTAGAAAACTAGACAAAAGAAAAACAACAGACGTGAGTGGCTTACCCAGGACTCGAACCCAGGACCCTGTACCTTTATTTTCTAATATTTATTGACTGTTTACAGGCATTGGGTTTCCTTTCCTTATGTGTTATAAATGTTTATACAATACCAAAACCTACCCTCTGTCCAGTGCTTTCTGTTCTTAGTCTTCTATCATTTACTAGACACAGTATTAAGGTCTTTGACTTGTGTGGTCTGACCTATACTGTATAATAGGGGAACAACAGAAGTGATTGCATCATTAATAGGCTGGACTGCCCAAGGTAAATTTTCGGTGTTACGTGTTGCGGGTCACACTAATGACCCGTCATCGAAGCATCAGTTCTGTGATGCCTAGATGGCAGGGAGGATAGTGTGATTTTCTTACATAGCTAGGCGGGGTTCTTGCACGGAGGGTCCTGGATTCGAGTCCTTGGTGAGCAATTCACGTCTGTTGTTTTTCTGTTGTCTCGTTTTCAAAACACTCTAATTTTATTGGCTACAGGCCTTCGACAGTTTCTTTTCATAATTTGCAAGATTTTATTTTTATTTTATTTACTTTTTTAATTCGTATTCTCTCAGTGTTGCTTCATTACTTTGTTAGAATTTTAGTGTAGTGGTGTGAAAACGTGCGTGCCTACTGTTGTGTGACTATTTTAATATACTACTTACAATTTCAGTTAATTGTAATTTTTTACCAATACTTGTACCTAGTGTTTGTACGTTAAGTACTAACAATCGTATTTTCACTTACTTGGTGACGTTAATTAGTTTAAATTTTCGTGAGTTTCGTATTTAAAATTGCTTTTGTTACTTTCCTTTTTAAACCACTCGCCAAAATAAAATGCATACCTATCAGACACAATAGCTAATTAATGATGGTTTATGGCTGGGCCACCTGAACATTTACCATTTATTAGGCAAACTTCCTGAGCTTACACAAATTCTGAATAAAACTTTTCATGTTTGTGGACTTTCTGAAAGTCGTTTAAACGACAAAATATCATAACGATGAAATTGCCCTAAATGGCTTTAAAACAGTTCGGCGAGACTCAAGTAGAAAGCTAGAAACAGATTAGTAGTATATACGAGTATTTCCACTTCTATTAGTTATCGCCGCAGAAGCGATTTAGAGACAGCAGAGACCGAGTGCATATGGTTAGAAATAAAACTACCGAATCAGGGACAATTTCTAGTCGGGTATCTTTATAGAAATCCCAGTGCAGGAGCCATCTGGTATGAAGATTTCACTACTATGATGGATAAAGTATTTACCACTGCCAAAGAAATTATTCTTCTAGGCGATTTCAACATCGACATGCACAACATAAACCAAACGTGGGAAAACATCATACAACCTAAAACAAATAGTCAACCAGCCTACCAGGGTAACAAATGCATCATACACAACAATTGACCACATCTTCGTCACATGTGCAGAAAACATTATAGAATGCTCTGTTCCTACTGTCGTGATGAGTGACCACTATCCTATATGTTGCACGTGGTCAAAAAATAAATATAAAGCTCCAAGAAATAACTTACTTACTTAGTCGTTCCCCTTCTACCGTGAGGTGTAGAGGTTTGGAAGAGAGAGCGCCAGACTATCCTATCGGCTGTCTTCTTCCTGGCCTGGTTCCATTCTAGTCCTCGGTCCTTCAAAGATTGTCTAATGTTGTCCTCCCAGCGGACTCTGGGTCGTCCTGGAGGTGGATCCCTGGCTCTTTGTTTCCCATGCTTGTCGTGGTAGTCGATCTTCTACCATTCTGCAGACATGGCCAAACCATCTTAGTTGGGACTGTTCTATTTGGGTCTGCAGCGGATGGGATTTTAGGCCTTGACGGATCGTCTGGTTGCGGACCATGTCTCTTCTTGTTACTTCAACCACTTTCCTCAGATACCTCATTTCTGAGGTTTGAATCTGGCTTTTGTGGGTTGTAGTCATTGCCCACGACTCGCATCCATATGTCAAGACTGGGACATAGGCGGAGCGGTATACAGCCATCTTCGTTTTCTTACCAACCTCTTTCTTGCTGGGGAATCCACGATTTATGGCCTGAAAAAGTCTCCCAGCCGCTGCTTTTCGAGTGGCCAACTCTTCTTTGATGCCTCCCTCTTGGTCTATAATAGCTCCGAGATATTTAAAGTGGTCGACCTGCTCCAGGACCTGTTCTCCCAACTTAATGTGATGTTTTCTTTCTTCTCGTGATATCACCATGGATTTTGTTTTAGAGCTGCTTATGACCATCCCTCTCTTCTCCAGCTCTTCCTTCCAGACTTGCAGGTTGGATTGGAGATGTGACTCTGATTTAGCAATCAGGGCAACATCATCAGCAAATGCCAACTCCGAATTATAGACCTGTCTCATCTTCCAGTACCCCACTGAATACTTTCTTGTTCTCTCCTTACATGCCTTGATGACATCGTCCATAAGGTGTATGAAGAGGTAAGGTGATAGGATATCACCTTGTCTTACACCAGTGGTGGTCCTGAACTCTTCTGACTTATGGTTTGCTGTCCTCACATAATTTCTGCAAGACTTGTAGAAGCTCTGTATAGCATGGATCAGAGGTGCTGGAATATTCTTCCTTGCCAAACAGTCCCAAAGTTTGCTCCAGGGGACCCTGTCAAACGCCTTTTCCAGATCTATGAAACAAAGATGGATCTCACTCTTATACTCAAGGGCCTTTTCACTCAGCTGTCTGAGTGTGAAGATTAGGTCTTGAGTACTTCGGTTTGCTCGGAATCCGCACTGGACCTCATCCAATTGTGGCTCAGCTAGGCGTCGGAGTCTCTGCTCTAGGATTCTAGAGTAGATTTTACCAGGGACACTGAGAAGGGATATGCCTCTATGGTTTCCACATTGTCGATTGTCACCCTTTTAAGAACCTTCCACCATAAATTCTTTTCCTGGGATTTTCTTCCCTCTTTAATTTCATTGCGAGCGATCTTAGCTCTCTTTTATTTTCCTCCAGTTCACACAATTCCGACTGAGGGATGATCGGATGAAACTGGGTGGAAACCTCTTTCTGTACTTGCCGCAGAGTGGCCATTCTAACACATTCAATTGAAGACTGTGTGTGAAAAGGGGGTTCCCATTCCACTATGTCTACATTATTAATTTTATTTTTATTTTCAGGCCTAGTTTTGCCCCTTGGCGTTTCTAGGTCCTGATCATTTTCCCCACGTGTGGGTGTTTCCTCGTGAAACAGGGCGCAGGCCTCCACAAAATTCTCAATATCTTCCGCCACGCTTGGCCAATAATATTTTTGAGAAACTTGTTGGCAGATGGTACCTATTTTATCATGGTCCCCATCTATTCCAACATGTAAACTCCTTATTACCTCTGCCCTATACGAAGTGGGAAGTACCAGCTGTCCATGACCATTGGATCTAGTTCCAGCCTTCCTGTAAATCAGTTTATTTTTCATATAGTAGTCTCCTTTGCTTGGAGGTGTATGGCATTTAGGCAATTTCTTAAAACACGGCTTGAATGACCTATCCTCCGCCTGTGCCTTCCTCATGTCCTCTGGATGAGTATTTATAGGGTTATCCTCCTCCTTCCTGGTCTGCACAGTTGCCATGATCACAGGTTTCTTGGGATTCCCCAAGAAGTCATATCTACACCCCAATATTAGAGGGTAGATTGGTTCGTTTATCACTGCTGCTCTAATCACTCCTTCCACATAGCGAGTTTTTACACTTATTCTAGCAATAGGAAGTGTCATTGTTGCTACGTCCTTGGTTGCCATTTGGATCTCCACTGTTTCTGTGGTGTATTGATCTGCGCGCACCAGGTGAGAGCTCACGACTGAGTCATAATCTAAACCTGTATCATAAAGGCACCTAATGGTGGCCCCATTACTTACAACATCCTCACAAACTGGGGGGTGATAAGGTTCCTGCTGTTCAGTAGGTTTCGCCTTTAATCCCTTGTTCCCCGTTTTCATTGCAGCGAAGGATGAAGGTTTCTTAGTACACACTTTGGTATCATGAGTGTCCCTTTTACATCATTGTTGCGTACAGTTTCTCGCTGTGTATAATATTCTGCTTTAGTGTAAATGTCTATACTAATCTTGATTCCTGACCTAAGGGATATCACCCAGGATTTTTCTGGGAGGTGTATTTAACAGTGGTTGTCTGTCCACTGGTTTCAACTTACCGGTTTAAAATTAGAACCGAGGTCTGGTTGCATGTCCATATTTGGGCTTATGGCTAGCTTTTCTAAGAATGTTTGCAACTAGAGCTTAGGTGTTAATTCATGACCATATAAGGCTTCAATGGTCAGTCTTTACCTGGAATGTGTTGAAACACTGCCCCTGAGTTTCGCTCAAGGAAGCATAGCATCTTCGGCGCATGCGCGAATTAGTAGGGGTTAAGCGAGATTTCCGATCTGGGAGTGGAACGAAAAATGTCAGTGGGTTAAGACGTATTTTCGACGTCTTTGTGTTTCGGCTTCATGCCTGGGGAAATGGAAAACTTCTGTGAATGGACTTAGAAGTATTTGAAGATATTCCCCGATGATAGTGATTTATTTCAAACGTCTAGGAGACGTGTGTGTGTGTTATTAGTGCATTCTGATGGTCTATCAAGGTAAATGTACATTTTGTTATTCTCCTTGCCTATCAGCGTCACGTACCACATACATTTGTCAGCTCATTGACCTTTCCCAGGGTGGGAAAGCATCTAACAGTCTACGTGAGTTAAGCTCTTAATTTAGGCTGACTTTATTAGCTTAGGGCTTGTGTACGCCCAGGAAACATTGCATTTTTATGCATCCTGCTGTTTCAGCGGTAATATATTATAGACAAGGTCTGACGCATCTTGTTTGTCAGTCACAGAGGCTAGTTAAACTTATAGGCCTGCTACCTTAAGGCCTGTTGCATGCAAGCAACACAACTGATGAACTCATGTCAGGAAAGAGTTGGTTAACTCGTGTATCAACACCCGCGAGCAATGCGGGGTATTTTTGCTGAGGCTTGTTTGGAAGGGAACTTAGATTGTGATCAACAATCGTGCTTAGGCCCAGCTTACTGACTTGTGAAATATGATGCAATCCATGTACTATCGTCATGTCTACATGTTCCTGAGTCTTGTTAAATGATCATGTCTACAACGTTCCTGAGTCTTGTTAAATGATCATGTCTACAACGTTCCTGAGTCTTGTTAAATGATCATATCCTGATGTCGTCGTACTGTTATAGCGTACTACATTAAAGTTTGTGAAAAGTCAGTTGCTGTTCCAACCTTCACTGACTTCTACTTGTGATTGAGTGAGTGCGGAGCCAATACTTAGAACTGTACACTCATTCGCGTATGTCATCTCTACACTCTCACTCCATGTCAACACTGCAGTTTGCCAGCGCTTCAACACTTAACGAACAGGCTGACCTACATTCACCTGTCCTGCACTGCCTGGGTTGACCTGACCTCTACACTCACATACACAGTGCTGTACCCTTCATAATTGTAAACAAGTAAACAGTCAGCTGCTTTATGATAGGGTATCTTGTGATGGCCAGAGAATATCACCTTATCAATGATTTACACGCATTTCTTTCCTTGGGGAAAGGTTTTCTTTCACTGAATTGCGGGTTTCTATCGCGTTGGTCAAAACTTGGCTTATCATAATAGGCTTTACCCTTATTATACTTGTCCCTATTTTCAAATTTAGGTTGGTTTTGGGCGACTTATAATGGTCTAACGGCTTCTTCATGCCTGCTATCTCAGACTGGGCTGCCTGATATCTTTCAGCCACATTTAAGATCTCCCCCAGTCTCTCGGCACCCTGTTCCGTGAGAAATTTTCTCAGGTCTGGAGCCATGGACTCTCGCATCTGCTCCATCATAATCATTTCCCTTAAATCTTGAGTTTTCCCCAGAGCAGTCCATTTCTCCAGGTATGTCTCCAGGCGTGCAGAGAACTGGTGATAAGTCTCCCCAGTCAGCAGTTTGGCATTCCTAAATTTTTTCTTATAAAATTTGCTATTCTTCTCATACCTAACTAGTAGAGCCTGCTTAAGAATGTCATAGTCGTCTTGGTCATCTTTGCTCAGCTTGGCGAATACCTCATACGAGGTTCCCCTAAGCCCCTGGGATACCTTCATACTCCATCTTTCTTTTTCTAACCCATACATGGTAGCTAGTCTCTCAAATCTAGAGAGGAAGGACTCAATGTCATCCTCTTTTTCTTCAAAGGGGTCCAGATGAAACCCCATGGCGGAGTTGGAGGCAACCTGGCTTGCAGCAGAGTCAGAGATGGATGGGCTATTTCCATTTTCAGGAGCATGGCCTTGTAACTCCAACTCCCTTAGTCGTAACTCATGTTCCCTTTGGAGTCTTTTATCTTCTCTCTCAGCCTCCAATCTCTTTTCTTCTTTCTCCCTCTCACCCGCCACCCTCTTTGCTTCAGCCTCCAGTTTCTTCTCCTCCAACTGCAGCCTCTTAATCTCAGCCTCCCTATCAGCCTCTAGTTTCTTAAGTTCTCTAGCATCTTCTAATAAAATTCTTTTCTCCTTCGCTAATCTATCAGCCTCTAATTTTCTTTCGGCTTCTAATTTCCTGTCCTCCCTCTCAATAAACATATCACATTCAGCTGTTACATAAGCAACTAGACCTTGACCGTCCATCCCCATTTCATTTGCAGCCTGCACAGCAGCAGATCTGAATTTGGCCAAGTTTGACATCTTATAGTTAATAATATCCAATGTTATCAAACTAACTTAAAATATTTAACCAGTCTCTAACTAAACACAAGACAATGGGCAATGATACTTCAAACCAACTCTCCAATTACTTTTAATTTTCTATTTTTACAAATCCCGGACGAGCCCCCAATATATGTGGTGGGTTTTGATGTTAAAGAAATAGATATTATTTGTAACAGATGTGAGGTCAGCTGTGCAAGCCCCTGAGGTTAGTTATTTATGAATATGTTCTCAGGGAACCTGTCTGCTACCACCCTATGACCTCAACCTGTCATATATTTTCTCTTAGTTAAGTGTAAAGGTGTGTGAGTATTGTCTAGCTAGATGTCTAGGGTATATGCGATGTAATTTAATGAAATGACAACACTACACTTATAAATTAATGAACAATAATGAAACAAGTCGCTGTTAAAGTTTAAACGTTACATTTTTTTTGTACAATTTATTTCCCGGTATCTCAGTTCTTTTTTTGGATACCGGAGTACTGAAAACTCAAGGTGATAATGAAATGTATTTACAACAATTAATTCAAACTATAATTGAGTCTGTTATTATTCACAACTATAAAAATGTCAATCTTGAAAAGTGTCAATTAAATCTTGATCCTATGAACGGGTAATAATGGGAAGAACGTCTGTGTTCATTATATTCTGAACTAGGAAATACACATTTGGAAAAGAGAGTGGTTAATCTGAGGTATCATGTGCCCGTGGACGAATTCTTATCTTTGTAGTGCGGGAATACAAGATCTTTTCAGTCCAAGCTAACAGCTTGAAACTGCCAAGTCAGGATACTGCCCTTGAATTCTCAACAGTGAGGCAAACAGACAATACTGCCTCAATTCTTCAGATGCAGATATACATACAGGTATATGTTGACCAATGGCGCACTTTGACTCAGAGATGAAACCCTGGAATAAGAGTAATAAGCCCTCCTCAACATCTCATATACCTCTCTCTATCCCTAACTAATAAACAGGTTCAACATAGTCAGAATCAGCATGGTAACTAAACAATTAGTTAACGTTCTTATGTGGTTTTGTACCCCATTCATGGTCAGATAAACTTTCAAACTTCAGTTTGACACTTTCCTTGACATAGGAAACATTTTAAGTAATTATATCAAGTCATGTACAAACACGGTGACTTGCTGAAGAAGACGGCCAGTGGTTTTCTGGTCTTACATCATAAAACTGTACATCAATTTTCCCATTAATATTTTATTTTATTTTCTCCCAAAGTGTCTGGCTTTTCTACAAAATGATAATATCTTTCTTAACAACTTTGTGACACAACACAAAGTTTGATGTTGGCGCTGTCCTATATAAATGCCTCTACCCATAGAATTTTCATACATATTCAATAATACATACATAATAATAATAATAATGATATAAATGTTTTCTTCTTACCGCATCAACGAAATATTCCTACTAATTAGATTAATGAGCGATAATATGGTCACTTCCAGTTCGCTTGCTGGTGCAGATCAGCAAAGGCAAAATCGTACTGAAATTCTTGCCTTTAACACAACAGTAGTGTAGGAAATCATGTACCAACCAGCTCCTGGCACAGTTTATACTGAGCCAATCATCAAGGTTAATGGTGAGAAACTGAATGTTGTGAACAGATTCACATACCTTGGTAGCACACTATCCCAGAACATTGTCATTGATGATGAGGTGAACACGAGGATCTCCAAAGCCAGCAGCACATTTGGCAGATTATACACCAACGTTTGGCATCGAAGTGGCATTAGTCTACAGACAAAGCTGAAGGTGTACAGAGCTGCGGTGCTTCCAGTGCTGCTATATGCAAGTGAAACATGGACTGTATACAGGCGCCACGTAAAGAAGCTAAACCACTTCCATACAGTCTGTCTCAGGAAGATAATGAACATCAAATGGCAAGACAAGATCCCGGATACCGCCGTTCTTGACAGAGCTGGTATCCCTAGTATTGATACTATTCTGATGCAGTCACAGATTCGCTGGGCAGGTCATGTAGTCCGCATGCCAGACCATCGACTGCCAAAGATTCTCTTTTATGGTGAGATACAGAAGGGTAAACGCACCCATGGTGGCCAAAAAAAGCGCTTCAAAGACACGTTAAAGACGTCATTGAAAACCTTTGACATAAACCCAGACACATGGGAAGCTGCTGCGCAAGACCGAACTGCTTGGCGCACATTTCTTCGTAAAGGTGCAGCGGCATGCGAATCATCCAGAAGAGCAGCAGCGGAACAGCGGAGACAAGCTAGAAAGGACCGTGTAATAAAACCTTCACATGAAGCAAACATTCCCTGCCCACACTGTCTGAGATCTTTCCAGGCCCGCATCGGGCTCATCAGTCACCTTCGTACCCATAGACTAACCTAACATATTTCTAAATAATTGGATGAACAGAGTGGTCTTCATCACCCGTGATGGACGAACAACACCGATGTTTACATGACATATCCATGTATATTGTGTATAAATTTCATGCTTTTTTAATAAACAGCTCCTGAGAAAAACGATGTGGTGCATTACTTTCTGAACGCCCCTCGTAGATATCCAACACAAAATACTTGTTATTCTTGACATTTATTGCACCCATGAATATGCACATCTGTTTACCTGTGGATGCCATATCTTTGTAGATCATCAGGCCTTCTTAACACACACATCAACAACACCAGCTTAAAATAGGTTTCAGCGTTCTAATATTATTTATAATACCATTAAACTTCAGTGTGGAAACTAAATGACAGCTAATAAATAAAATGCTCTTACCAACTCTTTGCTGTCAGTGTCAAACATGGTTCCTTACTAAAGCACATGACGAAAATCACATCTTGTGAAAGGCAATGCTTATGAAGAGCCTTTATTGTTACCAGGAGAAACATGATAAGAAATTATGACATATGAAAAACAATGCGACACATTAAACTCAAGAAAAAAAACTTTAGCACCCCACTATGTTGTGTGGCAAGAGTGGACCAAAGAAGTGAGTAAGCTTAGACAGAAAATACATATTTACTAATTTAGCTTACTAGATAAATAGAAATAGAGTATTTTTAAATATATAACATATCTCATTTCTGTGCCTATTTTCATATATCGATTGTGTCAAATTTTTTCCAGCATTGGTTTTTGTAGTAAATCTCTGAGAACTGCTATTGGTAAATATGGAATAGGCTTCAAGTCTGGCTCTATGCGTGTGGGGAGGGATGCTATAGTGTTTACGAAAACAAAAACAGGTGCTGAAATTGGCCTACTGTCACAGACTTGGCTGGACACACAGGAAGAATGTATGAGTCCGATGTTACATTACAGTGTTCCAGGTCATATCCTTTTTTCAAGATCGGCTTTGTTGTGATGGCAGGCATCGGTTCTGGGTTAGAAATGTAATCTTTCTATGCCAATTCATTTATTGTGAGGGAGACTTCAAGTATACTGTAAAAGATTTTAGTTTTGTCTTGTCTTATGTACATTAATTATATGTGTGTGTGCGTACATCTGTGTGTGTAACTTTCACTTGTAATCAAATATTATGGTAAACGATGTATTGCTTGCACAGTTTGCACCTTTTAATACATCAATCAACACCATTTAGCTCACCATAGCATAGACTTTCAACAAACCTATGCCTAGCCCTCCTGTCACATGCCATCAGGTCAATGTCTTCCTCATCATTTTCATGTCTGTCTCCAGTTCTCTTCTCCATGTGTACTTTGGTATGCCTCTGCTTCTCTTACCTTGGCAATTTCATAATGTACTGCCTTGTAATGCTACCAGCGGGTGTCCTCGGTGTGGGTCACAACCATCACCATTGTCTTCTTTTTATCTCTTGTACACACATACATAATAATATTTGAGTTATATATATAAATATATGTAGAGTAGTAGTAGCCCCTTCAGTCATGAATGACTGGGAATGTATCCCTGTAGTAATAGACCTCAGCTGCTTTTTTTTCTGGTGTTCCTTGCGTCGTGTTCTTTTCTCTTCTGCCAGTTGTGAGAGCTTTTCCCCCAGTCTGAGGTAGTGCTGAAGGTATAGGGAGCATTGGCACTTGGTACGATTGGCAGCTGCATCCTCCCAGGCTGCTGCATTTATGTCCAGTGCCTTCATGTCTCTCTTGCACACATCTTAGAACCTCAGCTGCAGTCGCCTGTCCATTCTTTTGCCATCTGCCAGTTGTCCTAGAAGATATCTTTAGAGATGCGAACATCTTCCATGCAGCAAATGTGGCCAAGTAGTCTGTGCTGTCTAAGCATTGCAAACATGCTTTGAAGGCCAGCACGTGAGGTACCTCGACATTTGTCACTTTATCCTTCCATGAAATACCTAGAGTGTTGTGTAGACACTGTAGATGAAAGGTATTTAGCCTCCTTTCTTGCTTAGTGTAAGTTGTCCACGTCTTGCTGCCATATAGAAGTGTGTTGGTGACACAGGCATTATATACAGCAGGGTTGGACTTCATTGTGAGTCTGGAGTTTTTCCAGACATATGTTGTGAGACGGGCAAAGAGGACTGCAGCTTTGCTAATGCGGCTGTCAATTTCTGTGTCCAGAGAGAGTTTGTCGCTGATGGTAGACCCCAGGTATGTGAAGTGGTGCACCACTGCCAATTCACAGTTATCGATAGTGATAACTGGTGCAGCACCCACATCCTCAACCAAGCTTATTTGTTGTCTTTAGGCTTATTGTGAGGCCAATGTCCCTGCTAGCTTGGGAGAAGTGATTTATTATGCTCTTAAGTTCCTGCTGACTTTGAGTGACGATTCCAGTGTTATTGACGAAGAAGTCTCACATAATGACTGTGCTGATTTTTGTTTTTGCCTTCAGCCTTCATATTCATTCATAACCCTCCACTCCCCAAGGAACATAGGCCTTCAACAAACACATGCCAAGTCCTCCTGTCATGTGCCATCTTCTGATGTTCTTTCCACGTTCTCATCATTTTCACCTCTGTTTCCACCTCTTCTCCATGTGCTTCTTGGTCTACCTCTGCCTCTCTAGCCCTAGGGGTTCCAGAACAAGGACTGCCTTGTAATGGTATCAACAGGTTTCCTCAGTGTTTGTCCTTTCCATCTCCATCGTCTTCTTCTCATCTCTTGGTCCACTGGCACTTGTCTAGTTCTTGTCCTCAGTTCTACGTTGGTAACCTTGTCATACCATTTCAATCCTTCTATACTATGCAAGCACCCATTTATGAAAGTTTGTAGCTTTTTGGTTGTTGTCTTTGTTGTTCTCCGTGTCTCAGAGCCATACAATAGGACTGACTTCACATTTGAGTTGAAGATTCTTATTTTCGTGTTGGATCCGATTTCTCTTGATTTCCATATATTTCCCAAATGCAATGAAAGCTCCTCTTGCTTTTTGTATTCTTATTTTGATATCATTGTCTGTCCCTCCAACTTTGTCTATATTACTGCCAAAATATATGTACAATTCTACATCTTTTAGTTGTGTTTCTTTAAGTTCAACCTTGTTATCATTTCTTGCATTTATTCTCATAATCTTCCTCTTGTCCCTGTGTTTTTTTTCAGACCCAGTTGCTGTGACCTCTCATCGAGTGTTTTCAATTTGTCCTGCATCTGATTATGGTTATGGGACAGAAGAGCCAAGTCATCAGCAAAATCTAGATCATCTAACTTTTTAATCAGAGTCCACTGGATTCCATTTCTGTCATCGATGTTCTCATAACCCAGTCTATTGCTAGTAAGAAAAAAAATGGAGACAAGAGGCATCCCTGTCACACTCCCATTCTAATCTCAAATGGTTCTTTAAGCTGTCCTTCATGAAGAACTCTGCATGTCATGTTTTCATATGTTTTCTTTATTAAATTAATGATCTTCAGGGGAACTCCATAATGCCTCATCAATTTCCAAAGTGATTCTCTGTCTACACTGACAAATGCGTTTTCGTAGTCCACAAATCCAATGTATAGTGATGAATTCCATTCCAGACTTTGTTCAACTATTATTCTCAAAGTGGCTATCTGGTCTGTACATGATCTGTTTTGTCGAAAGCCTGCTTGTTAAACTCTCAGCTGCTTGTCTGTGGACTCTTTTAATCTCTCGAGGATAATCCTGTTTAATACTTTTCCTGACACTGATAGGAACATTATTCTGCTGTAATTTGTGAACTCTTGTAAATTTCCCTTCTTAGGCAACTTAACCACATATTATTCCTTACATTTTGCTGATATCTCTTCCTTTTCCCAGACTTTACCAAGTAATTTATATAACATCTCTGTAGCCGTGTCAACGTCTGGTTTGATGGCCTTTGCTGGAATGCCATCTGATCCAGCCGCTTTCCATCTCTTAAAAGCTTTATGGCTATCTATACTTTTTCCTTCGTTGGTCTTTCGCAGTTAATTTGTAGCTCTTCTGCAAGCTCGAGGTTGGGGGGGGGGGGGGGGGGAGGTTTGTGGGGCTGGTCTATTGAGAAGGTCCTCAAAATATTCCGTCCACCTCTTCATTTGATCTTGTATATTGCTAAGCAGTTTTCCATTCTTGTCTTTTATGAGGCTACTTCATTCATTCATAACCCTCCACTCCCAAAGGAGCATAGGCCTTCAACAAACACATGCCAAGTCCTCCTGTCATGTGCCATCATCTCAAGTTCCTTCTACGTTCTCCTTATCATTTTCATCTCTGTTTTCAGCTCTCTTCTCCATGTGCTTCTTGGTCTATCTCTGCCTCTCTTGCCCTGGGGGTTCCAGAACAAGGACTGCCTTGTAATGCTATCAGCAGGTTTCCTCAATGTGTGTCCTTTTCATTACCATCGTCTTCTTCTCATCTCTTGTTCCACTGGCACTTGTCTAGTTCTTGTCATCAGTTCCACGTTGGTAACCTTGTCATACCATTTTAATCCCTATATTCTATGCAAGCACCCATTTATAAAAGTCTGTAGCTTTTTGGTTGTTGTTTTTGTTGTTCTCCATGTCTCAGAGCCATACAATAGGACTGACTTCACATTTGAGTTGAAGATTCTTATTTTTGTGTTGGATTCGATTTCTCTTGAGCTCCATATATTTCCCAATGCAGTGAAAGCTCCCCTTGCTTTTTGTATTCTTATTTTGATATCACTGTCTGTCCCTCCAACTTTGTCTATATTGCTGCCAAGATATTTGTACGATTCTACATCTTGTATTGGTGCTTCTTCAAGTTCAACCCTGTTTTCATTACCTGCATTTTTTCTCATTATCTTTGTCTTTTCCCTGTGTATTTTCAGACCCAATTGCTGTGACCTCTCATCAAGTGTTTTCAATTTGTCCTGCATCTGATTACGGTTATGGAACAGAAGAGCCAAGTCATGAGCAAAATCCAGATCATCCAACTGCTTAGTCAGAGTCCACTGGATTCCATTTCTGTTGTGTGTTGTTGATGTTCTCATAACCCAGTCTATTGCTAATAAGAAAAGAAATGGAGACAAGAGGCATCCCTGTCGCACTCCTGTTCTTATCCCAAATGGCTATGTAAGCTGTCCTTCATGAAGAACTCTGCATTTCATGTCTTCATATGTTTTCTTTATTAACTTAATGATCTTCAGGGGAACTCCATAATGCCTCATCAATTTCCAAAGTGATTCTCTGTCTACACTGTCAAATGTCTTTTCGTAGTCCCCAAATCCGATGTATAATGGTGAATTCCATTCCAGACTTTGTTCAACTATTATTCTCAAAGTGGCTATCTGGTCTGTACAAGATCTGTTTTGTCGAAAACCTGCTTGTTCATCTATCAGTTGCTTGTCTATGGACTCTTTTAATCTCTCAAGGATAATCCTATTTAATACTTTTCCTGGCACTGATAGTAACATTATTCCTCTATAATTTGTGCACTCTTGTAAATTTTCTTTCTTAGGCAACTTTTAACCAGATATCCTTCCTTCCATTCTGCTGGAATCTCTTCCTTTTCCCAGACTTTACCAAGTAATTTATATAACATCTCTGTAGCCGTGTCGATATCTGCTTTGATGGCCTCTGCTGGAATGCCATCAGGTCCAGACGCTTTTCCATCTCTTAGAAGCTTTATGGCTTTCTTTATTTCTTCCTTCGTTGGTCTTTCACCGTTAATTTGTAGCTCTTCTTCTGCTGGCTGGATGTCCAGGGGGTTTTGTGGAGCTGGTCTATTGAGAAGGTCCTCAAAATGTTCTGTCCACAGTTCGGGTTTGACCTTATTCCCCATACACCCAGTGGGGACAGCAGACAGCACCTAATTAGCTGGGGGTTGCCCAGCTTGAAGCTGGCGGTAGCTGTCCAGTGAGGTTCTAGAACCTATCCCACTGTCGGAAGTAAACCCTGGTGCCATACCCTGTGCCAATTGGACAAGATACTTATAACTGGTAACTGCTACTTCCCGTGTTGTGCCAACACCATATAGTGAAGCTGGTGTGTCCTCTCCAGGATGCGATTTTTGATCACAGTAATATGAAGATCAAGCTGTTGCCCATGCAGCATGTTCTCCCTCTCTACGTAGCTTGTAGGTCCAAAGAAATGGTAGTAGCCGATACAGTTTGGTACCAGCATGTTGCAGGAGTTGCCAGAATAATGTTGAATCAACATTAGCCTGCCTTAGGGACTTGTTGAAAATGTTCTCTTGATATGTTGACAAGTTCTTACCGCATGTTGGGGAACTGATATATTATGTTGATTTATGAGGTTGAAGGGTTCATTTTATATTGATGATAAAATGTGCTGTTATTAAAATATATTACTCTCAACAGTACTAGTTCTTCCAGTATGTATTATTTCATTATAATTCTCTAAGTGTCTTGGGTAATTTCAGAGAAATATTTTATCTGCAAAACTGTGGAGCTGGTCTATTGAGAAGGTCCTCAAAATATTCCGTCCACCTCTTTATTTGCTCTTGTATATTGCTAAGCAGTTTTCCATTCTTGTCTTTTATGAGGCTACTTGACTGCTTGTATTTCCCTGTTAGCTTCTTTGTGCTGTTATTTAGTTCTGTCATATTTCCTTTGGCTGCAGCATCTTCTGCCTCTCTTGCAACTCCTAAATATACTTCCTCTTGTCTCTTTTGATACTTCTGTTTACTTCTTTGTTTTCTTCTGTGTACACTTCTTGAGCCTTGGCTTTGGAACTTCTAGTTTTGCTTCTGTTTAAATCTACTTTCTTGTTTTTTCTGTCTTTTATCTTATTGATGGTTTCTGTTGTTATCCATGTTTTTTGTTGTCGTTCCCTTTTCCCCAGTATTTCTTCACATGTCTCATTCCATACAGTTTTGATTTGCTACCAATAGTCTTCTGTATTCACTCCATCTTCGAGCCGTTGGAGCACTTGGAATTAGTTGGATATTGTGACTGTAAAATTGTTTCTTGATTTCTTAGATGTCCTACTTTAAATTGTTGTCTATAACTATGCATTGTTCCTTCAGCCTTGTGAGATTAAAAAGTCGGCCATCTGACCTTTTGTGGAGGTACATTCCTTCAGTTGCATTTCTGAAGGAATGTTTCAAGAGCAAGACAAAGAAGATCCCCAAAAGAATAAAAACTAAGATCCAGCTTATTTGGCGCCACTGCTGTGCATATCAGAGGCGTGTGATGTGTTTCCAGCATTTTACACTGTTCCATTCATGTCTTCATGGAATGACTTTATCATTTCCAGCAATTTAGTGGGGTAGCCTATTTTCTTAAAGATTGGAGATCATGTCTATTTTCTGTCTACCAGCTCGGAATCCACACTGGACTTTGGATATATGTGCTCAGCTAACTTGTGTAGTCGCATCACAATGACTCTGGCGAAAACCTTACCAACAATAATAAGAAAAGGAACAGCTCTATAGTTATTGCAATTACTTCTGTATCCTATATATTTATACAGTGTTACAAGCTTGGCATCTTGCATGTCTTGAGGAATAGTTTCCTCTTTCCTGCACTGACACAGCAATATATGTAAAGGGTGCAGTAGTGTGCTGTTACAGCATTTGATAAAATCTGGATTCAACACATTGCAGTCTGGTGCTTTGCCAGAGGCCAAGCTATCAGAGGTCTTGCTCTTGCTGAGTTTCTCCAGTGTTGGTTCAGCATCCAGCTCCTCCATAGTTGGCAGATATTTTACAGTGTCAATGACTGCAGGCGTGAAGTTATTTTCACTAGTCTAAAGATCAGAGTAGTTCTTGACCTCTCCATGTGTTTACCCTGATTGGTTAATTTCTCTCTGCTGATGCTTTTTAGCGGTGTCGTCTTCTTTTGATGGGGACCAAGGACTTTCTTTATACCATCATACATATGTCAAGTGTTGCATGTTTGCCCTGCGGTCTGGATGTTCTCGATTAGCTGAAGCCAATACTCATTTGCACATCGTCGAACAGTTTGTTGGACTTTGCTTCTTGTAGCCTTCAGGATCTGTAGAGTTCTAACACTCTCTGAACTTGTGTATTCAATCGCAGCATTGTGTTTAGCTTCAGTGACAGGTGTCATCACATCTGATGACGCATCAAACCAGTCATTTGACTTTGCTGTCTTCTTACCAAAGGTGACAAGTGCGGTACTTTGAATGGTGTTCTGCAGGTGCTTCCAGTTCTCTGTAACAGTATTACCATGCTGTGGGATACTGAGTGCTTTCTTAAAGGTCATGGTAAAGTGACATGGTCTGACATCTTGCTGATATCTGTGTGCGGTTTCCCGTCATATCTGACATGATGGAAATTTTCTTGGGTGTGCTCTGATTTTGCAGCAAACCAAGGAGTAATTTGTAACACAGTCTCCACTATGGTACAAGTACGTGGAGAGCACAGACTTGAGAAGTGGCCTACTGACAAGAATCAGATCCTCTTGGTTCCAGTGCCTGGATTGTGGGTGCCTCCTTGACATTTTAAGCTAGGGGTTTGTCTGAAAGTAGGTGTTGATCACATAGAGGTCACGATGGACACATAACTCCAAGACCCATTGTCCATTTTCATTCATCTTGCCAATACCAACCTGCCCCGACATGAAGACCATGAATCATTATCGGCACCCACTCTAGCATTGAAGTCACCAAGGACAACAAGTTATTCTTGCCTAGGTGTGCTTTTGGTGACTGCTGCTAGATTTTTGTAGAACTTGTCTTTAGCTTCCAATATAGAGTACAGGGTAAGAGCATACACACTGACAAGGGTGAAAGGACCTGCTCTAGTTTGCAGGCAATGCGTTAACAAGTGTCTGATTATTTCTCACCTGGCTCAACCATTTTAGTTAGCAATTTTTTTTATCACAAAACCCATTCAATTTTATAAAGGTCTTTCCCTTGCTAATAAAATGTGAAGTTCTTCTCACTCACTATTCCAGAACCTGTTTTGGTGTGTTTCCTGAAAGGCAGCTATATCCACCTGGAGTCGTTTAAGTTCATCGTTCATTTTGGCCGTCTTTCTGACATCGTTTATATCATGTAGGTTTTTGGATAGTCTAGTCAACATGATCCGGACGTTTCAACATCCCTACCTGATAGTCAGTTTCTTTCTATTGTTTTCTGATTATTGCTTGGTGCAAAATGTTCTGTCCACAGTTCGGGTTTGACCTTATTCCCCATACACCCAGTGGGGACAGCAGACAGCACCTAATTAGCTGAGGGTTGCCCAGCTTGAAGCTGGCGGTAGCTGTCCAGTGAGGTTCTAGAACCTCTCCCACTGTCGGAAATAGACCCTGGTGCCATACCCTGTGCCAATTGGACAAGATACTTATAACTGGTAACTGCTACTTCCCGTGTTGTGCCAACACCATATAGTGAAGATGGTGTGTCCTCTCCAGGATGCGATTTTGATCACAGTTATATGGAGATCAAGCTGTTGCCCATGCAGCATGTTCTCCCTCTCTACGTAGCTTGTAGGTCCAAAGAAATGGTAGTAGCCGATACAGTTTGGTACCAGCATGTTGCAGGAGTTGCCAGAATAATGTTGAATCAACATTAGCCTGCCTTAGGGACTTGTTGAAAATGTTCTCTTGATATGTTGAAAAGTTCTTACCGCATGTTGGGGAACTGATATATTATGTTTCATTTATGAGGTTGAAGAGTTCATCTTATATTTGTTGATAAAATGTGCTGTTATTAAAATATATTACTTTCAACAGTACTAGTTCTTCTAGTATGTATTATTTCATTATAATTCTCTAAGTGTCTAGGGTAATTTCAGAGTAATATTGTATCTGCAAAACTGTTAATAAAACATTAGAAGGTCTAATTCAGAACCTCAATTAATTGAACTTGAAAATTACTCGTAACGCTGGTACTTGTGACTTATTATGTTCAATGACGTATACATTCAAATAGCTAATTGACAGCTAATTCACTTGAGCATAATATTCATCCATAGGCAATTTCAGCCTGTATCTTGGTGCTAACTTGCACTTAATTCATTATAATAAATATCTTGTACATTCTGGTACACATTGTCAATCATAGTTCTGTGCTAAACCCGCACCCTTCCTTTCGTCTGTTATACTATAATTCTGGGTTATATAGACCCTTATTTCTGTGCCATACCGCACGCTTGAAATACAAATATAGATTAGACAATCATATGTCTATATTCCTAATCACTTTGTCAGTTAGCTATAAGTGTCATATTATGAATAAAATGTTACCTTTTTATCTTGGGCACTTGGCCTCAGAACTACTCATACTCGTATATCCAAGTGGTGAATTGCACAACTTGGTAACACAGACTCTTAAAAAAATCTTCTATTAGTGGTTTATATCACACATAACAAGTGGACAGAGCCACACATTCTAATATATATGTACGCTGTAGAAACATAGAAACAGACTGCTTAGAGACCACTAACGCGTCATCACATTTGTGCGACTAATAGTTAATGACGTATATCGTTGAGGGAGTTGAAACAGCCAAGATGATTACGACCATGACTTTGTCCTCAACAGAACTCAGACTCCAGATTCATTCTCAGGGTTTACTCCCAAAGCCTTTTCCGTAAACAAATGTTCTCGCAAGCAGCGATGGTTTGAAATCAGAGTTTTACATTCTCTTAGGTATGCTACCAACCAAGGATCATGAGCCCTATCTGTCCGAAATATTTGTTTTTATCCATGACTGTTTATTCAGTATTCACAGCTAACCCCGATATCTAGAGGTTCTTCAACTATCCGCAACACGGTTTACACCCTTGGTAGGAGGACAGGTCCCACCCCCAGATATATATATATATATATACATACATATATGTTGATGAAGTCTCAGACAACCACTTTAAGGCTACAGTAGCTGCCTCTACCTCCATGCTGGAGGTTGTTGTCATGTAAGCCCAGCTATGTTTAGCTACTGTTCTGCCCTTTATTCTAGCAGAGTAATACAATCAAACAAACACACACATGAAACTGTCAATCTCTTACTCTTTCTGTTACTAACTCTCTGAGAGGTAGGTATACTTTCTTCTTAATTATTATTTTCAAAATGTTTTTCTGATAAAATTGATGGGAAAAAAAATTGACTTGCCAGACTGTCCAACCGTGACATGTGACAGTGTTTGCCAATGTGGTAGCAGTGTTGATTAAAATAACAATTTCTCCTTTCCTTGAAGAACACATTTTATTACTATTAGTTTTTTTTTTCAGTTTCAAACATTCTGCAGTAAATTAAAAATCACTAAATCTGTATTGACCTTAATTCATGATCACTGACTTGTGTTAAAGATCTTGTTTATGAGGACAACCTTAAACTAATCCTGGACAATTCTCCATTCAAAACCGAAGAGAAACTTATCAAGCAGTTGCGACAACTTCCAGAAACAGGAACTGAAATAATTATTTATAATCTGTACAAGTATGTAATGTCTGGTTACAGTTTAGTTGACATATGCAGAAGTTGTTGACATTTACAAAGCTTCTTTATGTTAACATTTTACCTTTACTTTTCATTGTAGTAATTTTTTGTGATTACCTAATACATTTTCAGTAAGTATGTTACCAGGGCCCGAGAGGGGAGCAAAGAAATGTAACACTGTAACCTACCATACATGTAGTTACAGTCAACTAAGGAGGGTTGGGCATGGGATGGGCTTCCCCATCATGTAGAAAACTTAAGCCCCAAAAACTTCAACACACAATATTGAACAGTCAGCTAAGAACAATAATCCTCAGCCATCCAAACCAGTAGCAGGGTCCTCTGATAAGAAGGTGCATGATACAACACAGAGAATGCCGAATGGAGTCTAGGAAATTAGGGACTACAGAATTGAAATCCTGAGACTATGGAAAACATGTTGGAAGGGGTAGAAAGGAGGAAAGTGATTACAGAAAAAATGGTTCTGTCCTCAGGGCATGAAAGCTCATGTCATGATGTCGGGGTGGCTGTTAAAGTGCTCCAACAGCTGGAAGATAAAACTAATACAGATGACCCTGGCATCAGATAAAATAATACATCAAATGAGACGTCTAGAAGTACTGATAAAAAAGAGAACTCCAGCACAAAGCATAGATAACAACAGAACCCATCACCAAGATTAAGGACAGTGCCATGCAACTATTATATGTTCAACTATATGCAGCTATTGTTGCTTCTAGAGTGTGTGTATAAGAAACTATGCATGGCTGTATGCATGTCAGAATGGTAAGTACATTTAAAAGAGTCGGAGTGGAGATGGAGCAGTGGAGCAGCAGGTTTTCGCCAGGAGCTGGAGTAGAGCCGGAGCACTTACAATTTTCAGATTAATTTAAATAGGAAAAAAGTCTAAATTTTTATATAAACAAACAATATTGTACACCGATATGATGAGAGAACAGTTTTGTCTTTACCCAAAATAAGAACACATTTGTATTATTTAAATGTTGGCAGCACTGGAATTACTTTAATTAGATATCTCATTTTGTTTAAAAAAATGTCAAATTTTTTTAAAAACAAATGTTTTTTTCTATCAAGCTTATATTATGTTATTTATTTTTAAAAAAATAATCTTAAGCCTTAAGAGATAAAGCATAACTAATAATACTAGTATATCATAAGCAAGTACATTATGAAAGAAAAAACAAAAATAATACACCATAAACCAGACCAAAAGATCGTGTTGATTTTGACATGCTCCTAATATAACTGATAGACCCTGTGTCTAGGTTGAATGGGTGTGCCTTGAAAATGGGCAAAAATGTACTAAAAGTAAATTATGAATTAAATGTCATACTTTTTTTGTATACTACTTTAGAAAGGCCATAAGAAAAATCAGTTCCTTCTTCTTCGTACACTCTCAGACATCCACTTGAATGTATTCAAAGAAAGCAGTAGTCAGTTTGAGGCTATTTGAATCCCTGTAAAGCTTTTCCAAGAATGGTACCATTGTCAGCCGTATGCGCTTTCTCTGTTCCACATATGTTGGGCAACTTTGAAGCAGATGTTCAGCAGTCATTTTATCAGTGCCACAGTTATACTGATCGGTAGTTCCTATCTTTAGCTTGTTGAATAGATGGTATCCCAATCTGTTGTGGCCATTGCGGAGTCTGAAGATTACCATGTGGTCTCTTCTGTTGAGCTGGTAGTATGCATAATTATGTGTGTGACCTGGATGTTCTATATCCCGTTTGTTTCTGTATCTGATTCTGATAAAACTCTTTGCCTCCTCGAACGTGATGCTTGCATCAGGTTGAGATAGCTTTCCACTCCCTTTTACCAATCTGTCAGCCTGTTCATTGCCGTTGATGTTACAGTGAGATGGGATCCACTGAATCACAGCACTTTTGAATCGATCACATAGTTCCAAAAGTTGTCAAAGCCAGTAGTTGTAGCAGAGATAAGCTCCTTCTGCATATAAATGCCTCTATGGCATGCACCTCAAATAGTGTTTAACAACAGGTCCAGCTCTCAGCCTTCACGTGTGGCATCAGTTTGAACCCGGCAGAACTGTTTTAATTAGAGGAGAAAGGGCAAAGGCAAGCCACTTTAGCCTTAAAACCAGCAGCTTCGGACAGATAGGGTTTGTGATCATTTAATTGGTAGACTATCTAAAAGAAAGTAAAACTCTGATTTCAGACCTCCGCTGCCTTGTGTGAATATTTGTTTATGGGAAAGGCTTCGGGAGCAAACCGTGAGGATACATTCAGAGTCAGAATCTCTAAGGCACTCCAGTGTAATTATTCTAGCAACTCCTGCAACATCACTTGTACCTATCTGTATCAGCTACTGCCGGTCCTTTGGACCAACCAGCTACATGGAGAGGGGGAACATGTTGCATGGGCAATGGCTTGTTCTCCATGTAACTGTGCCTAAACTCACGCCTTGCAGAGAACACTCCCTCTTCACCTTATGATGTTGGCACAGCACGGGATGTAACAGTTATCAGTTATAAGCATCTCACCTGTCACGAGACAATAAGGTGCTTACAAGTACACCTTTGTCCCTGACAGCAGCGACACTATCGCTGTTACCACTCATCTCACACAATCAGCAACAACAACAACGGCAACGTAGTCTAGCGGACACGTTTCCACACTGTACATAGCAATAAATAAATGAACTTAAAGACTGTCAATCTCGACATAATATAATAACAACTAGTACATGCCATATTTATGAGGTACTCAAAAAGCACAAGAAATTACCAATCTATCTCGACAACCTACCAATATTCGAATAATACTATTATTACCGTGTGTTCCCGGGTCCCGAAAGGGGAGCGAAGAATAGTAACACTGTACCCTACCAGGCATGTCATAAAAAGCGACTAAGGAGGGTTGGGCATGGGGCTGGTTACCCCATCCCGTAAAAAACATTTTACCACAAAAACTTCAACAAACATGGACAAGTCAAATAAAGAATATAAATCAACTCAGCCGCCCAAGACAGAAGAAGGTCCTCTGGAAAGGAGGTGCGTGAAGCAACCTAGAGAAAGTCGAAAGGAGTCTGGGTTGCCTACTAACCTTTTTTCGTCTAGGAAAATCTCCAGGATTGGCACCTGGAATGTTCGCACTCTGTGTGAACAAGGGAAAACTGCACAGGTAGCAGCAGAAATTACCAACAACCAAAAAGCTACAGACTTATAAACGGGTGCTTGCATAGAATAGAAGGACATAAATGGTATGACAAAGTCACAAATGTGGAATTGATGACAAGAACCAGACAAGTGCCAGTGGAACAAGAGTTGAGAAGAAGACGCTGGCGACGGATAGGACACACATTGAGGAAACCTGTTGATAGCATTACAAGGCAGTCCTTGTTCTGGATTCCACAGGGAAAGAGAGGCAGAGGTAGACCAAAAAACACATGGAGAAGAGAACTGAATACAGAGGTGAAAATGATGAGGAAAACATGGAAAGAACTTGAGATGATGGCACAGAACAGGAAGACTTGGCATGTGTTTGTTGAAGGCCTATGCTCCTTGGGGAGCTAAAGGGTATTGATTGATTGAATATCACTTCTTGGACTACGACAACTTCCAAAATCATATATAACATTGAACCTAGCAACAACTAAAACAACACAACAAACACCAGCTCTTCTACACAAGAGCAACAATGGGACACGTCCGTTCCCTTTTACAGTGTCTGTCAACTCCATTTGGACAACCTTGTAACCTTTTCACCTTCCAAACCTCAGGCTAACTGTAGCCAATAATAACTACTACTTTAGTCACAACAATCAAAGTTCAGCTGCTCGTGCAAATATCACATGCAACTCACAAACGTTTAACTCGACTTACATTGCAATCACATTTGCCACAACAATGTACCCAATAAATCTTGCTCACCCAGGAGCATACAACCATAGCAACTTCTCAAAATTGCATCTTCGCATCGCCCAGTTGGCATAATGCCAAACGCCAGGATCTACTTCCAACAGTGGGAGAGGTTATAGAATCTCACTGGACAGCCTCCAGCAAATTAGGTGCTGTCTCGCTACAGTCCGCTTTTCCCATTGGGTGCATGGGGATTAGGGTCAAACCCGAAATGTGGACAGAAGATATTGCACCAGGCAATAATATGAAGCTCCTGTCTCATGACGGCCTTGAAAGAAGCGGAGAAAAGGGGGAGAGAAAAAAAATAGCAAGAATGGTTGAAATATGGAAGATTATAACAAATGTCAGTCAGTTAGTGTCGAAAGGGTTGACAATGCAAGCACTGTGCAGGGTTCTGGGACTGACACAGGGGTCAAGATTCAGTACAACCAGCTGTCTACCTGGTCACACATTGGGTGCTGGGTGCGTCTAAATCTCAGCATCTGGATGTCTCCAACTCCAATACACAGGATTCGAGGTGCCTGAAATCCTCCTGTTCTGGTAACATCCCGGCCCATGTAAACTGGTTGAGGATACTAAAGACTCCCTCCATGTGCGTGTAAAAACAGTGACAATATTAGTAATTATAATAACAATAGTAATAGTATTTAAGAAATTCAAATCAAACCAATAATAATTAATAAAATAAGACTAACACACCACTTAAATAATAAATAACAACACATTTAAAAAAGGATAAAAACTACTGACTACTCATAATATAAGAAAAAAAAATGAAGTAACAAAAAACACGACTTGAAAAGAACAAATTCTAATATAAATTGACACCATCATTAGCAATCATTTGCAAAGGCCAATAGGAATTTGAACATAACACAAAATTGAAAATAAAATAACATTAAATATCCTAATTATAACCGACAGTTGGGTTGAACAGAGTAGACCAAGATGGTGGATGACTGGAGGCAATGACGTTCAGCTGTTACTAGCCCTCTCTCCACCCATCACCTTTAAAAAAAAATAATGGCCTTCAAAGTATGTATATACTGCTTAGACAGCACAGACTATGCTGGCTTGATCTTGTCTGCCGCATGGACGCTGATCGCATCCCCAAACTTATTTTCTACGAACAACTAGTAGGTGACAAAAGATCAGCTGGGCAACCACATGAAAGCATTGGAAGTAAATGCAGCAACCTGGAAGAATGCAATCTCACCAAGTGACGATGATCCCTACAGCACCACCTCAGATTGGGCGAAAAGAAGCTATTTACAACAATCAGAAGAGAAACGAACATGCTGAAAGGAACACCAGAAAAATAGAGGGCGCATCCTTCCTATAGTCAGTAGTGTCTGAAGAAGGTAATTAATCACATAAATCATTTGGCTACGGTAAAATTGCAAGCAGATTTAGCCATGACATCAACAACAAATTCAAACCTGTCCACATGAGTGATAGCCAATTTACAGACATAGATCTCTATTAGGTCTTTACATTTGAATTTGAGATACAAAAATGTGGGCTTTCGGCAAAAAAGCAAAGAAGAGTTCGGTGATGTGCAAGGTGGAAAAGAATGTGAATCTCCATTCAAACAATGTAATTTAAAGATTATTAAAACCAGTGCCGGAACACTCGTGGCTCATTCTCTGTAAGGAACTAAAAGGTTTTGATTTGGTTTTTGACCCATGCACTAGAAAACTGGTGTTTGTTGTGTGCACGGGAGACCTGGTTCAACGCCTTGTGGGTTATAATTAGGGTTTTATAGCATTCATCATTCTATATATCGAATTACATTTGTTGAGACTCTTTTTACACATCACTTATATTATTGCATTTGAACACTTAGTGGTGCACATAAAGAGTCTGATGCGATTGTTTATGCGTGGTTACGACATGACATACGAGTGTTTGCGGTGGCAACGAAAACATTATTGTGCCATGTGTGTTTGAAGGAACAGTGTCTAATTTTATGGACTAAGTCTGATAAGACATTCAAAGTGTATTTACTTGTCCAATTTAAAAATGTGCCTGAAAGGAACATATTCTGTCTCAAGAATATGTTAATGATACGTAAGATACAATATGTCAATAGGAATAATGTTAGATGCTTCGTGTTCGCATAAAATATAGTTATTACTGAGAGTGGAATGGATCATATATTATATAGCAGAATAAATGATGGCACTAGATATATGTTGATGGATGGATTAATATGAGGATGCAACTTAATAATGTTTTTTGTTTTGCGTACGCCGCTATTACTCGAGGCGAAATCTCGAAATCACATGTCTAACCTGAGAATGATGTTTACGTGAGTATCCCTTTTTTTGTTGAACAAAGACAGGTGTCCCTTACCATTCAGGCAGATACTCGCTGATTTCGGAGGTACCCATTAGAACTGGGTCGGCTCAGGAGCCGCCAGTCCCTGGTCGATGACACTGTTTGAAATGTACACGGCTCGAGTTAATCCAGTCCAAATCCCGGCTAACGAAAAATCTTCAAATGTTCTCTGCCGGGTTCGATCCTGGGTCACCAGGTCGCCCGCGCAATTTAGTAACCACTACACCAGCGCGGCTCCCTAACTTAATAAGATAATCATTTACCGTCAAGGTGTTATGAAGTCCTTTCGTGGAAGTCATTAAACGTTACGTCTCTGTGTATACCAAACTTGGATTATTTATTAAATTCTATTTGGCCAATTGTATTCGAAGTTATATTATAAACTGTTTTCCCCTAGACATTTTATTGTGGCAATCTTCAATAACACAGTCATGTAACAACATTGTTGTTTTTCTTGTGTGTTGGCTCTTTCAAGCTGTAATTTACCTGCCATTTGTTTAATGTCTACATTGTTTATAATATATTCTCTCACATGATACTATATTGCTCTCTCTTAATATTGACATCTCTTTAACTGTAACTGCTGGGCGTTTGTTGGTTTTTGAATTGGTAGTATTTGTTTTTCTTGTATTGATATCATATGGACATTAAAAAAAAAAGTAATTTGAGTTTTTGTTTTTCCTTGTCACTCTCATTTGTTCTGGTTGTTATATGTTGGTTCTTGTTTTGGTAATATAAAATTTTATTATGTTGTGTTGCTCCCTTGGTAGATCAGTTTTTAAGTACAGTTTCTAGTGATGGTGATTGCGGGTTTTGTGCTCTCAAGTATTCCATGATTAGTTTTCTGTACTGTTCGTATTTCTTGCATGTTAACCCGTAATGTGCTGTGGTGTTCTTCTGCAGACATGTTACACAATAGGGTTCCTCCACCATGAAATAGTCTGTTCCTAGTGGGTCTAGTCAGTTTTTCTATATCATGGTATTTTTGGTTCTCTAGATATCTGAAAGGTCCTTGTGGATCTTTTAGCAGTTTATAGGCATGTCTTTGTTTCCATTTTTCTGCCCATTCCTTTGTTATAATATTTTAAATTATGCTTTTGATCTCTGGTGTACATAACCCTGAATTTATGTGGTTTGGACTACTTCTTCCTGTTTTTGCTTCCTTGCTGGCCACCTAGTTTCCCTCTGTTCCCACATGCGAGGGTATCCATACTAATAATACTGTGCAGCCCCTGTTATTTAAATGTGTACTAAGTTGCAATATTTCTTTTGCTATGTCTGGTTGGTTACATTCATGTGCATTTCTTAGTGCTTGAAGAGCTGAAAGCAAGTCAGTTAAGATTGTCAGTTTTTTTTTTTTTTTTTTTTGGTGGCGGGGGGGCGGGGGGGGTGGGCCTTATCGGTGTGATATATTACGTCGCGTCCTTTTACGCCTCTTCTTTCTCACCTACAGTATCCATTTATTTCTTCATATTTTCCACACATGAAATTGTGCCACGCCACTCATTAGATTTTTTTACCTTTTGTCATACTCCAATCGTGTCATTTCATGACTAATCGACTATTCTTAAGGATTACTTGTAATCGCTTAAGTTGTTGAACCAGATTGACTTCCTATTGAAAACGTGAAAGAAATTGTTCACTTTCTGTGTAATTCTTTTCCCCCAGACAAGCATGTCCGTCTGTGTGCATGGTTCACTGCACACGCGTTCAGACACTTTGGCAGAGAATACAAAAAGAAGACCAGATGTTGTCTGTGAAAATTGTCTGTGTGCATCAATATGTCGCTGCTTATCCTTCTAGGACCAGATTAAATTACGGGTGATAATTGCATAATCACTTCCGTCCAGAAGTTTCTGTAATAATTATTACAGAGAAACCCATCTGGGGAGACATTATGGGCAATGCAATATTTGAGGGATGAGCTCGAAGATGTGTTCACAAGGTTACCTAAGAGCAAACGGAAGAAGCCCACCCATATATGGAGATGAAGTCATGTGTTATAACTTTTAAATGATAGTTTAAAACACGAGGGGGAAAGTAATAACTAACGCCTTGACCCACTTCATTTTTGCTTTTGGATTGGATCACATGAGAGCAAGAAATATACATTCATTCTGATTGGAAGCCTGCCAGGAAACAAGGTGGATGAGTGGGCAGGAAAACTGCGATATAACATGGCACAATTAGAGATATATTCGTATGATACTGCATGAAATCATAGATCGACGGAGCACTCAGCAGCCAACAGAAACTCTTGATCAATCTGACAGCTAAGTCAAATCTTATCAGGCCAGAACAAAATGAACACTGTTAATATTCCATTTCCAGCAAAGCTTCAGTGTAGAAACAAAGATTAACTCACCAATCCTTTATTTATTTTGCATTTGTTAAAGATAATTGATCATTAAATTTGTTCTATGTTTTTTTTATAAATTCATAGATTATATAATTATTACAGAGAGAAGTGCACACATATGAATCAGTATTTTCCATAGATAAAAGAGCTAATAAAGTAGCATTTTACTGTTAAATCATTGGGGGCTTGAACGGGCTAAATGAAATACACAATATATTTCTTCACAAAAGGCGGCGGTCCGATACTAAGTTAACTTTGCTAAGACACATTCAGCATTGTTCTTGACTTCTGAATATCGTGTGAAGACTTCCTCAAGATAGTAGCATCATCATCCTTCTATTTACCAATCTAACAAGAGTAATCTTGAGCAAAGGTAGATAACTTCGAAGACCCACATTAGAGGGGTATTATTCCTAGTGCTGCCTATAGTGCTTCAAGTGATGTTGATCCTGAGGCTCCAGCTATTTTACTTAGTGCCTGGTGCTGTATTTTGTCCCATTTTTTCATATATTATGCTTGCATGGTCCATTTTCCCCCTTACAAATGACCTCTAGACATGAGAAGTGACTTGATGCTTGCTCCCCGTCCACTGCCTTTTAGGTTTCTCATCATATTTGTTTGTCCTCTGCAGCCCTGAACCAGCTAGTCCAGATGTTTTTTCCAGTTTCGTTGTTGATCTAAAGTCATGCCTAAATATTTCGTTGTTGCTACTGTTTTTATTTTATGCCCTTGGATTTTTATGTCTGTTGTTTTATTTTTAAAAGGGAATGATGAGGATGAATTCTTCAGAAGATGATGACTTCAAAAGGGAATAGATAAACACGAAAGACACCAGCGGGTTTCTGCGATTTATAATTGCAATGACGCATTATTTGAGAGAAAATTTTGGGAAGCTTATGAGTCAATGGCATCTATTGGCACGCTAAAACATCTGGTGTTTTTAGGTCATTCGCAGCTATCAGTACCACATTCAGGCTGCTTGTAGAGTCCTTCAAGAATGTAGTTAACTCAAGTTAGTGTAGAGTAACTGTTTATGGTTTTGATGTTAATTTTAAATTATCTGCGCCAGGCTATGAAAGATGATTTGGTTGCAGCAATAATATTTGACAGAATTGATGATGAATATAAGAACAGTGGAATGATTCTAGTATAAATGACATTTAAATTGTTTGAAAATGCTCTAATAAATAAAGCTTTGTTTTCAAAGTAACGACACAATAACCCCCAAACTGGGCAACACAAATTTTTGAATCCCTCAAGGTTTATTCACTCCAATACATTACAAAAAACTCATGAACAACAGAGTGCATCAATATGAGCCAAAATATTCCTGGAATAAAAGATCTCTTTTATACTTACTTAGTCGTTCCCCTTCTTCTTTTATAATACCTTTAACTACAAAGAAGCTATTTATGACACACCTTACGAACTTGACAGGAAACAATGGTCACACATAATCAGATTGAGATAACGTTTGGCTATCAACGCAAATCAAGACTTAAATGAAATACGAAATGCGCTCATTGCCTGGAAAAATCCAACTAGCTTTTCTTAAAGCTGGTCAGCTTTCAAACCATGCATACTTACCAATCAGATACTGTATCTATGGTAACATGCTCTGGTCACATGATCTCGTGTTGTAGAACTCAGAAAATAAAACATAACAGGACACTTGTCAACACGGCTTTGTGATTTCATCTAAGTTTAGCCTTAAGAACTATAAACAAGTACACTTCATCTCCTACTGAAACATTGTGACCCTTATTATGTATTACTCCTCATGCAAGGTATATCAAGGTGCATGCAATAACTTATTGAATTCAAACGCAAAAGAAGCATTTGTTGAATATATATGTTTGCATACCAGTATATGGGAACATTAGACAAAAGCAACATGTGAGCAATCAAATCGCCATGCAGACAAAATAGTTTCTTAAACACAGAAGTTGTAAATGCTGTGAATAGATCAGTGTAAAACATTTTCTTCAGCACAAAAAGTTACAAGTGACATGAACATACCTATGTGAAAATACACAAATTCTCAGTACATGCAACGTTTCATTGATGCGATCCGAAAGAAAAACATTTACAGTTCAGGATTTAAACCAATATTGTGTGAAGACTTCCTCAAGATAGTAACTATGTTCAGCGACGGTTCTGCCCTTTACACTAGCAGAGAAGCCCCACCCTGATTTATTACCACAGATTACAGACTCAGCAGTGTACACAATGGCATCATCATCCCCAGATTTATCATTTATAAGCTGATCAACTTCCAGCTCTGCTCTCCCATTGGCCCAAGTTTTGCATTCTCATACCAAGGCTGATGATGACTTGCTGGTAGTTCATCCAGCTCTCATCTGACGTACTCTACTCATCTCCCTTGAATATACTTTCAACTGGGGTCACCTGTCTAAAAGTCTTCTCCGCCTGCGCCATCCATGACATCCCCCTCTTTATTCTCGCTCTTTGATGTCAGCTATGTTCCCATGTAGGGGATGCCTTTTGTCTCTGGTTACACACATATACGCTTTTACCTGGGCCATCGCATATCTGGATCTAATTGACAGCAATCCAAGCACGTGCCGCACCATCACAATTGGGGTATCTCACGTGCAGCCCAAGGCTGTACGCATCCCTTTGTTTTGAATGCGTTCCAGTCATTCACACTGTGATATTGACAGCGTGAGTATTCCCAGGCCATACTCGATTACAGACAGTACCAGCTGATGATGCAAGAAAAACAGTAGTCTCTGCTCCAGGTACGCTGCAGCCATTGTTTTTAGGGCTGCCAGACCTCTCTTGCACTTCTGTATGATGTGATCAACATGGTGCTTATATGATAGCGCTCTCTTCGTAAAGGTGCAGCGGCATGCGAATCATCCAGAAGAGCAGCAGCGGAACAGCGGAGACAAGCTAGAAAGGACCGTGTAATAAAACCTTCACATGAAGCAAACATTCCCTGCCCACACTGTCCGAGATCTTTCCAGGCCCGCATCGGGCTCATCAGTCACCTTCGTACCCATAGACTAAGCTAACATATTCCTAAATAATTGGATGAACAGAGTGGTCTTCATCACCCGTGATGGACGAACAACATATGATAGCCCACGATCGAATGTTACTCCAAGGTATTTAAACCAATAACATTATGGCTGACCTGAATCACCGTGTTTAATGTGAATACAGTATCATGCTATTATAAAAATAAAGGTGATGCTCTAACATCTTCCCACTCATACGTCTGTATTATAAAAATATGTCTTGTGTAACAAAACAAATAATTATAAATGAGACTGAGTATCTGCAACAACATTGAGTGTTCTCTGTAATGGGAGAAGAGTAAAACAAAATTGTTGTAATAACAAAGCCAATCTCATCAGTTTTTAACTCATAGACTTCGTAGAATGTAAAAATAGTAAAGGTTGATGATTATATTGGGTTACTCCTGCATGTAAGGGAGGTAAGTTGTTACAGAACAGTTTTAAGTGGGTGAGTGATGGATTGAGTGTAAGTAAGGGTCACTGAGGTTGCCAATACTTGTTTAAGTTTAACTCAGGGATTGTGTTCATGTCTCACTTAATGTCAGCATTCTTGTGTGTGCGCATTGAGAAAGCGTGGTTGATGAACACAAGTCTAGGTGTCAGAGAGTATCTCAATGTGACATGGGGCAGTCTGTGATTTGTGGTCGAGCTGTGTGCTTGTATTTTGTGACATTGGAAACCACAGTTGTGATGGATGTAGTAATTGTGGTATAGGTCTTACCTATTGTTGTATAGGCGATGTCTTCCCGCCTAAGAGTGTTCCTGGAGGAACTTTGGTAGTGTTCATGGAGAACATGTAAAGGGGATGAGTTGGTCCCGCCTTGGAGCTACTCTGGAATGAGGCATTGTATAGTTCCTGCCTTGTAGCTATGTTGGAATAAATAGAGACGTCTGGTTTCCGTCTGAGAGTGATTCTTAGAGAATCTATATAGTGATGTTTCATGCCACCAATCACTTGAATGGTGAATGTTTTGGTGCGAGGGTTGTTTGCCGCACATTTGGACGTTTAGTGTACAGTCTTTGTGCGTCAGTAAAGCCAGTCCGGGAATAGTGTAGTTAGAGTTATTTCCTACAGACAATGTTAGCCTGATTATTATGTCAGTGTGCTTGACAGTATGAGAGATATTCAGGATGTGTGGAACCATGTGAATAAATGTAATGGAACTATAAAAGTGGCGTTCGATTAATTCTTATGAGTCATTGTTGTGCACCAACCATACACGCCATACCCATAATATAGTTCTTGACATAAGTATTGCTGCAATTGACGAGAAGCACGGGATAAACTTCTGTTAAAAATTCACAAGTCTTGTCAAACTTTGAACCTGCTTCTTTGTTTGGGGTGTTTCCATAAAGACTACAGACATTAGTCAAGCCGCAACAAACAGCCGAGAAATTACAGCAGGAGGAACCAACACAAGAAAACCAATCTAATCTAATATGCTATATAGAATAAAGAACACTATATACCTAAATTTCAACCCTCATGGGATTGAATTGTGCATGAACCAAAAACCAAAACAAACACGTAACAAACTATGTTGAGACAGACTGCCACTTATTGAACATTGTTGAGACAGACTGTCACAAACACTTGATGAACTATTTTGAAACAGACTGCCACAAACACTTATTGAACTATTTTGAGACAGACTGCCACCAACACGTGATGAACTATGGTTAGACAGACTGCCACAGACACATGATGAACTATGTTGAGACAGACTGCCACCAACATTTGATGAACTATGTTGACATACACTGCCACAAACATTTGATGAACTGTATTGAGACAGATTGTCACAGACACTTAATGAACTGTGTTGAGGCAGACTGCCACAAACACATGATGAACTATGTTGAGACAGACTGCCACAAACACTTAATGAACTATTTTGAGTTAGACTGCCACAAAATGTTTATGAACTTTATTGAAGAAGACTTCTCAGCATGTTATAAATAATATGGAGAAGGTTTGTCATAAACACTCACTTTTTTTTCTTGCATGCAATTAAATTTGATCAGATTTATGTGTGCAGGATGCATTCTTCAATCCTACCTTTTCTTCTTACTGCAGGAGTCCTGAAGATCCTTATGTTGAATGGGACTTTAAAACTGATGTTAAAGATATCAGATGTTCTGACATTCAATATGGACAGTCTCCAGACATACCAGAATACAAGATCTCTTTGAGGGTATAATTTAGTTGATGTTAATTTAAAAAAACAGTCTGGTAATAACAGGTTTAGTCTATTTTAATTAAAAGACCGGCTGGTTAAAATAAAACTGCAAATACTAGGTTAATACTAATAAAGAAAATTATCTTTATTGTCATTCTCATGCTGTGACGAATGTTTGCTATGATTGGTCCACATATTACCACATAATGTATTACATGCTGTAAACAGTTTCCAACCAGTAGAGTAAAAAGTGAAACACTGATGTCTTTGTTTACCTGAATTAAACTTTCTCTGGAGTGAAAGCTTCATAAAGCAATCAAAACTGAACCAGGAAGATGTGTGTGAGGCTGCAAAATAAATAATTTGTGTCATTCTGATGACCCAGTGCTAAAAGCTGGACATTATAAAGACAGACAGAAAATGTTAGATAGAGCAATAGAAAAAAATCACTGGACATGTGATGAGAAGACAAGCAATGGAAAATGTCATAGTAACAGGAAAACAAGAGGACACAAGAAGCAGAAACAGAGAGGAAGAATGATTGACAGCTTGGCATTGTGGTGTGGTAAGAAATCTACGATTGCATATGTGAAGAAAAAAGGAACAAACAAGGAAATAGTCAATGAAGAATGGGTCACTGTATGCTGCCAAGTAGGTCCCTAAAGATTACTAAGTAAGGGTGTGCATGGGGCCAACAACTGCATCATGTAAAACAATTTGCTATATAAACAACTTTCGTTAGGGTATATAAAGTGCTTTTTTAGTTTACAGCATGATGACCTGCTATAACAGTAATACCATTTTTATTGAGTAAAGAAGAAAACAAAGAAGAGAACATCATGAAAACACTTTTAGTCCATTCCATGGCTCTTTACTAGAACTGTAAGAGAGTTGGTATAGACATTAATGGTCTAATGATTTAGATGCTTGATTTTACTATAACCCTTTAACAGAGTTGGTATAGACATTAATGGTCTAATGATTTAGATGCTTGATTTTACTATAACCCTTTAAGAGAGTTGGTAAAAACATTAATGGTCTAATGATTTAGATGCTTGATTTTACTATAACCCTTTAACAGAGTTGGTATAGACATTAATGGTCTAATGATTTAGATGCTTGATTTTACTATAACCCTTTAAGAGAGTTGGTAAAAACATTAATGGTCTAATGATTTAGATGCTTGATTTTACTATAACCCTTTAACAGAGTTGGTATAGACATTAATGGTCTAATGATTTAGATGCTTGATTTTACTATAACCCTTTAAGAGAGTTGGTATAGACATTAATGGTCTAATGGTTTAGATGCTTGATTTTACTATAACCCTTTAAGACAGTTGGTATAGACATTAATGGTCTAACGATTTAGATGCTTGATTTTACTATAACCGTTTAAGAGAGCTGGTATAGACATTAATGATCTAATGATGTTGATTTAGATCCTTCACCATAGTTTCCAAAGGTTGAATGGTTTTTAATTTAATTTTTGCAATAATTCTGTTGACCTGATCAACAGTTGATGTAGCAGAAATGTTTTGATGCTATTTTACATTATACATAGGTTCCCAGTTATTACCTCAGGGAAAGCAAAAGTGAATGTTTAATTAATTTCAATTTATATTATGTTTAATTTGTTGGTTAATATTGGCAGGAATACTGCAGCATTTTGTATCTTCACCCAAGAATGAAAATCAAGTTACGTGGTGATTATGTGGAACCAAGACTCATTGAAGAATCTTTGAGTCATCCCAAGATTGATGAATATTCACCTAAAGAAGGATTAGATGACTATACACCTAATGTAAAGGAAGCTATATTGTGGTTTTGTAGTACTTTATTTTCTGTTGTCTGTTTTGAGAAGTCATATTTTTTTTATTTGCATAAAATGAAAGCTTTTTAATTGATGAATTGCAAAATTATTGTAAGATGGAGAGTACTTACCTGAAAGGGTTTAGTGTTGTTTCACCACAAATGTGGGAGTCATGATTTGTCGTAGAAACGTTTTTTTAAGGTTAGTAGCTTGAAGAGTTTTTTTTTCACTTGTCTGAGTGAAACATTTTGGTTTATATTGTCTTTTGTCTTTTCTATCTGTTACCATCTATGTATGTGTCCGATTGGCTAAGTGGTTAGCGGTGTGTCCTCTATTACAAGATTACAAGATCAAAACCCTGAAGCATCATGCTGTAGTCTATCTGGCTGTAAATGGGTACCTGACTCTAATCTTGAGTTAGGGAAGGAACTGTCACCTCACCTCATAAAAAGCTGGAACCAATATGAAGGCTCCAACACTTCAATCCCCTATGGCAGATTTGATGTGGGACCTGCCTTTACTTTTTATCTACTGTTTATGTAGGTTGCACATCCCTCTCCCTTGTTTAAAAAAAAAAAAAACTTTTCTGTCGTTTACCTCCTGTTTATGTTGCAGTTCCAACCCCTTTATTTAAAAAAAAACAAAAAACTCACTATTTTTTTTTTTTTATCTTTTGTAAAATGCGTATTGTAGTTTGCAGCTGCTATCACTGGTGCCTTTGACCTTGACATTGTATGGCAGCTTGAGTACCCTGACAATCCCAAGAGCTATGGCAATGGGAGTTGTACTACTGGCAGATTCTACCCAGCTGGACTGATCTGTGCGGGCTTAAATCAGACTAAAGCAAACACCTTGGTCTCCCATGTTGGGGGTTTTAGCACATGGCCGACACCCATGTCTATGTGGAAAAAAACCCAATCATGTTATAGAAATGGTAACAGATAAACAAGCTTTGCTGCGGGATGGACATCTGGAGTCTAGGACACATATGACATCCAGTGGTGAAAAACGAAAGGAAGCCACTGACACACAACAGACCTGATCAATAAACATGAAACCAGAGTACGATTTTGGAATGTAAGAACAATGAATGAGACAGGTAGGAGAAACTGCAGATTACACATCCTATATATAAGTGAGAGCCGATGGACTATGTCAGAAAGAATAAAAGTAGCAACAGGCGAAGCAGTACTCTACTCTGGAATAGAGTTTGATGAATACAGTGAAGGTGTATCCATTATCCTAAAGATATGATAGAAATATCATTATTGGAATGGAAACCAATCAACAGTAGATTTGTGATGAGCCAGAAAAGCGCCAGTCTCCATGTTTTGGGTTTAAAGCGCCACTACATACAAAGACCACTTAAGTTGTCCTACGTGAGCACACATCACCAGGCGTGAAGTCATATTCCTTTGCAGTGAGTGATTCGGTTATCGCAGGTTATAAAATGCACAGTTCAAGGGAGAATGAGTTCTGCTCATAGCTTGCCATTGTAGAAGATGTGAAACTAGGCACCCAGTGTCAGTAGAAGGGCACACGAATCCTCAAGTGCACGGTTTCCATCATTAAAAGCCTGTATGCTAATTTTCCATACAGTGCTGGGCAGAGCAGCCTAATGTTTGAGGTGAAAACAGGCATACAGCAGGGATGCTCCTTATCAATCATTCTCTAACTGTCACAGAATTGGTGCTGTGCCAGACAACAGAGGATGCCCCCAGAGCAGGGGCCCCCAAAATTTTTTATGAGCCCCGCCCCCTCCACAGAATCTTTGATCCTTAATCGATCCCCTAGCAAAAAATAAATAAAGTAAGGAAACGATTATACAGCAACAATAAATTAACATTACATTTTTATTGAAATGGTTAAATTTATTATTGGGAAGGATGTGGCTGATTAGCATTAACAAGGGAATTGATATTTGGTGGGAGGATGATGAATTTTAGTAAGTGACCTCGCTCTTTCAGGTTTAGTCTGTTCATTTGCTTTGATAAAATTGCATTTGCATTGCTAAAACCATACTGCTACAAATTATCCCAAGCTTTGTGCAGCAGTTGAGCAGTTTCTACATTCATTCCCAAGTTTTTACAGTGTTGAAGCTGGTTTTTTTTTTTAACTTGTCTTTTGTCCTAGTAAGACAAATTACCTTTTATTTTTCTTCCCGACCACTCTAATTATAAAAAGGCACACTTGATATTCACAAAATTTTCTCATCATCAGCAAAGAAAAATTCCCATCACCTTTGGTTTTCTGCCAGAGTCTACGGGTTTACAAGGCTGTGGGATGATGTTGTATATAGACAACAGACTGATCAAGCCATTTGAGAAAGTTCCGTGTCAGAAGGTAATTCTAAGGTTGCAGACATATATTCTTCATGTAGAAAGATGAAGACTTGTATGAAGACTTTATTGAGAAAGTGTAGACATGTATTCCTTGTATAGAGAGATGCAGACATGTATTTCTCATGTAGAAAATGTAGACATGTAGTCTCTCATAAGGAAAGATGCAGACATGTATTCTTCATGTAGAAAAATGTAGACATGTATTCCTTGTGTAGACAGATATAGACATGTTCCACTTGTAGACATGTATTCCTAATGTAGATATGTATTTCTCATGTAGACAGATGTAGACATGTGTTCCTCATATAATCATGTGGTCCTCATTTAGAAATGTATTATGTGTGGGGTAAACAAAAATGAGCAGTGTACATACTAGGACAAAGGGCACAAAAATATACCCACTTTACAGCCATTAGGCCTTCATCAGGGACCAACAACAACAAAACAGAAGGGAAAGAAAACCATAATCAGATTAATTGAACAACAGTAAGAGTTTATAGAGTTAGGTCAGTAGTGACACAACAACAAAACCACAAGATTTAAAAACATACAAGATTTAAGTCGTCGGCTTTAAAGTAATGTTTTATGGAAACTTGGAGCATCTTGATTTCTGAAAATTTAAAAATCAATCTATGATATTTTAATTAATTCATATTTGTAACGAACAGTTTTAGTGTAAGGGGAAGTAAACTGGAGTATGTTAGAAGTTGAAATAGATTTTGAGTTATAGCACTTAGTTGCTTGTTAGCTATCGAATTATTTAGAGAGTATCTCGTGATAGCTTCGAGAGACAGATTACAGACAGCGTGAAAAGCGCTGATATATTTATTCTGTAATGTTTTGAACGGAGTGAGAATAGCTCGCTGCTAGCCCGCAATTGTTTGTGTTAGGTGAACAGTGAAAAAGTCTCGTGTCTGCGTTTGAGCGGGACGAGTGTGTTATCTAGGGAGAGTGTTCCGGGCGTTTTGACCGGGTAGGAGCCTGTGTTTTTGGGAAGTGTGAAATGCCTGTACAGTGCTGAATTTAAAAATGTCGACGGATTTTTCGCTGTGGGTACAGCGTAGTATAAACCTGCAGTTTGAATTATTGTGGGAGTGTTTATAACTGCAGTGTGCAATCTTTAAAGGCCATTATCTCCTGTGTGAGGAGTCTTGAGTTTAATAAGAGTACTTTAGGCCATGAATCATGATAGCTCCTGTGAGAGGATTGTTATTGAGGATTCTTTATAGCGCTGAGTTTAATATGAGTACTTTAGGCCATGAATCATGATAGCTCCTGTGAGAGGATTGTTATTGAGGATTCTTTATAGCGCTGAGTTTAATAAGAGTACTTTAGGCCATGAATCATGATAGCTCCTGTGAGAGGATTGTTATTGAGGATTCTTTAGAACGCTGAGTTTAATATGAGTACTCTAGGCCATGTATTATGATATCATTGTAGCTGCCGGGTGCGCAGTTCTTATATGAGAATTTTATATCCTGTGTTGTGAGTGTCGGTTCCAACACGCACTCACTATCACCTATTGCAAAGCGTACAAGCTGGCCACCCTATTTGCAACAGTGGTGTGCTAGTTTTATAGGATCAGACACCCGCGAAATTCGCGTGATATTAATTCACAAGTGTTAGCATGTAGCCTGAGTGGCGTTAGTATATGAAAGACAGACATCACATTTGAGAGCTGTATCCAGGCCCAAGAAAAACTTATTCAGTATCAGTTAAACTGGAAACTGTTAACTCAAGTCGCAACTCGCAAGTCAAGAAATTTATTACTCAAGATTATGAGATGTCATGATATACAGTGGCGTCTGTATACCGGTACAAGTAATCATCAGGCAGTATGAACGAGCGGTATACCTACTTTCAACGAAATTGACAGACGGTGACCCATTTCCTGCTTTCCTGTGCGGTGTGTTAGCACGTAGCGTGCTGAATCGAGGACCTGAGCGGAATCAAGGTGTCAAGTTCCAATGCCTTTCTGTTGTCGATTGTTTTACCATTGAACTTTGTGATATCCAGGGTGTTAACGGAAAGGAACAGAAGAGTTTTCATTCAAGATAAGTGATTATGTTTGTGATGTGAACTGTGTCACCTTAACTATGTCAACGAGCCTTCCTGTGCTTTGCATCTCCTATACTGTTGAAATCTGTTGTTTTTGTTGTCTAATTCTATATAGACATATTATTAGGATTTAGTATTGATGCTAAGTATTGATGGTTGTATGATATATGTTGACTTCCCTCAGATGGAAGAGGAATTGATGATACAAAGTTATGAATAATATTTTTGGTATACATACTGAACTGTGTGAAATGGAAGGGTAATTGTCAGAACTTCTTGAAACATAAACTTGCGACATTAATAATTATACTGATACAGATATATAGTTAACTGAGTGATTGAATCACCATGGATTTTGATAATAATCCTGCAGATATAAGGCCTATGTTGGAGAGTGCATTGTTAATAGGTAGAGATGAAAAGGGATTGAGAGGTCCAAGACTTGGAGTATGGATCATGGACGATTTGTTGGTTAATGTGTCAGTATCCCTAAAGTTATTTGCTGAACATAACTTTAAGCTTCTTTGTAATTCAATAATGGCTAAGGATTTGATTGATTTGTTACAGCACCTTCGTGTGTTTTTGAAACAGTATATTGAGCTTGAGCACGGACATGTAGTTCAAAGTATATTCAAAATAATCCACAACGGTATTCCTGATGAGCAGAAAAAGGAATTAGGAAGTGAGAAACAAATAAAAGTCAACAAACAGAGTGCCCTACGGGAAAGGGACAATTGTTTAAAAGTTACTACTGAAGTGAGTAAACTACACGAAACAGTCTCTAAACTCGCAAATGAGTTAGATAAGTCAAACACAGAACTTACTAAATTGCAAGCGGCGTTAGATGCTGCATTGGGCAAAGTTAAAGATTTGGAAGATCAAGTGCATTATAGAGATGGTGAAGTAAGTGATCTCAAGCAACAACTTCAGGAAAACAAAGAGAGGTGTAGTAAATTGGAAGCTGAGACAACTGACCGTGATAGGTCGTATACAAACACACTTCTTGATTTGTTGAATAAAGTAAATTCTGGTATTGAAGAAGAGAATTATACTGTATTTCCAAATGAAGTTGAAGAACTAATGAATGATGAGGATAGTGAGAATGAAACACGACAACTAAGTGTAAATGAAGAAAAGGATGAGAAAGACAAATTAGAAGAGTTAACGACTGAGAGAGAGGAGATGATTAAGATTGAGAGATTGTTAACAGAGGAGAGAAGTAAAGTTTTGACATTTGACTAATTAAATAGGAAATTAAGTGAAGAAATTTCACAAAAAAATGTTGAAGTTGCAGAAAGTACAAAAAGGGTACAGGGTCTACTCGATGTTATTTTAAACAGCGGAATATGGTCTTCTGTAAATGGTGACAATGCTAGACAGAAAGTTGTTTGCCAACAGGTTAAAAAGATCCAGCCCTATACAATCTGTGCTGATAGAAAAGTTAAATGTGATAGACAAATATCTTTTCGGGGAAAATATAACTTTCGAAGATCTTTTGATTCTGCTTCCAATAGCAACGAATCTTGGCGGAAGTGTAATAGAGAGAATGATAATGTAACAGTCAGTCCTGATAAAAGCCTAAGGATTAAACGAGTAACTGATTTTGGAGGTTCTCAGAAGATGATAACAAGGGATAAAGTTATAAGTAGTGGTTCCAAGGATGAAACCCATTATAGGCGTAACGATAAAGATACTTATAGATCTGCAGATGATATTGCAAACAAGCATATTGTCAAAGAAAAGAATGGAAAGAGTTTTTGTAGGAGAGATGTTTCTAAGGTTAGAAAGTACCAAGGAAATTCATATGATAATAATTTTCCTTCTCAGAGAGATAAGAGACAAGTTAATGTATCTCAACAGTTTAATTCTCAGAATTTTGAAAATAATGGTACAGACAAATACAAGAAAGGTTTTCAGTCGTGCAATAATTTTTCTGACAGATTTTTTGTGCGGAGTAGAAACGTTAATCATAACAAGTCTAACTGGGATTATAGACATAATAATAGTCTCAAACAAAGAGGAAATGATGATAAATATTTTGATCAAACGACGAATAATAAGTGCAATTATGCTAATTTTGCTCGACATGAGCCTAGAAGCATTGTTATTAAGCAAAGTAGCAATGATAATGATGTCACAAATACTACTGCTTGTTATGTTTCTGATTTTGAAAGAGCAGCACGTTGTTGTGAACTTAAACGAAGAGTCGATGACATCGTGGGGTGACCAGATTTCCACACGAACCACAGTGCGGGGTAATTGTTTGTTTAACCTCTCCGTTGTTCGTAGTAAATTTCACCATTCATTAAAATGGAATTTTCATTTGTATTTTTTGAACAGAGGCGACTTCTTGATATGGGTCAGCGCTCCTGTTTACGTTAACGGCTGTTTACGGTAGCGACAAGAATATAGGCCAAGATTGTGCCCGAGTGAGTGTTTTCTCAAGCAGAACATATCAGCGTGCTAACCATGATTGGACGTTTTACCCCTAGTGTTTATGAGATGTCGGCAAGACCTATGGAGATTTTTTTTTGCAGTTGATTTTTGTTTTGTTTGTTTATTAGGACAGTAGATGTTAATGTATTCTATTGCATAGATCATTATAGGTTGTTATATTATGATCATCATCTTTACGCATCATTTGATGTCTATTGTTTTTCTTGATATGTATGACTGTTTTAATTATAAATTAGTTCATTTCGATGCTATTTTTTATACTATTGTGTTTTGGATAATATGTAGTGTGTTAGATGGTAGTGACGTGTTGTTTACTATTCATGAATGCAATGAGCAGATTTATATTTAACCTTACTGGGTACAAACTTATGCTATTTTTTTTTATACTCTGGTGTAGAACTTGAAGTTTTTTTTTGGTTTTGTTTTACAGATGTGTTGGGTAGAATAGTTTTGTACATGATGAGTTTGCCAGCCCTATGCACATACTCATTAGTTGTAATGTTACAATAATTACTTTTAATATATCAGGTGGAGATAGATATAAATTATTAACTGAATAACACTGTAGCTAAGCTGAACGTGATTGTCAGCCGGAAATATTTAAAGTTTAAATTGAACTGTATAGAGAAAATTAACAGCATTTGCTGATATTGTTATTTGATTGAGAAATCTAGAGATCTGATTTAAGCACTTGCTTAACATTCATTACGTTGTTTTCATGTATTTGCAAACTTGTATTTTGGTAATAGTGTGTTTTTCTATGTGTTTCTCTGTGACGTATTTAAAAAAAAAAAAAAAACTTACACGTGTTGTGTAGTGTTTGCTTAGATGCAGGAATTGTTATATGTCTCTCATTTTGCTGAAGCTAGTTTTTTGTTAATTTGTTAATTATAGATTTGAATTAATTAAATTTAAAATACTATTTTTATGTAACTTAGCATTACGAAATATTTTTGTACAGTATTTTTTGGAAAATATTTTTTCCCAGACATTGTAATTTTTTATTTTTGTTTTTGTGTATGCCTAGCGTTTGACTATGTGCTATGTTTGATATGTAGAGTAATGTTAGTTCTTTAAAGAAAGTTTTTTGTTTGTTTTTTGGATGTTATGTTGTATTAGCGCTTGATTATGCGTTGGTCTTATAGCAATGCTATCACTTTTTTGTGTGGTGTCGATAATTTATTGTTGATTATGTATAACTTGTATAACTTGTTTAAATTACTGATTATGTTTTGTTTAGTTATAAACTATTTTTTTGTAGTATTAGTATAGGAATACTTTGTTATTTTCTTTTGTGCTTTTCGATCGTGTTTGTATTTATTTTGAAATACGTTGTTGATCTAAATAGTTATTAGTATATATTTTTACCAACGTTCTCTATATTCATACCTTTTGCTTTCTATCTGTCTTTGTTGATTATTCTTCATTCCATTCCTTCTTTTCTATTGTCTTTTCAGTATGGTTTCATATTTTGTTTACATTTCGTGCTTTATTTACGTTTCACTTCATTCTCTTTGTATACTTCTTCTTTCGCTTCTTATACTTTCATTCTATGTACTGTTACTTTAATGGTATAACTTAATATAGTGTAGCTACTTGTGATATTTGTAATTATTTTACATATAACAAATTGTTTGAATGTAATATTATTGTTTTTTCCTCATATTCTGATTTCATACTTACCTTTATTACGGATCATTTTTTCGTTTGCTTGATCTTGTCTTTTCTTTTACTGTCGGTTGTTTCCTATTTAATTGTTCTGTATTCACTTAACTTGGTTTTGTAATGCATTATTTTTGGTATGCTTAATTGATTACATTGGATACTTCATTTTTACATTTCACTTAATGCTTATATTTCGTAGATGTCTTATTTTGACTTAACTTAGAGTAATTCTTATACGCATATGTTAGAGTTTCATTGTCCTCTTAATCTTTTTTGGTTTTGGGGAATGTATTTGTCAAAAAATTGATAGAATCAATTTTTTTCTCTGGGGGTGAGGTAAGATGTAACGAACAGTTTTAGTGTAAGGGGAAGTAAACTGGAGTATGTTAGAAGTTGAAATAGATTTTGAGTTATAGCACTTAGTTGCTTGTTAGCTATCGAATTATTTAGAGAGTATCTCGTGATAGTTTCGAGAGACAGATTACAGACAGCGTGAAAAGCGCTGATATATTTATTCTGTAATGTTTTGAACGGAGTGAGAATAGCTCGCTGCTAGCCCGCAATTGTTTGTGTTAGGTGAACAGTGAAAAAGTCTCGTGTCTGCTTTTGAGCGGGACGAGTGTGTTATCTAGGGAGAGTGTTCCGGGCGTTTTGACCGGGTAGGAGCCTGTGTTTTTGGGAAGTGTGAAATGCCTGTACAGTGCTGAATTTAAAAATGTCGACGGATTTTTCGCTGTGGGTACAGCGTAGTATAAACCTGCAGTTTGAATTATTGTGGGAGTGTTTATAACTGCAGTGTGCAATCTTTAAAGGCCATTATCTCCTGTGTGAGGAGTCTTGAGTTTAATAAGAGTACTTTAGGCCATGAATCATGATAGCTCCTGTGAGAGGATTGTTATTGAGGATTCTTTATAGCGCTGAGTTTAATAAGAGTACTTTAGGCCATGAATCATGATAGCTCCTGTGAGAGGATTGTTATTGAGGATTCTTTATAGCGCTGAGTTTAATAAGAGTACTTTAGGCCATGAATCATGATAGCTCCTGTGAGAGGATTGTTATTGAGGATTCTTTAGAACGCTGAGTTTAATATGAGTACTCTAGGCCATGTATTATGATATCATTGTAGCTGCCGGGTGCGCAGTTCTTATATGAGAATTTTATATCCTGTGTTGTGAGTGTCGGTTCCAACACGCACTCACTATCACCTATTGCAAAGCGTACAAGCTGGCCACCCTATTTGCAACAATATTGTTTATTCTTTTCATTCTTATAAGTGAGAATTGTAATAATTGATCACATCGTTTCTATTTTCCTTATTGCTGTTTGCTACATTTATTATTCCAACATGGTTATTTTTCCAGTGCTCCTTGACAGTTGTGCAAATGTTTGGAAAAAATGTTGTTTTGTAATTCTTGAACTGATGGGACCACTTTGCAAAAATCAGAAAGAAGTGAAATTAGATTAATGTTTTTTATATTGTGCTAAATAAATTAGTTTCAAAACCCTTATACACACAGTGCCTTAACTTGACAGAAAAGAGAACATTTTTGCTACATACATTTATTTCAATAAAAGATTTGGTGTTAATTTTCTCTCATTATTTGAAAAAAAAAACTGACAGTCATAGAAATAAACAGACGATTAAACAAAAAAACTACAATTATTTGTTTTATAATAAATTAAGATGAGTACATGACATAAAGCTGATCTTTGATTGATTATATGACTGGCTACTCCCCCTGATCTTTGCATACATGACTGGCTACTCCCCCTGGTCTTTGATTTACATAACTGGCTACTTCCCCTGATCTTTGATTTACATGACTGGCTACTCCCCCTGATCTTTGATTTACATGAATGGCTACTCCCCATGATCTTTGATTACATGACTGGCTACTACCTCTGATCTTTGATTACATGACTGGCTACTCCCCCTGATTGTTGATTACATGACTGGCTACTCCCCCTGATCTTTGATTATATGACTGGCTACTCCCCCTGATCATTGATTGATTATATGACTTGCTACTCCCCCTGATCTTTGATTGATTATATGACTATCTACTCCCCCTGATCTTTGATTGATTACATGACTGGCTACAACCCCTGATCTTTGATTCATTATATGACTGGCTACTCCCCTTGATCTTTGATTACCTGACTACTCCCCCTGATGTTTGATTATAAGACTGGCTACTACCCATGATCTTTAACTACGAGAACAAGAGAACATTTTGACTGGCTACTCCCACTGATCTTTGATTGATTATAAGACTGTCTGCTCCCCCTGATCTTTGATTGATTATATGACTGGCTACTCCCCCTGATCTTTGATTGATTACATGACTGGCTACTCCTCCTGATCTTTGATTGATTATATGACTGGCTACTCTGCCTGATCTTTGATTGATTATATGACTGGCTACTCCCCCTGATCTTTGATTGATTATATGACTGGCAAACTCCCCCTGATCTTTGATTGATTATTTGACTGGCTACTCTCGCTGATCTTTGATTGATTACATGACTGGCTACTTCCCTTGATCTTTGATTACCTGACTGGCTACTACCCCTGATCTTTGATTACATGACTGGCTACTCCCCCTGATCTTTGGTTAATTATTTGATTGGCTACTCCCCTGATCTTTGATTACATGACTGTCTACTCCCCCTGATCTTTGATTGATTATATGACTGGCTACTCTGCCTGATCTTTGATTGATTATATGACTGGCTACTCCCCCTGATCTTTGATTGATTATATGACTGGCAAACTCCCCCTGATCTTTGATTGATTATTTGACTGGCTACTCTCGCTGATCTTTGATTGATTATATGACTGGCTACTCTCCCTGTTCTTTGATTAAATGACTGGCTACTCCACCTGATCTTTTATTTATGTGACTGGCTACTCCCCGATCTTTGATTTACGTGACTGGCTACTCCCCCAGATCTTTGATTACATGACTGGCTACTCCCCCTGATCTTTGATTACATCAAAGGCTACTCCCCTGGATCCTTGATTTACATGACTGGCTACTCCCCTTGATCTTTGATTACATGACTGGCTACTCCCCCTGATCTTTGATTACATGACTGGCTACTCCCCCGATCTTTGATTTATGTGACGCTACTCCCCCAGATTTTTGACTACATAACTGGCTACTCCCCCTGATCTTTGATTACATCACAGGCTACTTCCCCTGATCTTTGATTTATATGACTGGCTACTCCCCCTGATCTTTGATTACATGACTGGTTACTCCCCTTGATCTTTGATTACCTGACTGGCTACTCCCCCTGATCTTTGATTATATGACTGGCTACTACCCCTGATCTTTGATTACATGACTAGCTACTCCCCCTGATCTTTGATTATATATTTGACTGGCTACTGCCCCTGATCTTTGATTGATTATATGACTAGCTACTCCCGCTGTACATTGATTATACGACTGGCTACTCCCCCTGAACTTTGATTGATTATATGACTGGCTACTCCCTTTGATCTTTGATTGATTACATGACTGGCTACTCCCCCTGATCTTTGATTGATTACATGACTGGCTACTCCCCTTGATCTTTGATTACCTGACTGGCTACTCTCCCTGATCTTTGATTATATGACTGGCTACTACCCCTGATCTTTCATTACATGACTGGCTACTCCCCCTGATCTTTGATTAATTATTTGACAGGCTACTCCCCCTGATCTTTGATTATGTGGCTGTCTGCTCCCCCTGATCTTTGATTGATTATATGACTGGCTACTCCGCCTGAACTTTGATTAATTAAATGACTGGCTACTCCCCCTGATCTTTGATTACATGACTGGCTACTCCCCCTGATCTTTGATTAAATGACTGGCTACTCCCCCTGATCTTTGATTACATGACTGGCTACTCCCCCTGATCTTTGATTACATGACTGGTGTAACTGTGAGTTGAGCTTTGGAGTCAGTAGATAGGTTATGTATGAAGTTATGCTTTATGAAAGTAAATAGGATGTTCTTTTTGTTTTGAAAAGGTGATGGGTGGAGAGCGGGCACTTAACAGCTAACCGTTATTGCCTCTTCTCGTTCCATCTTGGTCTACCCTGTTCAACCTGAAAATTGGTTATAATTGGGGTATTTAGTGTCATTTTATTTACTAATTGTGTATTCAATTTAAATAACTGTTGTCTTTTGCAGTTGCTGATTTTAATTTATATTATTATTTGTCCATTTGTTTTTCTCTTTTGTATTGTTAATAGATAACTATTGTCCTTTAAATGGGAGAATAAGTTGAATAGGAAATGATGTGCGGTTATACAGAGTTGACATGGGAAATAATAAAGTGAAGGTTTGTGGTTTTTGACTAAGGGAGCCAACTCTGTAAGTTGTGCCCTATGAGAAAAGTATTAGATTGTGGGTATGAAAGTCGCGAGGTAACAAAATGTGGTTCTCAATTTTTGTATAACGTTATAGAATGTACTAAGGGAAATAGGGATATATGGAATAGGGACTTATGTAAAAAAAAGGGAGGCAATAATATTACTGTGTCCCTTAGGTGTCTCAGTGAGTTGTTGTTTGGAAGGAAAGTGATATGCACGGGTTTCTGAAGAGAACAGTCCGTGACAATGAATGAGTTGTGAGTTGAAAAAAGTTGTAATAGGAAATTGAGGAAAGAAGTTAGTCAGTTGGATTTGAGAAGTCAAATGTAGCAGTAGCATAGGTGTGGGAATGTTTTCTCCCATGTATTAAAATGTTAGAATGGTGAGCACCACAGGGAATATCGTAGACAACAAGCCATAGTTTGGTTGACTCTTGTGTTCACAAGAGATGTACGGTTGTCTAGTTCCTTGGAGACTCAAATGCCATCTTTATAGAGAGAATTGTTGTTTGAGCAATTTAGATGTAGTTTTTGATGATGTGTGTTTTCCACACCCACGCAGTGGGCTCAAGACAAGTTGTGTTTTTCCCAAGAGCAGAGACAGCAGGTATGAACGGTTTGTTTAGTGTGTAGTAAGAACAGTTGATATAAATAGTCATACCCTGGCGGTTTAGGCCAGTCATACAAGATAAACCAACCAGCGCACACAGAAATAGGCCAGAACATTTTATTGGCAGAAAAGAATAATAGGAAACGGTAATTTTACGTGGTTAGTGTTCTAGTCTCAGAAAGCAAAAGAAACAGTAGGGCAAGAAAATAGTAAGGACGTGAAGAGGGAAAAGAATAGAAACAGGGACAGTAACCAGAACCCATGGTACGAGGAATGAAAGGTCGACTTGGTAAATAATCGATACTATTGAAATAACTGTATAAGAAGTTTGATTACACGTAGCAGCAGAGTGGCCAGTCAAGAATAAATCTCCTTCCATGTAAATGTTACCTACAAGCACAGTAGGTTTTGATGCCTTGTACATCATGTAAATAAACTTGAGTATTTTGTTGACCTCACTGCTGTTCTAGTGAAGTTCAATTACCATCGAGTTCATCATCCTGCATCAGTTTTATTTTGTGTATATGTATGTAATTGTACATGAAACATCATCATGTGCAACTACCCACAACAACAACACACCAGCACGCATGGCCACACTGGCTACACCCCCTTGATCTTTGATTACGTGACTGGTTACTCCCCTTGATTTTTTATTACATGACTGACTACTCCCCCTGATCTTGGATTACCAGACTTGCTACTCCCCCTGATCTTTGATTTACATGACTGGCTACTCCCCCTGATCTTTGATTTACATGACTGTCTACTCCCCCTGATCTTTGATTTACATGACTGGCTACTCCCCTGATCTTTGATTTACATGACTGGCTACTCCCCTTGATCTTTTATTACCTGACTAACTTCTCCCCCTGATGTTTGATTATATGACTGGCTACTACCCCTGATCTTTGATTACATGACTGGCTACTCCCCCTTATCTTTGATTAATTATTTGACTCGCTACTCCCCCTGATCTTTGATTGATTATATGACTGGCTACTCCTCCTGATCTTTGATTGATTATATGACTGGCTACTCCCCCTGATCTTTCATTAATTAAACGACTGGCTACTCCCCTTGATCTTTGATTGATTATATGACTGGCTACTCCCCCTGATCTTTGATTGATTATATGACTGGCTACTCCCCCTGATCTTTGATTGATTATATGACTGGCTACTCCCCCTGATCTGTGATTGATTATATGACTGGGTACTCCCCCTGATCTTTGGCTGATTTCATGACTGGCTACTCCCGCTGATCTTTGATTGATTACATGACTGGCTACTCCCCCTGATCTTTGATTATATGACTGGCTTCTCCCTCTGATTTTTGATTAAATGACTGGCTATTCCCCCTGATCTTTGATTAAATGACTGGCTACTCCCCCTGATCTTTGATTACATGACTGGCTACTCCCCCTGATCTTTGATTACATGACTGGTGTAACTGTGAGTTGAGCTTTGGAGTCAGTAGATAGGTTATGTATGAAGTTATGCTTTATGAAAGTTGAATAGGATGTTCTTTTTGTTATGAAAAGGTGATGGGTGGAGAGCGGGCACTTGACAGCTGACCTTTATTGCCTCTTCTCGTTCCATCTTGGTCTACCCTGTTCAACCTGAAAATTGGTTATAATTGGGGTATTTAGTGTCATTTTATTTACTAATTGTGTATTCAATTTAAATACCTATTGTCTTTTGCAGTTGCTGATTTTAATTTATATTATTATTTGTTCATTTGTTTTTCTCTTTTGTATTGTTAATAGATAACTATTGTCCTTTAAATGGGAGAATAAGTTGAATAGGAAATGATGTGTGGTTATACTGTGTTGACATGGGAAATAATAAAGTGAAGGTTTGTGGTTTTTAACTAAGGGAGCCAACTCTGTAAGTTGTGCCCTATGAGAAAAGTATTAGATTGTGGGTATGAAAGTCGCGAGGTAACAAAATGTGGTTCACAATTTTTTGTATAACGTTATAGAATGTACTAAGGGAAATAGGGATATATGGAATAGGGACTTACGTAGCAAAGGGAGGTAATAATATTACTGTGTCCCTTAGGTGTCTCAGTGAGTTGTTGTTTGGAAGGAAAGTGAGATGCACGGTGTTACACACCAGTTCCGTATGCGTGTTAAAGTTGGTGAAGAACTGTTGCTGGTGTGTACATAGTGAAATGTTATGATCTGTTTATGTTAGCCTTCAATTTATATGGCCAACTAGTTTATATGAAAGTATGTATCATCTACCTCAATGTCGCTGCTCTGTGTTGATGTGGAGTGCTGTGTAGAATGTAGTCGGACTGACCTTGGCCAAATAGCATGGTAGCCTAATTAGCTCACCAGGCGTTGGTTCTGTGAAGGTGTCATGTTGACATTCCGAACATAAGGCAGCTCCCAAGGTGTGTAGTCCCCGACAGTTTGTAAATGTTGATGAAGAGGTGTGGATGAATGTACGCGAATGCTTGATGGTACCTTAAGGTAGATAATTCACCCACTCACTCCCATGCAGTAGTCAATGAATTGTGTAACTGCAATTTTCATGACAACCATTTATTACGTTACACAGTGACATCTACAACAGTCAAATAGACGAGGATCAGGAACAGTACATCAATGGATAAATGACTGGCAAACACATCTAAAGTTCATCTAGCATGACCCATCCATCTAGTCGGACATTATTGACAATGATCTGTCCTTTCGAAGACAGTTCTATAACATTAGTGGTACCACTGACTCAGCGCGTCAGGTACTCTAAACAACTCCCTCGTACACCAGGCGAGTTTTCATTTACATAATCACAATAGCAATAAGCTGTAGCTCATCTGGTCTTCCATTCCAGATAGTTATATTCTTCTGTTCGAAGATATCGGCCATAATATTGGGCCTCTATGAGAAAGTAAACACTGTAGATTCCTCATACGTAGAAATAATCGTCCATGTTCAAATATACCGCTAACATGCGGGTTTCAGAATAATATCTATTCTCCTGGGCTTCTGTTTAAATATAAGACTATCAGTCTTAGTTGGCTCCATCGAGCATAACAAATTAAGTACTCTGCATCTCAACCATCCATGAGCTCTTCTCACAGGTTGACTCAAAATATGTTCTGTAAACACTGCAAATAAAGGTAATGTTAAAGTTCATTTTACCTTGCTTCAAACTCCTATTACAACTTAACAACTACTGTCGTCTTCCTGACGAACAGAATAACACAGGGGAACCTTAAACAACAAGTGGAAGAGTTTCCATCCCCAAGGTAATGCAGAGAGCACAAACAGACATCTTGTCCGAACAGAACCCAGATCATCTCTTCTTCCGGAAGAAACCGTTCGTGCCTAGCCACTGCGCATGCCTAGACAGCAATAATCAAAGAAAAAAAGGGGAGATAACCCTACATAAACTGTCACAGAAAAGTTACTACCAGTTCCCTAACTTTGCCCATCAGAAAATATCAAATAAATTTACAACTTGTAAACCCGTCAAAAACGACGGCAACAGTTAACCGCACCCTCCAGATTAAAAAAAATGAAACATTTTTTTTTTTTGGGGAAATACATCAATGAGCAAAATATAACAAGCTCAAAACGCATGAATGATGCGCCGATGCAAGCATCAACATACATAATGCCTAAATGTCAGACTCAATGGACACACGATAGAGCAACTAGTGAGAACACAAAATCATCTCACCATAAAAACGAAAACAATCCGGAAGGTGCCATCAAAAAATACAGTTGCTGGCAATACTAACAAAATCCGATACATATCAATAATGCAATATATAGCCACAGCAAATGACAACCTAACTTGAGTAGTCATATTACCATACTAATTTTGACGTGTAAATGCCATCTAATCATTATAATATAATGGATGGACATAATCACTTTATTAAAGTCTATATACATAATCTAACAACTTAAATAGCATATATCAAACAAGGATGTGATCCCAGGAACAAAAGGTTGCTGTATCCTGAAGATCACCATGTAAGTAGCATCCACATAGTATTGGTTTTCTGAGAACAATGCAAATGATACAATTGGTAAAATGTTATAATGCACTACAATAAGTACTATATATGTAAACATTATATGTAGTCGACTAAATTTTTTTCTTGACCTTTATATTATGTCAACTCAACCTTCTCTATACACCAACAATGGTAATAGAGAAAGAAAACACTTAATTTACCATTCTAATGTGAAACAAATATGTCAATATGTTGTTATGTCATTAAAGAAATGTCATGAGTCTAAAAGTGTATCAAGAAATCTAGGATACCAGACTTAAGTAAACTCATGTGGGCATCTAGACAATATGTCTGCCATCACATTATCTAAACCACGGATAGCTCGAACCGTGAAATGAAAAGGTTGAAGAGCTATCGCATATTGAGTAGATCTCGAGCTCTTCAAATCCTTATTCTGAATAGCCGTAAGAGCTTTTGGTCGGTTTCCACAATGAAATGCGTGCCAAGAAGGAATCTTTGTAGCTTAAGGATGGACCAAACCATAGCTAACAATTCACGGTCCAGAACTAAATAGTTCCTTTCTGCCGCATTCAATTTCCTAGAAATATACATCACAGGATGCAGAGTTCCTGAATAATCTTGCATAAGTGCTGCCCCGATCCCAGTGAAAGAGGCATCACTACGAAGAACAAAAGTCTTATCAGTCATAGGTAGCTTTAAAATAGGAGGGGATGAGAACAAATTCTTAATCTGATCCAATGAAGATTGGCATTCTTGTGACCAGCGCACCACATTAGGAGACCCTTTCTTTAATAGGGTTGAAAGAGGTGCCATAATAGAGGATAGATTATGTATGAATCTTCCGTAAAACTGTATTAACCCCAAAAGACTACGTACTTACTTTTTTGTCTTCGGAACAGAGATATTTAATATCTTAGAAACGTTTTGATCCTCTGTCTTCAAGAGACCCTGACCAACGCGATGACCTAAGAAAGAAATTTTACTAAACCCAACAAAAGCTTTAGAGGGTTTTGCAGTCAATTTGTGCTCGCGTAGAGTAGACAGTAATTCCTGTAAACCCATATAGTGATCTTTCTACGTATTACTGAAAAGACAGATGTCGTCTATGTAAGCGATGACATCTGAACGATCAGAAAGAATTCGACGCATCATGCGTACGAATGTAGCTGGAGCATTCATAAGTCCGAAAGGCATAAAATTCCACTGAAACAAACCCCTAGGTGTTGAGAAGGCAGTGAGAGGTTTGGCGTGTTCAGTCAACGGAACTTGCCAATAACCTTTCAACAAGTCGAGTTTAGTAAAGAATCGAGAGTTAGAAAGTTTCATAAGTAGCTCCTCTAACAAAGGCATAAATTCAGCATCGAACTTCGTGACTTGGTTCAATTTGCGATAATCCACGCAAAGACGTATATTATTGTCTTTCTTTCGAACAATAACCATCGACGAAGAGTATGCAGAAGTGGATGGTTCAATTATTTTCAATTGAATCATCTCATCCAACTCTTTCTCGACCTGAGTTTGAAAATGGATAGGTATAGGGTATGGTCTTACTCTGATCGGATTATGATCAGTCAGTATGATGTCATGTTTAATGACATGTGTGTGTCCAGGAATGTCAATAAGGACATTCTGAAATGATTGTAGCAAAGAAGATACCTGTTTCTGTTCATCCATAGACAAATTCGGAGAAACAGTAACACTTTCCCATGATTCCGTAGAATGAAGTGGAATCACTGGAAGCGGAAGATTAACATCCGAAAAAGTAGTTTCCTCATCCTGTATAACAGACAAGGATGTGTACTGTCCCTGTGGGACTGGAGAATCGTCCGTCGCCTGAAAAATAGGCTGCAAATAGTCTGGTCGCTCATGAAATTCCGTAAGCATATTTATATGGAAGGTTTTATGCCTCCCATCAATATCGACAACATAGTCTACATCGGAAATTTTCGAGACTATTGCATATGGACCTTTCCATGCAATGAGAAGTCTGTTCTCCCTAGAAGGAAGTAACACAAATGCTTTGTCACCCGGACAACGTTGACGTAAGTGTCTCTTCTTATTAGCGAATTGCCTTGCCTTTTCTTTGGCAAATTCTGATGACGAAGTTGCTAGCTTGCACGCTTCGATAATCTTATGCCTGAGAGCAATGACATACTCATATGAAGATTGTGTGTCATTGTCAATATTATCGGCAGTTATCAAATCGTGTAGCAAGGACATAGGACCGCGCGGTTGCGCGCCAAAGACAAATTCAAACGGAGAAAATCCTGTATGCTCGTTGGGGACCTCTCTATAGGCAAAGAGAGCCGCGGGTAAAACCCTGTCCCAATCCTGAGGATGATCCTTCGTAATCTTGCCCAGTAAGTTCTTAAGTGTCCTATTAAGACGTTCTACTAACCCATTCGACATTGGGTGATAAATACTACTTAGAGACCTCTTAATATCTAGGATAGACATCACCTGCGACATAGTGTCAGATATCAATTGGGTACCATGGTCTGACAATATTTCTCTGGGGAACCCCAAGCGAGAAAATATCAACCAAAGAGCATCTGCGATATCTGTAGTAGATATGCTCTTAAGAGGAATAGCCTGTGGCCAACGTGTGCACATATCGACACATGTAAGGATAAACTGATGTCCTCTGGCCGACTTGACCTTAAAAGGGCCAATAATATCTATGGCCATTTTCTGAAACGGCCGTATAGGAATGTCTGCAGCCTGGATAGGTGCAGCATGTCTTGGACCTCTAGATTTGACTTCTTGACAAATCTTACAAGAACGGCAATAATTTCGTATGTCTTTGTTTTCGAATGGCCAAAAGAAAGCCGCTAGAACTCTCGACTTAGTGCGAGAAAAACCCATGTGTCCAGCACACTGAGAATCATGTGCATGTTGAAGAATTAAGGCTCTCATACTTTTGGGCATGAGAATTTGAGAATGTATAGATGTGTCTGAGTGTTGTACCATACGCACCAGTATACCATTCTTCATAGTGATATACGACTTGCGACTCGTATTCTGATTCGGATCACCGTTTTTAGCGAGAAGAAAGTATTTATTTAAAGAAGGATCTTCTCCTTGTAGTTTCACAAACAAGACATGCGAAATCACCAAGTGATCATCTTGGCTACGAACTTCATTACCATCAGTAGATGAAGTTGAAGGAATAAGAGCTTATGCTCTTGTCACAACTGCATTGGCTGTTTGGATATTATTTTCTTCCCAAGCAGCAATTTGCTGCGGGGTGCATTCCTTAACCCCGTGAATATGACCGATTATAAGTTCCACAATCGGATTAGGTAGCAGACACGAGTGGACATCTCCCGTAAAGAAGGGAGTAGCAATGTGGATGATGGCAGTAGGATTTTACTCCAAAGTGCCACCAAATGTCACATATTTGACCACTTTTCCCGTAGCACAACAAGGATCTATGAGAGATTGTTTAACCCCGATAGTAGTGCATCCAGAGTCAAAAAGAATTGAGACCGGATTACTATTCACAAGACTTTTATGCAGGATAAGAGATCCTCTCCCGTCATGCGCCATTGCAGCAGGAAGAGCGGGAAGAGGGTGACCACAGATTAAAGTAGATACCGTAGACGGCTCGAACAATGTTGAGCATTGGGGCACTTAGTTGCTCTCTTAAAATCGAAAGCAGAACAAGCGGTAGCATTAGAGTTCTTTCTATCGTTTCCTTGACTACAGGCTCCCTGAGACTCTTGTTGTGCAGAATTTGCCTGCTGATAAGGTCTTCTTTTATTATGTTTAGCCCTGCCGCGATTATCATTACCCCTGTAATTGTCATTATGTTGTCTCATGTAATCATTATACCTATTTGAATCCCGGTTTCCAAAATCACCATTGTCATATTCTTGACGGCGATAATTATTATCCCGAGAAGAATAGCCCGGATAGTGTCTACCATAACCACCTTTGCGAAAGTGTCTATAATTGTTAGACCCATAATTACCAGGGCTATCAGCACGTCTCCAATTCTTTGAAGAAAACCCCCTGTATGATGGATTTTTTTGATATTGAGTATGATTTTGATTAGTCTTCCTATTCAAATTTTGTTGCGCACCTTGAAAATTACGAATGAAGTTAGGGCCATATTGTGCTTCAAAAGCAACATGCAACCCTTCCTTCACCTTCGAATTGCTAACCGTAGCATGGGGATGTGCCGTGACGTACCGGCAACAATATTCTTCCATGTCTTTTATATTACTAGGTTTACGCTCATGAAGAAATGCAAGGAAAGACTCATTAACCGATGACAGAACTTTGTCCCGAAGCAATAAGTCCATAAGGGCTTCATATATTTTCTCTGTTTTAGACAGCTCAATCCACCGTGTGAATGTGAGACGTAGAAGAGAAACGTGCTGAGGAAAATGAGAAGAAGTTGAAATTTGAGGCAGATCAAAAAAGGATTGAGGCTGCAGAAAATGATAAAAAAATGAGATTAGCCGCTGAATTAGAAGAGAAACGATTTCAGCGTGAGGCAGAACAGAAAAGATTGGAGGCTGAAGATAAACTTAAGATTGAAATGGAAGTTAAACAAAAGGAGATAGAAGTTAAACAAAAGGAAATGGAAGAAAGAAGATTAATAGCTGAACAAAATGCAAAAAGACTTCAGCTTGAGACAGAAGAGAATGATAAGAAACGTCAGCATGATTTGAAACTTGCCGAATTGGAATATGATAGAATTAGGTTAACTCAAGAAGCTAATTCGCAGAGAACTTTCGAAGGCCAAGCTTCATCCAGACATGATAACTTTAAGGAAGTTCACCTTAAATTACCAAAATTTAATCCCCCATCTGACGACGTAATATTCTTTTTAGACAGATTTGAGGCCACTTGCAGGTCTTACAACGTGGATAAAGCACTATATTGTACATATTTATCCAGATTGCTTACTGGGGATGCTTTAGCAGTTTATCATACCACCAGTACCATTGATAAAAATGACTATGACGCTCTTAGAGCTTCTCTTCTTAAAATATTCCAAATGACAGAAGATGAATATCGATTACGGTTTCGAACATTGCTACCGCAATCAGGCAGAAATTTTAGTGATTTTTTGTCCCAAATACGGCTAACATTAGAAAGATGGATCGAATTGTCCAAGATTGAAAAGTCGTATGAAGGTCTGTTTGATTTACTACTGCGCGATAAGGTGCTATCGTCAGTAAATCCAGCTTTTCTTGCATTTTTGCACGAACGGAAACCTTTATCTATGAAAGATCTAGAGGAACATTCAAGAAATTTCTGCACTGCTCACCCATCCACGGATCTAAGTAATGCACAAATTAAAAGTGAATTACCAGTTGCTTTTGCCGTACAACAAAATAATTTCCCACGAAATCGTTCATTAAGTAACGACAGATACTTCAATAAGGGAAATAATGATAATTTTAACAATGATAACTTTTATAAAGGGAAGCAATTTCAACAATCTGCTCCATTTAATGTTTCTTGGAACCAGGCTCATAGATCGCGAGATTTTGGTAACAATAATTTTAAATATAATCAAGGAAATTATAATAAACAAAACTGGCGATCAAAATCTCAGGGTCCACAAAATGGACAAGGTTTTTGGAATAAGTCATTTAACCAACATCATAACGTTAATTATACTAATTATAGTACTCATCCAAATTTTAACACAAGCAGAAATGACAATTGTGGCAATTTTAATGCCAATAATCAGAATCGATCGCGACGAAGAGATAGATCGTCGAGTAATACACGTAGACATTCCAATGTCGCTTTAAGTGATACACAGGCTAACATTGAACAGGGTAAAGGTGCTGATACTCATAATGCTATGTCTTGTATTGATCTTAATCAGGTAAAAGCATGCTCAGAATGCTCGACTCTGTTCCAGCCCAAGGCGATCACGACGCTGCGCTGCGGACATATTTTGCCTAGCCTACCTGCGGTCTGCACGGCCACTTCTGCGCCAGTACACCAGGGACAGGGTTCTCTTAAGTTTAGCAGAGGATTTGTCAATGCGAGTCCATGCTCTCTTTTATTTGATTCAGGTTGTACCACTGTCGGCGTACGGACTTCGCTGATCAACCCAAGTTGCGCTACGTGCAATGTTGTGAAGTGCGTGACTTTTGGTGGAACCGTGGAAACATTTCCCACAGCTGTTATTGATTTAAAAACACCATTTTTTTCATCAAAGATCCACGCCTGTCTTCTTCCAAATCCAATTTGTGATGTTATATTAGGTCGTATACATGGTATAACAGAGTGTACACCACAGCAAATTGCTGCATGGGAAGAGCGACATTTTCAGGCTGCAAATGCAGTAGTGACTAGAGCGCAAGCTACTATTATGTCGCATGATACACCATATGAACCTACAGTTCATACCACTTGTGATGACGATGCTCCTATTTCACGGGAGTCGTTTGCAACTTTACAAAAGAATGATGATTCATTAAAAAAAAATTTTCAGTATGTGAACAAAAAGAATACCAGCAACAAACTTGCAAAATCTAGACATGACTTTATTCGTAAAAATGGGATTTTAGTTAGATTGATAAAGGAAAAGGATTCATCCTTATGTTCTCAGATTCTAGTCCCGTCTTCTATGAGATCGCGAATATTGCGACATGCTCATGACTCGCAATGCGCGGGTGATAAGTGTACGAATGAATTCATACTGGGCGTTGCTGATGAGCGTAAATTAATATCAGTGGGGGATTGAAGAATCTGTCTGATATAGATATATGTATGTATACGCCCACACAGCGCTACATTATATAAATATTGGTTGCTGCTGTCACTATGCCTTGACTATTCAAAGTGGGTGTGTATTGGTGCATTCTTTCGTCACAGCACAGTAACACACATAGAAGCCATGTAGCGTAGAACGACTGGTGATGGTTAATGAACAGTTTTATTAACGCTACACACACAGTCACGATGACACAGACGAAAATTACGCATACAGTACAAAGCATAGGTAAGTCAATTCATAAGCTCAAAACACCCCACAGAGCTTAAATCGTGGTGCACTTCTCATCGAACATGCACAATAGCAGAATCCCTCAAAGACTGCCTTCATAATAGCATCCCAATAGCTCCATAAACTTCTTACTGCAGTTAATATCAAATACGGCCTGTACAAAATCCTGGCCTTCATAATAGTTCCATAAACATCTTACTGCAGTTAACTCAAATGCGGCCTGTACAAAATCCTGGCCTTCATAATAGTTCCATTAACATCTTACTGCAGTTAATTCAAATGCGGCCTGTACAAAATCCTGGCCTTCATAATAGTTCCATAAACATCTTACTGCAGTTAATTCAAATGCGGCCTGTACAAAATCCTGGCCTTCATAATATGTAACACATAAAGACTATTCAATACAGTCGGTTACAAAAGTCTCCATCGAGACACACATGAAAAAAACACTCTACCATTTTCACCGAACACTGGTCGGGAACACACACTTCGAAAAACACCTTCGTTGACTTCACTCTGTCAACACCAGAACCCGACTCCAAGCGGTCACAAAAACTCCCGCCTAAACAGTCACGGGACTTCACAGTTCACCACCGCTCTGTCCCTTCCACGGACTAGCCGTGCGAACTATTTACAGTTCTAACAATACAGACCAGCGCTCGTGACGCTATCTGTACACTATGACCTCTATCATATATTTGTTAACCCAATTCACCGATAATCAAGTCTACAAGCGATGTAACCCTTAGTTTACTGTGACCAACCCATATACAAAGTATCACCTCCCTTTTTAACCTTAACATCTTACCACCACCCCCGGAGAAAAAATGATTTATCATTTTTTTAAAACAAAAACTACATCAATGAAAAATGAGGGGTCAGCTAAACTCTAAAATACTCATACAAAAATTAGCTTATGTTAAGGTTATAATAATACATCAACAAAAAATATCAGCAAGTGTACAATAAAACAAATTATGCACAATAATTTGCTAAGTACATTAAATAAACAGTTTCAAACAAAGGTAACGTATGTTCACTGTAGAGCAAGTAGTATACAATAAATAGAAAGTAGCAGATAAGATCAAGCAAAAGAGGCATGATCAACATCAAAAATCAGCAATGAAATCAATATAGTAACAAAGATCCATAATCCCATTTGATAACAATCAAGTAAATCAAATCCTTACATTCAACTAGATAGAACCGACATAAAAAAACTACCTCATACCAAACCATATAATTAACATAACAATCCTGAAGAAGGAAGTATAAGAAATATAAGAAGTAAACGATATGCAAATAGAATTAAGTGACACCAAGATGAAACATAGAAGCATCACGAAAGTAAAGACTGCTTCAAAAGAAATGAAGTGAAACGAAGAATCATCCGAAAAGAAAGAGGAAAATTCAAGAAATGAATGTATAGAATAAGTAGTAATACATCCTAATAACTATCTAAACAAACAATGTATTGTAAAACAAATACAATCATGACAGAAAATCATCGAACAGAAAAACATAGTATATATATATATATATATATATATATATATATATATATACTAAACACTAACGAAGGATATAACTAGATAATGCATAATAAATAATTTAACCAAATTACAACACTTATTCATAACTAAAATGAAATATCACAGGCATCACACACAAAAAAAAGTGTGATTTGTAAAAACAGAAATATCACAATCTCAAAAGAAAAAAAAAAATTATTATCTTTTTCTCTTTTTTTTTTAAATGTGGACATATCAATATATTAAGAACTGGACACATAAAAAATACAATACTTTCACAAAGAAAAACAAATACATTTTCAAAATTACAATACAAAAAAGTTTCTTAACATTAAGTTAAATAAAAATAGTATTTTAAATTTTTACAAGTTTCAACCACTAATTGACAAATCAAAAGTAAAACGAGCTTTAACGAAATGTGAGACATAAAAAAAATATTCTCATCTCTAAGTAAACACAAATGAGCACCTACAAAAACCAAACTATTAACATCATACCAACTCGCACATATAAACATAACATTATTTCTCATGAAAAAAAATGATCAAGTCAGACTACTAAATTCTTCAAACAAATAATAGTATCTGCTATCTCTGACAATTCTACATGTTATAATTTAGTTCCAAAATAACATTTCACAACACAACAATTTCTTCATATAACCTTTGTATAAGGTAATATATTAACTACACATGGAGTCCAATACGAAAAAGAAAAAAAACAAATATAGTAACCAAAAAATTCTCTGAAAGCGACTAACGCATAGTCCTAACCAATGAGTTGTGCTTAGGGCTGACAATCTCATTATGTAAAAAACTATTCTAACAGTTAGTCCTGCAAAATCATGTCAATGTTTTGATGTAACAGCTATTATAGCTCCAAACTTGACAACAAAGCACATATGGTCAAACATAATATGAGCAAATGAAATAGTCTTCAGACTAGTGTATATAAATACAAAAAATCCATAATCTCATCAACAACAAAAATTAACAATCAAAGACAAGTCGCTACAAAATGAAATGTTACAATTCATTACAATGATAATACGTACAATATTTATCAACAATACAATTATTTAAATAACAAGATAGAGTACAAATAATGCATATATATGGACATACACAATATCCAATGTAACATTATACAATACAATCATATTATACTATACAATAATACATGATCCTAAAAAAAAAAAAATCAGGTATAAGAAACATTGTAGTAATCTTGAATCAATTTCTAAAGAAAAAAAAATAAATAGGTCACTACTCCGGTGTATAGTTGTTGGTGTCGTTTTCATAGTGATGAATTGAAACGCGAATGGTTACAACGGAATAAATGTCAACAAGGTTTTTCAAAACGAAAACCAACAAGTATCTTGAATTAGGTGAACTGGTCAAGTATTGGCAGCACACAAGTCGTTGGTAACTTTACATAGATTTTATTCACCAGGACACGAAGTGGACAAGACGGACATCGTCACAGGCGCAAAGATCACACGACAACATATTAATTATTGCTGCTAAAGTTCCTGAAGATTCTCTTCTAGTAAAGACCTCTGTCCATAGACTAAGGATTACAAAACTGTTACCGTATAATATCCTTATCAGTCACGACCGTTGACCTTCTTTCAAGGACGTCTATCATGGTAACGTATACATACTCTGGGATGAAATCTTCCATATTACATTTGTTAAAATTCCCAGACGTTCATCCTACATAGCGTTGTACATCATATAATTTCACACAAAGTCATATACGATAATCCTATCAGTTAAAGGCTTTCAGTTGGCTAACCTCTCTTTACATCCGTGCCACGACTTTGGCATTGAAGCATGTACGGCATTTAAAACATGTGCATAAGGTAAACAATATAACTTCTTCTACTCGTAGGAATTCTCCGTCTACGATCCAAATCTTAAAGGCAAGCGACTCTGTAGATCCATTCTAGGAATGATAAAATTCCCGCTAGATTAGTAGTAGAGCGGCCTTTTTATGCAGCATTAAAATAAGAAGTGGGCGATAACTTACGTGACATAACTGCGATTGGCTTCGACCTGAAGACCAATACAAATCACAATAATAAATGGCTTCCTTCAACATGCCATTGGATACACGATATTAAATTACAATCATGGACACAAGCCAGTTCCATGTTTCCACTTCAAAACCTGACCTCACAAACTACCCAACTAGGTTACACGTGCGTCCAAAGCAACACTCACTGCTTTGTGCACGTCAGTGCGTGAATCAATCGAACGCTCAAACAATATAACTACATAAAACTGGTGCGTACATTTGGCAGGACCGAAGACTACCCCCTTAGGTAATAAATGTACGTAACAGCTCCCTTATTACCTCCCCTTAAAAAAATTAATTCTATTAATTTTTTTCGAACTAATTACTCGAGAGAGGTGAGTCAAAACTACAACAATTTATACAAAGCATAAAGTTATATCATATTAAGAAAAGAATAATGACTTGAAATTAATATAACTAAATGACAGTATGCATTAAAGCACACATCCACCATCGACCTACTTTGGAACGATGTGGTAATATTCGAAGTAAAAAGAAGTTGAAAAAATGAAAATGAAAATGAAAAATCAACAAAAAAGATGATAATAAAATTCAACTAAGTTTTCAACAAAATTTGAAACATATGATTTCAAAAAATGAAAATGAACAGCAACACTGATGATAATCAATGATAAAAGAATCAGTGAAACAGAAAATTTTGAAATACAATGTGCAAAAATGAAGCAATGCAAAATTAAACACTTTAAGAAGCAACGCACTTACTGATATCTAACACTAGTAAGTTTGACTAGTTATCTAAAAGTGAAATATCATGTAGTGGGATACGTGACTACACGTATTGCGAGACACTAATAACGTTAGTAGATGTGTGATTTATAAACAATCAAATTGATTAAATTGAATTAATCTAATTCTAGTACTTAATTACACATAAATAAATAACTAGTAATTTATTCTAAGTAATTCTAATTTCAGTCATTGTGAATATTCGTTCAGAACTATTTAGAGTCCACAAGAATATGTTCCTAATGTTCCATGCACGAAATAAGTTTACGAACACGATATGTAGTGTAATATGTTCCATAACACTAACGAATGTCTATTTGTTGCTTTTTTCCAATGTTTCCATACTACAAAAAAAAATGTTACTTTAATATCACTGTTCCCGTTCTAACAAAAAGTTACTTCACAAGAAAAGTCATGTTATAATCCAGGAGTAACTATATTCTGAAAGTTATATTTATACGAATACTGCAAAACTATACATAGTCTTCACAGATGTACAATTAATGACACTGTACAAAGTTATTCATGTTTCGGTGAGGACGTTTCTCCATCTAAAAGTAGTTTAGTTTCACCAAGTTCACTAGGGCATCTTGAAAGACAGTCTGCAAATACATTCTGCACTCCAGGAATAGCTCGTATCTCAAAATGGAACGGTTGAAGAGCTATAGCGTAACGCGCTGACTTTGATGACTTGACGTTCCCTGTATTCAATGCGGTAAGAGCTTTCTGGTCAGACTCCACCACAAAGTGTGATCCGAGGAGATAACGATCCAGTTTTGTGATTGCCCAGACAAGAGCAAGGAGCTCTTTGTCTAGAACGGAGTAATTTATCTCGCTCGTTGTAAGCTTTCTGGATACGTACATAACGGGAAATAAGGTGCCTCCGTATTCCTGCATCAAAACTGCCGCGATAGCGTAGGAAGAAGCATCACTGCGAAGAACAAAGGTGAGATCTTTGTTAGGCAACTTTAAAAAAGGCTTATTTGAAAAAATTTGTTTTATATAGTCTAACGCCGTTTGGTGATCCTGCGACCACTTTATTACATTAGGTGTGCCCTTCTTCAGTAAAGACGAAAGAGGTGCAGTTATAGTAGACAAATGAGGGATGAATTTAGAATAGAACTGTATTAGTCCTAGGAGTGACCTCACTTGTTTTTTTGTCTTAGGTGCTGAAATGTTTAAAATTTTTGAGACGTTACTGTCTTCTGTATACATTAAACCGCGACCTATACGGTGACCAAGAAATGAGATGTCATGAAAACCGACAAAAGCCTTTGAAGGTTTCGCTGTTAAGTTATAATCCTGTAAGGTAGAAAGTAAAGATTTTAAACCCTGAATATGTTCATCCCAAGAGTCACTAAAAAGACAGATGTCATCTATATAAGTAATGACATCGGGACGATGAGACAATATGCGGCGCATCATGCGTACAAAGGTAGCTGGCGCATTCATTAACCCGAAAGGCATAAAATTCCATTGAAAAAGACCCCGTGGTGTCGAGAAAGCGGTGAATGGCTTTGCTTTCGTAGTGAGTGGCACTTGCCAATAACCCTTTGAAAGGTCAAATTTCGAAAAGAATGTGGCATGAGATAATTTCTCTAATAAGTCGTCTAAAAGAGGTAATGGTTCCGCATCGAATTTTGTAACTTTGTTTAACTTCCTGTAATCTACGCAAAGACGTATATTGTTGTCTTTCTTCCTAATGATTACCATAGAGGAAGAATATGGTGATGAAGATGGTTCAATTATATTTAATTGGAGCATATCATCCAATTCCTTATCAACCTTATCACGAAAGTGTAAAGGAATAGGATATGGGCGAACTCGAATCGGTGTATCGTCAGTCAGAATAATGTCATGTTGGATGACTGACGTATGACCTGGGATGTCAGTGAGGACATCCTCATACGTGTGTAGAATTTTAGAGACTTGCTGACGTTGATCATCAGTAAGAGTAGATGAGATAGTAACATCATTCCATTTCTCAGTGGAATGGAGTGGTACAACTGGTATTGGTAGTTGTACATCATCGAAAGAAGATTCCTCTTCTTGGATGACTGACAAACTAGAATAGTGTTGAATAGGTGGTGTAGGATCGTCAGTTGCTTGGAACACCGATTGTAGATAATCAGGACGTGAGTAATACTCCTTCAACATGTTAATGTGGAAGGTTTTATGTTTGCCATTAACATCAACGATGTAGTCGACATCGGATATTCTTGAGATGATCCTGAAAGGACCTCTCCAGGTAATTAAAAGACGATTGTTATGCGCAGGGAGTAATACAAAAGCTTCATCACCAGGTATGAGCTGGCGAAGACGTCTATATTTGTTTGCAGATAGACGAGCTTTTTCTTTGGCATGTTCGGATGATGCAGTAGCTAGTCTACAAGCATCTATGATTTTCTTTCTAAGAGAGATCACATACTCATAAGAGGATTGAGTTTCCTCTTCAATATTCTCATCCACCAATAAGTCGTGGATTAACGACATCGGACCGCGTGGTTGCATGCCAAAAACAAGCTGGAACGGAGAAAACCCCGTTGCTTGATTTTGTACCTCGCGATACGCAAAGAGACAAGCGGGTAGGACCCGATCCCAGTCTTGGGGATGGTCTTGAGTCATCTTACCCAACAACTGCTTGAGTGTCCTATTGAGACGCTCAATTAACCCATTTGACATCGGATGATAAATAGAACTAAGAGATCTGTCTATACCTAATGTCTTCATAACTTGAGACATGGATTCAGAAATGAACTGAACCCCATGATCCGACAAGATTTTCCGTGGAAAACCAATGCGTGAGAAGATTAACATCAATGCCTCTGCTACACTGGCAGATGAAGTGTTCTTGAGAGGGATGGCCTCAGGCCAACGAGTGCACATATCAATGCACGTAAGAATATGCGTATGCCCTCTAGCAGATGGAAGCATTGGACCAATAATGTCAATGGCCATTTTATCAAATGGTCTAATCGGGATGTCCGCAGCTTGAATAGGAGCCGCATGAAATGGACCCCGTACCTTAACTTCTTGACATATCAAACAGGACCGACAATAGAGAGTAACATCTCTATGGACGCCTGGCCAGTAGAATGCCGAAAGCACTCTGGATTTGGTACGCGAAAAACCCATATGGCCCGCACATTGCGAGTCATGAGCATGTCGTAATATACGAGATCTCATACAGGATGGGACAAGAATCTGAGAACATAAGGATAAATCCTTTTCCCGTATTACTCTAACCAAAATCCCATTTTTAAGTATAAAGTCATGTCTAGATTTTGCAAGTTTGTTGCTTGTATTCTTTTTGTTAACATACTGAAAGAATTTTTTAAATGAATTATCATTCTTTTGCAATGTTGCAAACAACTCCCGTGAAATAGGAGCATCATCATTACCAGTGGTATGAACAGTAGGTTCAATAGGTGTATCATGCGACATATTAGTAGCTTGCGCTCTAGTCACTACTGCATTTGCAGTTTGAATATGTCGCTCTTCCCATTCAGCTATTTGCTGTGGTGTACACTCTTTAATACCATGTATGCGACCCAGTATTACATCACAAATTGGGTTAGGCAGAAGACATGCTTGGATCTTTCCTGTAAAGAAAGGTGTGTTAAGATCAATAATAGCAGTGGGAAATGTTTCAATTGTGCCACCAAATGTTACACATTTGACAACCCGGCCCGTGGCACAACTTGGGTTGATCAGCGAAGTCCGGACACCGATTGTTGTACAACCTGAGTCAAATAGGAGAGAGCATGAAATATTATTGACAAATCCCTTGTGAAACTTAAGAGAGCCCTGTCCCTGGTGTACTGACGCAGCAGTGGCTGTACAGACTGCAGGCAGGCTAGGCAAGGTATGTCCGCAACGCAGCGTCGTGATCGCCTTAGGCTGGAAAAGAGTCGAGCATTCTGGACACTCTTTCACCTGGGAACAATCTAGAGAACAAGACATAGCATTGTGAGTTTCAGCTACTTTACCCTGTTCAATGTTAGCCTGTGTATCATTAAAAGCAACATTAGAATGTCTACCTGTATTATTCGACGATCTATCTCGTCGGCGCGATCGATTGTGATTTTTGTCATTAAAATTGCCATAATTGTCGTTTCTGCTAGAGTTAAAATTTGGATTAGTCCGATAATTTGTAGAATGATCGTTATGATGTTGGTTAAATGGTTTATTTCCAAAAAATTGTCTGTTTTGCGGACCCTGAGACCTTGATCTCCAGTTTTGTTTATTATAATGTCCTTGATTATTTTTAAAATAATTGTTACCAAAATCTCGCGATCTGTGAGTTTGGTTCCAAGAAACATTAAATGGAGCAGATTGTTGAAATTGCTTCCCTTTGTAAAAGTTGGGTGGGTTTGAAAAAAAATTGAAAAAAGGTGATTCGTCTTACGAGGACAAAAGACAAAGAAAATAGTCTACGTTACGGCCACAAGGCCTTCGTCAGGAAAGGAAAGAAAGTGAAGTCTAGATAGGACACATAAAAAACTTAATAAATTAATAAAATAAAAACTGGGTACTTCCCTGAAGGCAAGAACCGAAATTCGCTGTCTTGTTGAAGAGCGCGTGGCTGAACAGAAAGCGACTTCCGCCGCCGGGTGTACACAATACATACTGAAAAACTAAAAAACGAAACCGGACAATAAACTACCCAACGAGATAAAAGTGGGGACTGGAAATAGAAGAGGACAGAATGAGTGGGAGATAAATAAATATGAAATTAAAAAATGTATATGGCATACAAATAGAAGAATAGGATAAGAGTGGAAAGAGTCAAATAGAGCAAGAGAGGAAAGGGTGACCTCAGACAAAGGTGTGAAAAGTGTTGAGACCGGCTGGTTTTAGACACCCCATGCGGTGTATAAGACGGTTCTCAAGCTGTTCTCGGCTGGCAGTGTCAGAGGAGCAGGATCGGATCGCTGTGACCTGGATGTCGATGGGACCATGGTGGTCAGGACCATTGAAGTGTATGGCAACTGGTGTGGACTTTTGCTGAGCGATGTCATTTAAGTGCTGGCTGAATCTGTCCCCAAGTCGTTTGCCTGTTTGGCCAATATAAGTTTTGCAGCAACGTTTACATATGATCGTATAAATGATATTGCGCGATTCACACGTGAAGCTACTAGTGATGGTGTACGTAGCCTTAGGAAAGGACACCTTCTGGGTTGAGGTGACATACTTGCACGTGTTGCATCTTGTCCGACCACAGGGTAGTGTGCCAAAGTGAGTGGCATTCTCCTTTGGGAGACGGCTGTGAACAAGAAGATCCTTCAAGTTCTTGTCACGTCTATATGCCACCAAAGGTGCTTCACTGAATACTTCTTGGGTCACAGGCTCTGCTAGGTCTAGGACCAGCGATGCGACTGTCTCTAACAATCGCATTGTACACAACACCATTAAACAGCTTATCAATAGTAATGATCTTCCTCCCGGGGCATCTCGTCTTAGGATTCATGACAGCTCTTTGGGCAAGCCTGTATTCTACATGCTCCCCAAAATTCACAAGATCGAAAACCCTGGAAGACCTATTGTCTCAGCCTGTTCTTGTCCTACTGAACACATTTCTGACTTCCTCGACAGCATTTTCCAGCCTATCGTTGAGAGTCTTCCCTCCTTCATCAAAGACACCAATCACGCTCTTACTACTTTCTCCTCTATCCGACTCCCAGCAGACCGCTCCTACCGTCTTTTCTTGCTAGACGTCTGCTCTCTGTATACCTCTATTCCCCACTCTGATGGTCTCCGAGCTCTTCGGTTTTTTCTGGATCAGCGCACTTGCCCTTCTATATCCACTGACACCCTTCTCCGTCTTGCTGAACTGGTCCTTAACCTGAATTCCTTTGAATTCAATGGTCAATTTTTTGACCAAATTAGTGGTGTTGCCATGGGAACGAAGATGGGTCCCAGCTATGCCTGTCTATTCATGGGCCACTTGGAGCATCAGATATGGCTACAATACTCCGGTCCTTTCCCTGGGTTTTACCGCAGATATATCGATGATGGCATAGGTCTCACAGATATGTCTGAGACTGATTTACACCGCTTCATCGACTTTGTGAACCACTTTCACCCCACCATTAAGTTCACCTCCCTCGTCTCCACAGTTTCTGTCAACTTCCTTGACATTACTATTTCTATCACGCCCTCCGGCCTTAATACCTCAGTATACTACAAGCCGACAGATGCCCACAGCTACCTCCTGTATACCTCTTCTCATCCTCGGGCCTGTCGTGACTCCCTTCCTTTTTCACAACTTCTCCGCCTCCGCCGTTTATGCCAAGACGACGATGACTTCCACTTACGAGCAAATGAGATGTTGGATTTCTTCCGTAACAGACTTTATCCAGAACATGTTCTCACCTCTGCTCTCCAACGTGTGCTCCCCATCTGTCGTCAGGAGGCCCTCATACCTCACCATAAATCCACTTCGGATAGAGTCAAATTAATCTTGACCCATCACCCTCATAGTACTACTGTCAAACAGATCCTTTTCCGCCACCTCCCTATCCTCCAAGCAGAGCCTGTGACCCAAGAAGTATTCAGTGAAGCACCTTTGGTGGCATATAGACGTGACAAGAACTTGAAGGATCTTCTTGTTCACAGCCGTCTCCCAAAGGAGAATGCCACTCACTTTGGCACACTACCCTGTGGTCGGACAAGATGCAACACGTGCAAGTATGTCACCTCAACCCAGAAGGTGTCCTTTCCTAAGGCTACGTACACCATCACTAGTAGCTTCACGTGTGAATCGCGCAATGTCATTTATACGATCATATGTAAACGTTGCTGCAAAACTTATATTGGCCAAACAGGCAAACGACTTGGGGACAGATTCAGCCAGCACTTAAATGACATCGCTCAGCAAAAGTCCACACCAGTTGCCATACACTTCAATGGTCCTGACCACCATGGTCCCATCGACATCCAGGTCACAGCGATCCGATCCTGCTCCTCTGACACTGCCAGCCGAGAACAGCTTGAGAACCGTCTTATACACCGCATGGGGTGTCTAAAACCAGCCGGTCTCAACACTTTTCACACCTTTGTCTGAGGTCACCCTTTCCTCTCTTGCTCTATTTGACTCTTTTCACTCTTATCCTATTCTTCTATTTGTATGCCATATACATTTTTTAATTTCATATTTATTTATCTCCCACTCATTCTGTCCTCTTCTATTTCCAGTCCCCACTTTTATCTCGTTGGGTAGTTTATTGTCCGGTTTCGTTTTTTAGTTTTTCAGTATGTATTGTGTACACCCGGCGGCGGAAGTCGCTTTCTGTTCAGCCACGCGCTCTTCAACAAGACAGCGAATTTCGGTTCTTGCCTTCAGGGAAGTACCCAGTTTTTATTTTATTAATTTATTAAGTTTTTTATGTGTCCTTCACTTTCTTTCCTTTCCTGACGAAGGCCTTGTGGCCGTAACGTAGACTATTTTCTTTGTCTTTTGTCCTCGTAAGACGAATCACCTTTTTTCAATTTTTTTTCAAACCCACCCATTGTATTCCACGTCTTACCGCAGTTCCCCTCAACTTCCTCGTTTGTAAAAGTTGTCATTGTTGAAATTATGATTATTTCCCTTATTGACATACCTATCAGCACTAAAAGAACGATTGCGTGAAAAATTGTTTTGTTGTGCTGCAAAAGCAACAGGCAATTCACTCTTAATCTGCGCGTTACTTAGATCCATGTTTGGGTGAGCAGTGCAAAAATTTTTTGCATGTTCTTCTAAATTTTTCATAGATAAAGGTTTCCGTTCGTGTAAAAATGCGAGAAATGTAGGGTTTACCGACGAAAGTACCTTATCGCGCATCAGTAAATCAAAGAGACCTTCATACGACTTTTCAATTTTGGATAATTCGATCCATCTTTCTAATGTTAGTCGTATCTGTGACAGAAAATCACTAAAATTTCTGCCAGATTGAGGTAGTAATGTGTGAAATCTCAAACGATATTCGTTTTCTGTCATTTGGAATTTTTGCAGAAGTGCTGCTCTAAGAGCATTGTAGTCATTTTTCTCACCAATGCTGGTGGTATGATAAACTGCTAATGCATCTCCTGTAAGTAATCTGGATAAATATGTACAGTATAGAGCTTTATCCACGTTATAAGACCCACAAGTGGCCTCAAACCTATCCAGGAAGAATATTACGTCATCAGACGGGGGATTAAATTTTGGTAATTTAAGGTGAATTTCCTTAAAATGATCCTGTCTGGATGAAGTGTGGCTTTCAAAAGTTCTCTGAGAATTAGATTCCTGAGTTAACCTAAGTCTCTCATATTCTGACTCTGCTAATTTCAGTTCATGCTGTCGTTTTTTTTCATTCTCTTCCATCTCAAGCTGAAGTCGTTTTACATTTTGTTCCGCTATCAATCTTCTCTCTTCCATTTCCTTTTGTTTCTGTTCCATTTCCTTTTCAGCTATTAATCTTTTTTCTTCCATTTCTTTTTGTTTCTGTTCCATTTCCTTTTCAGCTATTAATCTTTTTTCTTCCATTTCTTTTCTAAGTCTTTCTTCAGCCTCCTTTTGTTTCTGTTCTGCCTCTCGCAGAAATCGTTTCTCTTCTAATTCAGCGGCTAATCTCATTTTTTTCTCATCTTCCTCAGCAGTTAATCTCATTTTATTCTCATTCTCCTCAGCCTCAATCCGTTTCTGATCTGCCTCAAATTTCAAATTTTCCAAACGTAAAGTTTCTAACCTTCTCTGATCAGCTTCTATTTCTTGAGCTTTCTTATATTCTGACATAGCGAATTGTCTTACCTCTTCAGCAGGTATTTGCAAAGCTTTTGCTTGCTTAATGAAATAGTCTAAGGTAGCCATTTCAATATTATTATGTAATAATACTATTTAAAAGTGTTACTACAACTAGTGTTCTTCGTTCCTGTTCTAGAACGGTAAAATCAATTTATATAATAGGCAATAATATTAATAATTAATAATGTAATTTATAACATGTAATGGTGTGAAAGCAGTAATGTGACAAACAATAGCACAATAATGACACGACAAGATATTCAAAACAAACGAAGACGTTCGCAGAAATCCAATTAAAATAAAATGAGAAACTAAAATGGAATGTCGTAAAGAATTACGATGATAACTGCGATTAAATAATGCACAAGATAATTGACAACACAGTGTAAAAAACATAGGTTTTGTAAAAAACTAAACGACAGGAAAGGTGAGATGGACGCGAAATACAAACAAAATTCATCATAAAACCAAGGTACAAGTAAAAATAGCTACCAAAAACAACAAGTAAACGTGACACTACAGCTAAAACAGACAGGTGTTACAGACCACCAGACACAGTGGACCTAGAATCCTTCTACGCTCACGCGTAGGAACATTCCACTGCGGGAAGTCTGCAAAATAATGTCCTACAGAACGTCTGACGAAGAGCCCGAATTGACTTCGAGATGGATCTCGTTCGTCAGATCTACCTCCCAACCTCCCGCGAAGAATACACAAAACATAACACATAACATAGAAAATATATATATATGGACATTTAAGGCACAGCTAATTGTAATAAAGTGTATAACGGATACAAGTTATACTTAGCTCGCGTGCAGGTAAAAATCAAAGTGCCTTGTCTCCGTGTATGTACGTTAGAGGATGCAATACTTCGCTCTGCGTATATCAAACTAGCTCGCACGCAATAATGATGAAGAGATGATCTCCAAGTAATCAGTCACTGTGAAACTTGACGTGGAGGTTGATTGAAGACCTTGAGCATTTGAGTTGATTTTGATTCATATTCCGCTAGGATCCAAATTGAGATGATGTCGCCTTGAAAGTAAACATTCTTCTTTTCAAACGATCAATTGGATGGGTACGTTCCTTTGAAATCACTTCCAGACCGCACTGGCCTACCAGTTATTGTTGGTGTCGTTTTCATAGTGATGAATTGAAACGCGAATGGTTACAACGGAATAAATGTCAACAAGGTTTTTCAAAACGAAAACCAACAAGTATCTTGAATTAGGTGAACTGGTCAAGTATTGGCAGCACACAAGTCGTTGGTAACTTTACATAGATTTTATTCACCAGGACACGAAGTGGACAAGACGGACATCGTCACAGGCGCAAAGATCACACGACAACATATTAATTATTGCTGCTAAAGTTCCTGAAGATTCTCTTCTAGTAAAGACCTCTGTCCATAGACTAAGGATTACAAAACTGTTACCGTATAATATCCTTCTCAGTCACGACCGTTGACCTTCTTTCAAGGACGTCTATCATGGTAACGTATACATACTCTGGGATGAAATCTTCCATATTACATTTGTTAAAATTCCCAGACGTTCATCCTACATAGCGTTGTACATCATATAATTTCACACAAAGTCATATACGATAATCCTATCAGTTAAAGGCTTTCAGTTGGCTAACCTCTCTTTACATCCGTGCCACGACTTTGGCATTGAAGCATGTACGGCATTTAAAACATGTGCATAAGGTAAACAATATAACTTCTTCTACTCGTAGGAATTCTCCGTCTACGATCCAAATCTTAAAGGCAAGCGACTCTGTAGATCCATTCTAGGAATGATAAAATTCCCGCTAGATTAGTAGTAGAGCGGCCTTTTTATGCAGCATTAAAATAAGAAGTGGGCGATAACTTACGTGACATAACTGCGATTGGCTTCGACCTGAAGACCAATACAAATCACAATAATAAATGGCTTCCTTCAACATGCCATTGGATACACGATATTAAATTACAATCATGGACACAAGCCAGTTCCATGTTTCCACTTCAAAACCTGACCTCACAAACTACCCAACTAGGTTACACGTGCGTCCAAAGCAACACTCACTGCTTTGTGCACGTCAGTGCGTGAATCAATCGAACGCTCAAACAATATAACTACATAAAACTGGTGCGTACATTTGGCAGGACCGAAGACTACCCCCTTAGGTAATAAATGTACGTAACAATAGTATTCTGTAAACCGCACGGGATGACATCAAATAATACAAGGTCAACAAACTGGCTGGGTTACGCTTGACTGCGCACACGGTCGTAAGGTAACAAACATTTCTGTCACAGGCAAAGGAAAAACAGGCACGCTGACCTTTATCGCACAGCTGCTACTGTTTGAAAAATACAAATGAAAATCTTCATTTTAATAGACTGTAAGATTATCATGAAAAACGGATAGATTAAACGCACAATTACCTATACCCGTGGTTATGAAAACCTCTGGTCTTCATATGATGCTACCAACTCTTTCTTCACACATAGTATACAACCCAGGAGACTTGGGTCAACATGACCGAAAATGACGGTCATCACACCAGTAGTAGTCTGAAATAAAGTGACATACACAACAACGAGATTCTCTCTCGTAATCCACAAAACATAACAGTAGTAGTACATATCCATAGTTACTGTTACTTTATTTACTACCAATGACTTTGGGATTTTGTTGCACACAGTTAACCTGGTTATGCGTAGTAATATTTTGAGAGTTATTATCTCTATTACCATTCCCCTTATCATTCCATTTGCTCTGCCTAGAACTGCAGTTAGCATTGTTATGCTTAACATATCTTCTAGGATAGAAGTATCTAGTAAATGAATCTTGTTGACTCCTAGAATAATTATTACAAAGTTTGTAATCTTTAATGTAACTATTCCTACCATAATTTCTCAACTCTTCAGAATCAATCTTTTCAGATCTGTTAGACTGTCTGGAAAAACTACCATTTAATGGGCTTCCCTGGTACTGTCTAACATTATGGTTATCTCTTTTACCAGAACTGTTGTTATTCTTTTCTGTGTTAACATGCTTATCTGCTGTATCACACTGCCTATATTGTGTATGACAAGCAGTGGAACTCATAAAATCCTTATGGTTACCAACATGATATTTGTTATATTTATTACCAGAATTAGATATTACCAATGAAGTATCTTTACTGGTCTGACGCCAAGAGTCGTTAATTTTAGACGCGGCGTCTTCCGTACGTGGGAAATTGTATTTGCCACGCCGGGATTTCCGTCCATCATGTTCGATTTTCGTATTCGCTAAGAGTGTATAGGGCAGGCTCTTTGCTTGTTTATAAACAACCTTCTGTCTACTATTGTCAATCTTAACAGTAGACAAATCTTTGATGCCTAAAACAACATCTATCAAAACATTCACCCTTGTTCTCAGTTCAGTAATTTCAGCAATATTAAGAGAGATCTCTTCGCTTAGTTTCTTATTTAAGTTATCACATGTCATAACTTTGCGTCTCTCTTCTGTAAGTAACTTCTCAATCTTAACCATTTTCCTTCTCTGCACCGTTAACTCTTCTAACCTCTGCTTATCCTCCTTTTCCTTATTTGCATTCAACTTTGTTAAGTTCATCTGAAGTTCCTCAGTGTCACTATCATGAGTCTTCTCTGTAGATACCAAATACTTTTGTTTAAGTCGGTGACTAACAATCACATTGTCACCCAATAAGCCAGTAAGTGTTTCATTACATAAGTTTTCACATTTCTTGGCTTGAACTTTTAATTTCTCGTGTATTCGTTTCTTTTCCTGCTCTTTTCGAGTGAGATTACCTATTACACTATTCATATGTTCTATCTGAACTTCCAAGTCCTTTACTCTATTGCATTCTGAGTCTAATGCTGTTTTCACACAAGAAAGCTCCAAGTTTGATTTATGCAAATCACTTGTGAGTTTAGACACTGTTTCTTGTAGTTTTCTCTTCTCAGCTATATCCTGCAAGATAATCTCTCTTTCCTGAAGCGCACTCTGTTTGATTACTTTTATTCGCTCCTTCTCTTCTACCTCCTTTTTCTGATCATCCTGCATGTCATTGCGGATTATGTTGTGTAAAACCTCATGCACAACATTGTATCTAGCCTCATTATAATTGTACACAAACGAACGCAGATATTCTAACACATCCGCCAAATCTCTAGCCAAGATAACTTGAGGACCCAACGAAAAGTCATCGTTAGCAAAAACCGACAAGGCTTCTACCACATTAAACAAAAACCCATCCAGCACGTATTTCTGAATTGCTGGGCCTCGTAATCCATCATAATATTTAGCTTCTTCATATAAATAATTCAACACTGGCGTCATATCGTCTGTGGCCATATCACACTCCATGTTAATTCAATCACTGAGTGATTATAATTATTACAAGTTTATGTCAATATATGGTATAAACTTTTGAATCAAGATAAAGTAAGTCAGTACTATGTCACATGAGCAACAATCAATTATGCATTAAATCTCATAACAATACGCTATCAATATGCAATACTCAATAGAACAAATAATGACAACTGGAAGGCTTGAGAACATCATACAAAGACACAGTTTTCACACAAAAATCACTTATCTTGTAAGTAGAAAACCGTTCCGTTCTTTCTCTGTTACCACTGATGAGCATCAGACAACACACCATAAGCACACTCCCTTGTTGAAAGTTACTGGAACAGCACTGTACTCGTCGTCAACTGTTACCCCTGGCACTTGATTCGTCAACTGTCACCTCTGGTACTTGATACAGCATAAAATAGGAAACTTGACTGCTGCAAATATGTTATAGGAAGCATGTATACATTAGACACCTCACCGTGTCACCGATCCCAGATTACCAGAGACACCACACTGTCTGTAAGCAATGCAGGTGTCAATAAGACTTGAAATGTTTTACTGCCGACTCATTTAGGCTGTAGATAAGCACACTTGATAGGGTGACCAACACAGGTAAATCTGAACTGGGTTCTAAATCGAAGCTCCGCCCACACAGGGCTAACTACTGTTACCGATGAGAAAATCCTTAGTGCATACGCCACACACAAGGCACACTAAATACAGGTCAAGGTCTGGTAGAAACAATCTTACCACGTGAAATGATGAGACTTCTTTCAACGCGAATTTTGCGGGTTTCAAATTCCAACTCTACTGAAAACCACCACTGATAAAGAAAGTATTCCGTCAGTGGGGGATTGACTGATAAGTGTACGTATGAATTCATACTGGGCGTTGCTGATGAGTGTAAATTAATATCAGTGGGGGATTGAAGAATCTGTCTGATATAGATATATGTATGTATACGCCCACACAGCGCTACATTATATAAATATTGGTTGCTGCTGTCACTATGCCTTGAGTATTCAAAGTGGGTGTGTATTGGTGCATTCTTTCGTCACAGCACAGTAACACACATAGAAGCCATGTAGCGTAGAACGACTGGTGATGGTTAATGAACAGTTTTATTAACGCTACACACACAGTCACGATGACACAGACGAAAATTACGCATACAGTACAAAGCATAGGTAAGTCAATTCATAAGCTCAAAACACCCCACAGAGCTTAAATCGTGGTGCACTTCTCATCGAACATGCACAATAGCAGAATCCCTCAAAGACTGCCTTCATAATAGCATCCCAATAGCTCCATAAACTTCTTACTGCAGTTAATATCAAATACGGCCTGTACAAAATCCTGGCCTTCATAATAGTTCCATAAACATCTTACTGCAGTTAACTCAAATGCGGCCTGTACAAAATCCTGGCCTTCATAATAGTTCCATAAACATCTTACTGCAGTTAATTCAAATGCGGCCTGTACAAAATCCTGGCCTTCATAATAGTTCCATAAACATCTTACTGCAGTTAATTCAAATGCGGCCTGTACAAAATCCTGGCCTTCATAATATGTAACACATAAAGACTATTCAATACAGTCGGTTACAAAAGTCTCCATCGAGACACACATGAAAAAAACACTCTACCATTTTCACCGACTACTGGTCGGGAACACACACTTCGAAAAACACCTTCGTTGACTTCACTCTGTCAACACCAGAACCCGACTCCAAGCGGTCACAAAAACTCCCGCCTAAACAGTCACGGGACTTCGCAGTTCACCACCGCTCAGTCCCTTCCACGGACTAGCCGTGCGAACTATTTACAGTTCTAACAATACAGACCAGCGCTCGTGACGCTATCTGTACACTATGACCTCTATCATATATTTGTTAACCCAATTCACCGATAATCAAGTCTACAAGCGATGTAACCCTTAGTTTACTGTGACCATCCCATATACCAATTATCACCTCCCTTTTTAACCTTAACAGCGGGCCATATGGGTTTTTCACGTACCAAATCCAGAGTGCTTTCTGCATTCTACTGGCCGGGCGTTCATAGAGGTATTACTCTCTATTGTCATTCATGTTTGATATGTCAGGAAGTTAAAGTACGGGGTCCATTTCATGCGGCTCCTATTCAAGCTGCGGACATCCCGATTAGACCATTTGATAAAATGGCTATCGACATTATTGGTCCGATGCTTCCATCTGCCAGAGGACATACGCATATCCTTACCTGCATTGATATGTGCACTCGTTGGCCTGAGGCCATCCATCTGAAGAACACCTCATCTGCCAGTGTAGCAGAGGCGTTGATGTTAATCTTCTCACGCATTGGTTTTCCGCGTAAGATCTTATCGGATCATGGGGTTCAGTTCATTTCTGAATCCATGTCTCAAGTTATGAAGACATTATGTATAGACAGATCTCTTAGTTCAATTTACCATGCCATGTCCAATGGGTTAATTGAGCGTAAAAATAGGACACTCAAGCAGTTGTTGGGTAAGATGACCCAAGATCACCCTCAGGATTGGGACCGGGTCCTACCCGCCGCTCTCTTCGCGTATCGCGAGGTGCAAAATCAAGCCACGGGATTTTCTCCATTCCAGCTTGTTTTTGGCATGCAACCACGTGGACCGATGTCGTTAATCCACGACTTATTGGTTGAAGAGAATATTGAAGAGGAAACTCAATCCTCTTATGATTATGTGATCTCTCTGAGAAAGAGAATCATAGATGCTTGTAGACTAGCTACTGCATCATCCGAACAAGCCAAAGAAAAAGCTCGTCTATTTGCAAACAAGTATAGACGTCTTCGCCAGCTTATTCCTGGTGACGAAGCTTTTGTCTTACTCCCTGCTCGTAACAATCGTCTATTAATTACTTGGAGAAATCCTTTCAGGATCATCTCAAGAATATCCGATGTTGACTACATCGTTGATGTTAATGGTAAACATACAACCTTCCACATTAATATGTTGAAGGAGTATTACTCACGTCCTGATTATCTACAGTCAGTGTTCCAAGCAACTGACGATCCTACACCTCCTATTCAACACTATTCTAGTTTGTCAGTCATCCAAGAAGAAGAATCTTCTTTCGATGATGTACAACTGCCAATACCAGTTTTACCACTTCATTCCACTGAGAATTGGAATGATGTTACTATTTCATCTACTCTTTCGGCTGATCAACGTCAGCAAGTCTCTAATATTCTACACTCGTATGAGGATGTCCTCACTGACATCCCAGGTCATACGTCAGTCATCCAACATGACATTATTCTGACTGACGCCTATTCGAGTGCGCCCATATCCTATCCCTTTACACTTTCGTGATAAGGTTGATAAGGAATTGGATGAGATGCTTCAATTAAATATAATTGAACCATCTTCATCACCATACTCTTCTTCTATGGTGATTATTAGAAAGAAACAATATTCGTCTTTGCGTAGATTACAGGAAATTAAACAAAGTTACAAAATTTGATGCGGAACCGTTGCCTCTCTTAGATGACTTATTGGAGAAATTATCCCATGCTAAATTTTTTTCGAAATTTGACCTCTCAAAGGGTTACTGGCAAGTGCCACTCACACCTAAAGCAAAGCCATTCACCGCTTTCTCGACGCCACGGGGACTTTTCCAATGGAATTTTATGCCATTCGGATTAATGAATGCGCCAGCTACCTTTGTACGCATGATGCGTCGCGTGCTGTCTCATCGTCCCGATGTCATTACTTATATAGATGACATCTGTCTTTTCAGTAACTCTTGGGATGAACGTATTCATGGATTAAAAGCTTTACTTTCTACTTTACGGGATTATAACTTAACAGCGAAACGTTCAAAGGCATTTGTCGGTTTTCATGACATCTCCTTTTTGGGTCATCGTATAGGTCGGGGTTTAATGTATACAGAAGACAGTAATGTCTCGAAAATCTTAAACATCTCAGCACCTAAGACAAAAAAACAAGTTAGATCTCTTTTAGGACTAATACAGTTCTATTCTAAATTCATCCCTCATTTGTCTACTATAACTGCACCTTTTTCTTCTTTACTGAGAAAAGGTACAGCTAATGTAATACAGTGGTCTAACGAACATCAAATCGCGTTAGATTATATAAAAGAATTTTTTTTCAAATGAACCTTTTTTGAGGTTGCCTAACAAAGATCTCACGTTTACTCTTCGCAGTGACGCATCTTCTTACGCAATTTCTGCAGTCTTGATGCAGGAATATTCAGGCACCTTATTTCCAGTTATGTACGTTTCGAGGAAATTGACGACGAGTGAAATGAAATACTCCGTTCTCGATAAAGAGTTATTAGCGCTCGTTTGGTCTATCACAAAACTGGAACGGTATTTACTTGGCTCACACTTTGTAGTGGAAACTGATTAAAAGGCTCTCACAGCATTGAACACTAAGGACGTAAAATCATCAAAGTTAACTAGATACGCTATCGCTCTCCAGCCATATAGCTATGAAATTCGTGCAATTCCTGGAGTGAAAAATGTGTTTGCGGACTGTCTGTCGAGAGGCCCAAACGAACTTGTCGAACCTAAATCACTTCCGGATGTTGAGACGTCCTAACTGATAATCAATCAGTATAATAAGAGAAACTGCGTACAGTATCAATTATTGAACCTCTAAACATACTTCGTATGGAACTGAATTATTCGTACCAGCATAATTCCTGGATATACTTACTTTTGGGTTATGACATAACTTCTTGTGTAGTAACATTTTATTTGTACGGAAACATTGTTATATTGATAAATGGATAGTCAATATTCTTATGGACCATATTACACTTCATATTGTGTTATAGAATATCTTTTCATCGCACATGGAACATTAAGAACATATTCTCGTCGATTATTAACTACTTTTAATGGAACATTAACACTCAGTAAAATTGCATTTTTACTTAAATAAAGTAGTAATTAGTTATGTGTTTGTAATTAAGAACTATATTAATTAGACGAAATCAATTTAATGTACTTAATTAATTGTAGAGTACACATTAACTAACTTGTATAGTTGTAAATGTCTCTGTGTACTTATATTTACTTCTCATGGTACATGATCTTTCTACTTTTAGATAACTAGTCCACCTTACTAGTGTTAGAAACATTACGGGTGTTGCTTCTTAACGTGTTTAATTATGCTTTGTTTCACTTTGCATGTTTTATTTTCATTTTTTTTATTCTATTGTCGTTGATTACTATCATCGTTCAATTTTCATTTGAATTCATATGTTTTCTTTTGCAAATTTAGTTGAATGTTTTTATCATCTTTTTGGTTTTCAACTTTCTTTTACTTCGAATGTTACCACATCGTTCCAAAGTAGGTCGATTGTGGAGGTGTGCTTTAATGCATACTTTAATTTAGTTATATTGATTTCCAATTTTATATTCTTTTTCATAATATTGTATAACATTATGACTTTGATTTATGTTTATAGATATCGATGTAGTTTTGACTCACCTCTCTTGGGTACTTAGTTTTAAAAAAATTAATAGAATTAATTTTTTTTAAGGGCCGGTGATAAGGGAGCTGTTGCGTACGTTTTTTACCTATGGGGGTAGTCGTTCGGTCCTGCCAATGTACGCACCAGTCGTGATATAGTTATATTATTTGTGCGTTCGATTTGCTCACGCACCGACGTGCACAATGTAGAGTATGTGTTACTCTGTACGCACGGGTAACCTAGTTTTTAGGAGAACTACGTCATCATCTGAAAGGGGCAGTCCGGACGATATGTCCGTGGAATATTTCGTTTATCGTGGCAAATCTGTGGAAGCCATTCGTTTGTTACAATATTGGTCTTCAGGTCGAAGCCAATATTGGAAGTAATATGTAAGTTGTCGCCCCGTCGTATTGTATGATTAGAATATTGAAACCTGAAGTTTAAGGCTACTCCTTGAGAAAGTCTAGCGGGAATCCATATTGTTATGTCATTCCTAGAATGGACCAACGGAGCTGATAGCCTCTATAATCTATCCTAGACGAAGAATTCCTACGAGGGAACAAAGTTATTGGATTGTATTATTCTTATATTAAAATGCCGTTATGCCAATGCCAAAGTCGTGGCATGAGTTTGTGGAGAGGTTAGTTAAAACCCAAAGTACTAACCCAGATGTATCTTCATATCTACGCCATTGTTATTATATTTTGAACTTATGTTGTAAGTATTGAAGTCTTGGATCAAGACAGTCTTTTGTTAGATGAATGCGGGATTCGGTGATGTGAGAATCCGTACTTAGTTGGATGTCCTCAGACAAGGTCAACGGACATTATATTACTTTTCAAACATAACATGAACATTATTGGATTCTTATTAATTGAATGTAAGGAGGATGTTTGAAAGGGATCTGCCACAATACCTAACCACCATCATAGATGTAAATACTTTTCGTCATGAACATTATTACTATGCCTCCATGTTGATGTTACCCGTCAAGAACACTGTCTTGTATTGTTGAACTTATACCGTCAAATAAAATATGTTAAACTGTACCATCCGCCTTACAGTTTACTTCAGTTCGCATCAGGCCTTGATTGACATGCCTGACGTTATACACCATTACCTGTTGAACTAATTTGACAGTTCATTTTACATTCGCGTTTTAGCAGCACGATCAAACAGTCATCTGTTGGATACCTGAAAAGAACCCAACAATGACTTTTTCCAGTTGTTTTTGAATTTTCAAGAAAAAAAAAAGTTACTTTTAATGAAATCTGCAAACACCCTTGGTTAAGGGGGACAGTCGTGCTCTGGATTGCTGGTCAGCAAAGTGTTAAAACAAGCATAACAATTAAAAAAATTGTTTCTGCCTCAACCATAACTGTCTATTATTTAAAATAAAGTGAAATGCCTACCTACCGTTGCTAATGACGCCACTCTCCTATACTATCTATAGCAGTTTCTGCAATGGGACTACCTTTACCTTCATTTTTAAATTAGGTTGGTTACGAAGTGGCCGTTTCTGCTGCACAAACCTGAAGCATTGAGTACTGTTTCGGTGAAACTCAAACTTTGTTTTTCCCAGTAAAAGTTTTGCCTACTTTCAGTGATACATGCACTTAATACCTAGACGCTGAATGTGTTGGTATTATCAGAATGGATTTGACTGGAACAAAAATTTAATGCCTACAGAAAGAAAACAGTAAAGCAGTCATACAATGCCTGCAGGCAATGCATGTGTTGCGTTATGTTTCATTCCATTCTGTTGAACAATTATACTCGTTTTCTCATGTGTCTAGGATTATTAGACAAGGTGTCCTCAGGGTTCATTACCGCCACAATCCATCTATATAACTGTACTTTCAATGACCCATATCAACAGGCAACAGATCGACTTGAAACTCTGTTAACTTTTCCACATTTAATAACGTGACACTGCCATCTTTACAAGGCATTACAAGTTAGGTAAATTTAGCAACTTTCATAATCCGTGGGTCCTAATCAATATTGTCTAATTCCTTTTCCCTTGCTGTTTTGAAATCTGTACACATTTTTATCTTTCGATATATTTTTCATTTAACATTTCCCGACTATCTACCATCTGGTAGAAACACTGTCCACCCTTCAGGGTAAACAAAAGCTCTGTATATTTTTTTCTCAAATCTGTTCACGTCATGTGCGCAATACACATAGCGACAAATCATCATCGTGCCGCGCTCATCAGCACCAAAATCTTGTTTATTTTCTGGTGTGTGGCGTGCAATAGCCAGCGCCACATTACCCCCCCCCCCCCCACCCACTCGAAAGACTGAAAACATAGTTTTCAGACAGGCAATTATCATATGAAGCGAGATCAAATTCTTAAGATCACCGCTAATCCACTTATAATTACCTACCAACAAAGTGATATATATATATATATAGATTGCAATCAAGATATTAGGAAAATAGTAATGTCAGTAATAAAAATATGAATAAATAAGTAATTATTTGCATATTGTCCTATAAGTGTGTTCATCACAGTTAAACACCGTGGTCTATGTTCGCATAGTGATCCAACTGTCCATAGTGCCCATTATTACAAAACACTATGCACTATCAACCTTGTTACACGTTAAATATGGAAAGCATGAAACACGTCTGTATTCGAGTTATTCCATAACTTTGAGAGAGTGTTTGCAAGGACATTGTCCTTTCCCGCTATCGGGAGAACGTCAATATCATAGCCTTGAATTTGTAAAGACCATCGGGTGAGACGTGTATTGGACGATTTAAAAGTCTGTAGATATGTGAGTGATCTTTGGTCAGTGTATAATGTATACTGTTCAAAAAGAGAAACGCATAGCTATCCGAGGGCGCGTTTTTTTGAGTTTGTAAGTAAAATGTGGTGCTAGGGTATATAAAAACCAGCCTCAAATGTTCTTTACAGTGTCAAATACACGTGTTGACCTGAATTGCGTTCGTTTTTGTAATCATTACAACGCAGTGATCAATAGTGTTTATGACGCAATTTTTGACCACAGCTCATGTTGCGCGCACATGAAAGCAACAAAATTTGGGGTGAACACTATTCACTGACTACGCAACTGAAATCCTATAATAGGATAACCTACACACACAAAATTCAGTTCATTTTCAAGCAGACATTTATGGCGTCTCTATCGATAAATTTAAGGAACATTCCTATTGGCCGACTGCATGCAGGCGAAAGTCAAAGTCAGGTTGCCAGGCATCTAAACGTGCATCAGAGTACCATCAGTCGACTTTGGCACCGGTTCCAAGCCACTGGCTCAGTTGAAGACGGCATCGCAGTGGACGATCCAGAGTGACAACAGCAGCGGAGGATCGCTTTATTCGGCTTCGTCACCTCAGAGAAAGGTTTACAACAGCTTCCTCAACTGCCCAGTCATTGCCTGCAGGACGTCATGTGTCTGATCAAACTGTCCGGAATAGACTGTATGATGCTGGACTTTGGGCACAACGACCTCACCGGGGCCCTGTCCTTACACGCCGCCATCGCCAAAATCGACTTCTTTGGGCCAACCAGCATCGTCCCTGGGCAGCTGAAAATCAATGGAGACGTGGCTGGTTTAGTGACGAATCTTTCTTTTTGTTGCAGCGTCATGATAGACGGAGAAGGGTCTACCGTAGGTGAAATGAACGTTTTGCCCAAAATTGCATTGATGAAGCTCCGCCGCACGGTGGTGGGGGTGCAATGGTGTGAGGAATGATCAGTTACAACGGAAGGAGTCAATTGGGGCACATTGAAGGAGGCTTGAATACGCAACGATACGTCAGTGAAATTCTTCGACCCCATGTCCTTCCACTTTTGGATGCCCAAAGGTCTGTGTTTTAACAGGACAACGCCAGACCCCATTGTGCACGGTTGGCCACGCAGTTCCTGACTGCCAACAACATTCTCACCCTTCCCTGGCCATCCCTGTCTCCAGACATGAGTCCGATTGAGCACCTGTGGGATGAGCTGCATAGACGTGTTTGTCGCCGAGATGTTTCTCCAGCCAATCGTCGTGATCTGTTCCAGGCACTCCAGGAAGAGTGGGCAGCCATCCTACAGGCCCACATCAGACGTCTGATCGCATCCATGCCCAAGAGATGCCAGTTGCTGATCGATGCAAGAGGGGCCACACACCATACTAACGGGAAAGCCCGTACGCCAAACAACTCTCGTGACCCAGATGCAAAACAACTGTGTATTGATTGGTTAAACCCTAAGGTATTCTGGTGTGCAATTTGAACAATTAACTCATTAAATTAAAAAAGTTATTGAATGTCAAAATTATGGCTATGTGTGTGCCTTCAGTATCTATGCGTTTCTTTTATTTTAACAGTATAAAATGAGTACCTACCAGGAACTTCTGTAAGTTATGTAACGTCCATACCAATGACAATAGTTCCCTTTCCACAATTGGATATCTGGATTCTGCCACCGATAGTTTTCTACTGGGGTAAAATATAGGATGGTACTCGCCATCAAAGGTCTGTATCAAACATCCACCGATGCCCTTTAGAGATGCGTCTGTAACAACGAGAAAAGGTTGTCGTAAGTCTGGTAGTCTTAGTATAGGACTTTTTGAAAATTGTGATTTGATGTTATGTAAAGCATGGTCACACTCTTCGTTCCATTTTATTTTATCAGGCATACCTTTTTTTGTCAGAGCAGATAGGACAGAAGTTAAAATGGAAAATCGTGGTATAAACCTGTGGTAAAAGTTTATGAGTCCTAGCAAACTACGATCTTTTTTCTTAGTAGTTGGGATGGCAAGATCTAGTACCCTTTTTAGTATAGACTCATCAGGTTGTATTATATGTCAGCCAATCTTATGACCCAGAAATGAAATCTCACTAAACCCGATTTCGACTTTGGAAGGTCGAGCTGTGAAGTTATGTATTCTGAGAGTTTGGAGCAAAGACTGTAACCCAGCAACATGCTCTTCCCAAGTATCATGAAAAATGCAAATATCGTCCATATACGAAATGAGATCTGTGCGGTTACCCAACACGCGACGCATCATGCGTAGAAATGTTGCTGGAGCATTCCAGAAACCAAAAAACATGACATTGTACTGAAACAATCCCCGAGAAGTGGCAAAGGCAATCAAAGGTTTTGATGTCTCAGCGAGAGGGATCTGAAAGTAACTTTTAGACAGGTCAAGTTTGCTGAAGAACGTGGCGGATGATAGGCGTGGTAACAAAGCCTCTAGCAAAGGCATTGGTTCAGAATCGGATATGGTCACCTTGTTAAGGCGACGAAAGTCAATACAAATACGAATTGACTTTTCTTTCTTTCGTACCGCCACCATAGGAAAACAGAAAGGTGAATCAGACGGTGAAATAATACCCAGTTTTAACATACCATCCACCTCACTTTCAACCTGATCTCTAACATGTAGAGGAATTGCGTATGGTCGTAATGAAATCGGAGTGTAATCTGACAATTTGATTTCATGAGTGATAATGTTGGCGCGTCCAGGAAGATCAGACAGAACATCTTGAAAGGATACCAACATAGACCGAATCTGATCCCTATGACCTGCCGGTAAATCCGTACAGTTTATAACATCACTCCATAATTCCGAAGACTTGATAGGTGCTACCGGAAACGTGGAAGGTATATCAGCAATGCTGGTTTGTACCTCATCAACCAAAGCAATAGATGCGTGATGGATAGGTTGGTTCATGATAGCATCACAAATGAATTGTAACTGAGGAGGACGAGTGATGTATGGTAGGAGCATATTGACGTGGATTGTTTTTCGTTTACCCCTTATATCGATGACGTAGTCCACATCCGTTTTCTTTGCAACCACTTTAAATGGACCTTGCCATGTTACTAGCAAGTGATCTACTTTGAGTGGCAAGAGAACAAAAACATCGTCATTGATTGAGAAAGAAGTTAGTCATCTATCCCGATTAATGCGAGATCTGGTCTTATATTTTGCCAGCTCAGATGCTTCAGTTACCACCTGACATGCATCAACAAGATGTTGGCGTAAGTCTGTAACGTATTGATAATTGGATTTCCCATTATTATTATTCACCTTAGATTCTATTAATAAATCATGTAAGAGAGACATTGGCCCTCTTGGGTTAGCCCCAAATATTAACTGAAAAGGGGAAAATCCTGTATGATTAGGCACCTCTCTGTATGCAAACAGTACAGCAGGAATGAAACAATCCCATTCCTGAGGATATGATGTAGTCACCTTCCCCAACAATTGTTTTAATGTCCCATTCCAACGCTCCACGACCCCGTTTGAATTTGGGTGAAATCTAGCTCTAAGAGAATGACGTATACGAAGTGTGTTGAAAACATCAGACATCATACCTGACACGAACTGAGCTCCATGATCAGAGAGGATTTCTTCCAGAAATCCGATGCGTGAAAATATAGACAGCAACGCATCTGTTACAGATACTGTGGTAATATTCTTCAAAGGAATGGCTTCTGGCTATCTCGTGTGCAAAGGTCAATACATGTTAGTATGTATTGAAAACCTCTGATAGTCCTTACAGATAGTGGTCCTATGATATCAATAGCCAATTTGAAAAAAGGGCGTACAGCGATTTTCGTGACCTGCAAAGGTGCTGATTGATGCGCACCCTAACGTGCAACACTTTGACATTCAGAGCAAGGTTTACAATAAGTTGAAATGTCTTTATTGACACCAGGCCAATAAAAGTGTGTTAGTAATCTATAAGCCGTACGGGAAATTCCCATATGTCCAGCAAATGGTACGTCATGCGCATTTGATAAAACTAGTGCACGAAATGATGTAGGGACTATAACTTGTTTGAGAATGAAAGAATAATTATCAAAACATTGTATCATAATATTATCCTGAAATTGAAACCAATGTCTTGAATTTTTAGAATGTTTAATAGTTCGAGCATTAGCTAATGGCAATAAATGTCCCAAAGAAGGATCCTGTTGTTGTTGAGCAATAAATATATTTTTGTCAATGTAATGACAAGTTGTAATGTGTTGAGTGTGTAGAGAAGAATTTAATTCATTTGTTTTTGCAGCTTGCTGCGCTCTGGTTGTAATAGCGTTAGCAAAGAAAGGATGATTTCTCTCCCAATTAAGAATATCATGTTCGGAACACTCTTTAACATCCTTTATGTTACCCACAATTAAATCACAACAAGGTCGATCGAGACCACACACACTAACTTTTCCTGAAAAGAAAGGAGTGTCTATTTCCACATCTGCCAGTGGATAACACTCGACAGTTCCACCGAAAGTCACGCACTTCACTGAAGTCCCCGTAAAACAATGAGAAGGAATTAGTGCCTTCCTTAGTCCAATGGTGGAGCATCTACTGTCACGTAAAATAGGAACGGGTCTGTCAAACACAAAACCCCTATGTATGACGAGGGAGCCGACCCCACCATTTAAAGCCAAAACTGGAAGGGCATGTCCGCATCTCAGGTGTGTAGTAGACCCAGGTTGAAACAGCGTCATACATTCTGAGGAATTACTACTATTTTCAAAATCAACATTACATGCATTGGCTTGAGTGTTGTTATCATTATTGTCATTCTTACCCTTATCAACCTTAATCTGACAAGCATGAGCTTGTGATCTTGCTCTACTTTGACTTCTAGAAAAATGTGGTTCTCTCCGATCCACTGGACGATCAGAACGAGAGTACCTCTTATTGTCCGTGCAAGAAAAATCATTACGCGAAGGGGCCGAGAAATGATGTTTGTTAGTGTAACCATTATTTGCATATTGATTATTTCTGTGCCATGCATTTTTTATTATGGTGGTTACAGTTTCGCCTCTCTTCACCCCGTGAGGGCGAGCGATTATGATGTAAATTATATCTACCTCTGTATGAGTTTTGATAGTTGTCCCTATAGCGCCGGTCCATGCTACGCGTGCGTGATCTATCATGAGTGACAGCACACGCAGGCAAAGTTTCCAGGACCCTCGTCTTGCTTAAAGGCAAGTTTGGGTGTGCTACCGAAAAATGTTGAGCTAATTTTTCCATTTCTCCTATATTCGTAGGCTTCCTTTCTTGGAGGAATGAGAAAAGTTCAGTATTTACAGAAAAAAAAATGTTGTCTCTTAAGACGAGATCACATAAACCCTCGAAAGATTTAGTAATATTTGACTGTTCGATCCATCTGTTAAGACACATCTTCACCGAAGACACGAAGTCTTTGACATCCTTACCTTCCACAGGAACCATAGATTTAAATTTTAGACGATATCCTTCTTCGTCCAAACAATATTTGCGAAAGAATACTGCTTTTATGGATTCATAGTCATTTCTTTTGTTATCGGCAATGCTAAAAAATTTTTGTAAAGCTTTACCACTGAGTAACCCGACAAAATCATCAGGCCATGAAACCTTAGGTAAATTTAAAGCAGTAACTTTTGATTCAAATCACAAAATATACAATCCAACATCGTCTTGCAATGGAGAAAAAATTGGCAATTTTAAATTAATGATCTTAGACGATCCTGTACCAGAAAATTCCCTAAAACCAGAAGATTGTAAACGCAATTTTTCCAACTCAAAAGTTTTTTCTTTTTAAAATTTCGCTTGTTCTGCAGCAATTTCTGCTGACCGAATTCTCTCCATTCTTTCTTCCCTCTTTTCTTCTCTCTCTCTCTCTTCTATTTTTTCTTCTCTTTCTTTCTCTTCTTTTTCTCTTTTTTCTTCTCTCTCTTCCTCTTCTCTTTCTTTGTATTCAGCTATTTATTTATTTAAATAGGCTATAAGATCATCGCCTGAGAAACCACAGTCCTTCCCATTTTGTATAAATCCTGCTTTCACTTTTACAAAGTCAGCCATTATATAATCAAGAAGTAACGAGATAGAGATGCAAAATGTATATCTCTCCCACTTGTTGCTAAATGACTATACTTAGTCGTAAGGTAATTCAAACCTTTTTCAAAACCAACTGTATATACAGTTTTGTGTGATATACATATACTAGTGATGTTAAAACCTCATGCATGTAGAGGGAATATCATATACTCTTTGGAGCAAAAATACACAGGTGGCTTACACAGTGAAACACCACATATCGAATGCCGGCAGGGCACTCTAGCTTGGCCGACTTTCAGACTTTATCGTCTGCATACACGATCAGCAAAAGTACTGACGTCACTTCCTGAAACCAGGACAACAGTCCATAAACAAATCAGCTAGGAAGTGATCATCGACAACCAATGGTTGATATTTCCTCTACATGCATGAGGTTTTAACATCACTAGGTTACGCATACACCTCCGTGTGTCAACGCTAGTTTATATATGCAAGTTTGTACGAGGATGCTGATGAGAAAGTGAGTGATGTCTTATTAATAAATGCTGTGAAAATGTCATCGACATGTTTCCTTAGTACTAGACAGTACTTCGATAATGTATAGACCGTGCTAGGAATGATACTATGTATGAACATACTCTTTAGATGTCAAAGTGGAGATTTGTGAGATAATAAAATGTTTTGTGAACTGTCCAAACTGGCCGTTGGATTGTGATTGCTTTTAACCAGTGTACTGTGGGAGGGCGGGCTAATGAACGGGCCTAAGATCCCTAGGAACTCATTCTAACATTATTACCTGGCCAGGCTACTGAATACAAACTGAAGCATGGAGTAACTGGTGAATTTCATGTAAAAGAATCGAGGAATGTGGATTTTTATACACAACAGACAGCCTTGTGTGTGTGTGCATGCGTGTGTGTTTGTTTGCTTGTTTAATTTCCTTTTGTTCATATGGTGCTTGTGTTTTGATTAACTGTTACCATTTTAACACCTTTTTGACAAATTTCATCTACCCCTTACTCAATCTAGTATGTTTCTCGTTGTTCAGTCCCTTGAAAAGAATATGCTGCTTGGACATTAGAAAAGTTGAAAAAAATATGCCACCAAGAAAATTAATGCTCTTACAAACTTTTTTGATGTTGCAATTTAAAAAAATATGATAAGTGTTTCTCTTATTGCATTCAGGGTAGGCCCTTATATTAAGTTGAATTTACAATAGACAAAATGTAACCTGCAATTAAATCTTTTTTCTGCATTTTATCTTAGGATAATACTGTTGGTGCCAGAGTGGTGGGAATAACCCAAGCAGGGTTTTTGACACCAACCCAAAATAAACAGGACTTTGTTGAAGACAGGAAGTACTTGTAAGTTTGTAGAATAACAAATATTACTCCCTCTATCTCTCTCTCTCTCTCTCTCCTCTCTCCTCTCTCTCTCTCTCTCTCTCTCTCTCTCTTTTTGTGTGGACTCATGTGCATGAGATTAATACTGTAATTTCCCATCCTTGAAAGAAGGAGAAACCATAGTCAACCTTGTTATTGTGTATGGGCCAAAAAAAAACGAAGATGAGTGAGCAGATTTTAAAGAAGAATTCCTTGAACTGCTTCAGAATACAGTGGATGACTGCCTGGTTGAAATTATCCTTCTCGGAGATTTCAGTGCCAGAGTTGAAAATGACCATGCTAGATGGAGTGGAGTTATTAGATGATATGGAGAAGATATTCTTAATGACACTGGAAAGAAATTTCTTAGATTCTGCACTGAGCAAAACCTTGTCATTATGAACACAAAGTTCCCCCATAAGCGCATACATAGATACACCAGATGTGAACCAACAAAGAATGAGAAATCAGTCATTGACTATGCCATTGTTAGGAAGAGCTCATTCAAATATGTGCGGGATGATAGAGTCTGGAGAGGGCCAGAGATTGAAAGTGATCACTGCCTGCTGACAATTAAAAGAATAACTGAAAGAGTTGCTTGGCCTAAACATTTTCCATCATCATGCTAGAAAATAAATAATCAAGCAGGAAAGATGAGGATTATATATAAGCTAGGAAAGCCAGAAGCAGTGGTGTAACTACCACCCTGTTGGAACAGGCACATCCCAGGGGCCCAGGACATTGACAGAGCCCTGAAAAGTAGTAGTCAGAAGGGACCCTACCCTTTATACAAATATGTTTAATTTCATTTGCTCGTGCATTGAACGCCCCGTTTCTCAATGCCATATTAGAACAAATTTCTTGCTACTTTCAAAGGTTCAGTTCTTACCTGTTTCAGCTTCAAGTGAATCCGGTGTCACCTTGCCCTACACTAAACGTTCTCATAATTGCTCCTTCCAAAAGTTATTTCTCAACAACTGAGCTTTCAGTTCATGTGTCTGTGATGAGATCTTTTTTGCTTGTGTGTGATAATGAACGATGTGATTCTAAATGTTATAGGAATCATATGTCATCTTCAGCTCTCTCCGGGTTCATACTTTCATTATTGCAGATGTCTCGAGTGCGATTATAGTTTAACTGCTTATACATTTTATGTCACTCAACTTGATCTGACAACAAGTACTGGGTTGTAAACACAATGTAAACGTGGCAACTCGATTCAACTCTACTAAGAAGTCTGTAACACTGGCCAACGGTTCTTCACATTAATTGTGACGAAACTCAGGATTAATATGACATTTCAATGGATACATACGATCAGATGCAGGCACGCAGCTTCCAGTCAAGTTTCACATTCTATTAAGACGTTTAAACCAGGTCCATATTCACCATGGCTCTTTAACACGTACAGTCAGCTGATTACTGAGCTGAACGACTAGCACTTCGACTATAAAAAAAAATAGTCAGGAATACATCACTCTGCCTCAACGCCGAACACAGAGAACATGCACTTCTCTAACATTCCACATAATGCTCTGCCTTCAAAGCTTGAACAAATTACTAGCAGTTCCCTGATTGGAACACATCCATCAGCAACTATGGCTGATAATACAGGACAATAAATCCTCAGACAGCACATAGTCTGCCTTCAAGGCCCATACTTCGCAAAAGAACCCAGGGCAACCCTTGTCACGTCATACTTCACAACGCATCTCACATTTTCACTGTATTTTATGGGAATGCTCTGCTGTGCAAAACAACACCCATGATTACTAAATGTAATTTGCTATGCACCGCATAACAGTTCCCAACAGTCTGGCTGGCCATTAAAATGCGCTTAAAATTTGATATACTGTATTTTTTTCTTTGCGGTTTTGGGTTTGGCACTGTTTTCTACAAAATTTAGAGCCCTGCATAGTCAAACAATGTTCATTTTATGGTCTTGCTGTAAACTGACTCGAGTGCACAGACTCGCAAGACACGCATTTCTATGATAGGAAGGTTGTACAGAGCGATACAACAGAAGTCATCTGATCATCAAGAACTGTTGAGCGGTCTAAGTGTTTTATCAGTTGAACACGAGGAAGCTCAACGTCTAAGAAAAAAACGTGTAGGGAATTATTAATGCATTTACAGAATCAAAAGTAAGACGATGGAATTTTAAGTAAGCGGCTACTCTCTAGTATGTTTAAAGTTAATGGTTTTTCAAAGCACAAATATTGAATCATTATTAATATCTAGTAAATGTGAGAAATATATACAATTTTGAAATTTATGTAAGTTATTAATTGCTGTATTTTAGACATTAATATTATATAATATTAGAATTAAATAAACGTAGCAGTTAAGTTTTTTTTTTTTTTGAATGAAACTTTGTGAGGGAAAAAAATGAAAAGGAAAATTCGATGTGAAAATTCTCAATTGTCACATGATGATTGTATGAGTGTAATAGTTATCAAGCGTATATTGTACTGATGATGTCAGTGTAATACAGCTATCAAGCATATGTTGTAATGCTGATTATTACGCTGATGATGATGGTAATGATCAATGTGTGTGTGTAGGGGCAAATGATAAAGTAAGAGAGGTTGTTTGCGTGAACGATAAATTGTGAAGGCTTTTGTGCATGTTAAGTGCGAATAAAAAATGGTCAGTCTGGTTTGCTTCGTGCGAGACTGTGGGTCAAAACACGGGAGAATAGTTCAAGGTGCGAATTGGTTAGTTTTTTGACTGGAAGGAAAACTGTAAGGTTGCGTGTAGAGGGAGAAGATGGCTAGATGTCATGGCTGAATCTTGTTGTTTAATTCTGAAGGAAGAATTATGAATTATTACCTGGGATATTTGTATTTCATATAACGTTTGTGTTTCATGACATTTCCTTAATACAGTGTTCAGTTTGGGACTAAATTTCGGTGTTGATTGGTTTACTCAGGAATGGATGTGTCAAGTGGGGTGTAAGAAGATAGTAAGCATCTTTGAGGATTAATTAATGTGACAGCATGCATCACACAGCATGTGTCATCAATATTAAGTGAAATATGATTCTTTTAAAATTGTTAATAAAGATTTGTGACGTCATCTGTACTAGTCAGTGGTACTCAAACAGGAGATTTTTATCAGATTTGTATTTGCTCGTGTTTCTTATTTTTTTTAAAATTATCTATAAAAACGTGAATTCGCTTACAGTTAAACTTTTTCACAGACGAAAACAGTTTCTTCCCCCTTCAAATCAAGATATATATTGATTTACAAATTTTATGTAAGATAACATTTGTGCTGGTGATGCTGTTTTGTTATAAACTGTTGTCTCCTCTTGCTTTTCCGTGTCGCAGTGAGTACGTTCTGGCCAGTGAGAAGGTTCGTTTATTAATTTGAGCAGATGACGTCACAAATTATTTCAGTCTTTGTATTAAGTTAAAAAAGGTAACGGTGGCCCCATAGCAAATACTGCCAGAGAGCATTGAAGTGTTAGAGACTTCACTATACAAGGTACAGAATCAAGAGGCGGTTTGACCAGATCTCTTCATCGCTGTCTTTTGCTTCCGTAACTCAAGAGGGAGGTCAGGTACCCATTTACTGCTGGGTAGACTAGAGCGTGTCGATACCGTGAATCGAATCTGGCACCTTTTCAGCGAGAGACAGCACTCTAACCACATTGTCAATTGGACGCTCATCCTATATTAAGTTCCAAAACTAATTTATAATACCTTTTTTTAACTAATTCATCATTCTTCAGCTTCCCAAGGAGCATACGCCTTCAACAAAATGTATGCCAAGGTTTACTGTCCCATGCCATCAGTTCTAAGTCTTTCTATGTCTTTTTTTCATCACTTTCATGCAAGCGTGTATATATATATATATAGGAGCCGCGGTAGCATAGTGGTTAGTGCACTGGCTTCCTAGCGCAGTGGTCTATGGTTCGATCCCCAGATGAGGCGGAAACATTTTTAGGCCACAAACGGCTCCTGGGTCGACCCAGCCCCGAATGGGTACCAGAGCTACTCTGGGAAGGTTAAGGCGGCCGGCGTGATGCCGACCACATCACCCCTCGTGTGCCGACGGTCAAGATAATATGGGCCTAACACCATATTCCCAATATGCCTCAATGGGCGTGTAACGGGTTCCTTTACCTTTATATATATATATATATATATATATATATATATATATATGGTGTCCATAAAAGATTGTATCATTTCAAAAAATATATTCTCGGCCCCATGACGTGGTACGAGGATGCGCCCTATCACAAAAGTAATATAATCTCTGCAAGTTTTTAAGCATACCTTACAATATATATATATATATATATATATATATATATATATATATATATATATATATATATATATATATATATATATACTCCAACGGGCTGATCACCCGCTTGCCAGTCACTTTGATTACGGAAACAACAGCAAACGGATTGATTTGTCGTTGCCCTAAAGACGCCATTAGGCGTGATGGGAACAACGGCAAAGAAAATCTATTCGCTGTTGCCCTTAAGACGCCACTAGGCGTAATGGCCACTGACTGCTTTGCCGGTCGTTGGCTAAGGACGGAAGAAGAAGAAGAAGATATATATATATATATATATATATATATATATATATATATATATATATATATATATATATATATATATATATATATATATATATATATATATATATATATAAACTCCGCCTATGCCGGTCCCAAGCCCGGATGAAAAAGGAGGAGGGCGGCCTGCATGGAGGCCGTAAGGAGGCAGCCCCTCCACCATGCAAAGGCACAACAGGCCAATCACCTGTTTGTCTTAAACTATGATTACAAGCAATATAAGAGAGAAAACCGGACTGATTCTAAAGGCGACGAACTGGAACGGACTACGACTTATGGAACATGGAACACAAGAAGTATAAATGGGAAAGAAGAGGAGCTGATGGAAGACATGAGGAAAGCAATACTAGAAATCCTGGCTATTACCGAAACAAAGAAAAAGGGACAAGGAGTCATTGATCTCGATGGCAACACTCTGCTATACAGTGGTGTACCCACATCTGAAAGAGCTAAAGGGGGCGTGGGTTGCATTGTGGCTAAAAACCAGAAAGATAGTATCAAGGGATGGAACTTTGTCTCGGAGCGCATTATGGTTGTAAAACTAAAAGAAGGAGAAACCATAGTCAACCTGGTCATAGTGTATGGGCCAAATGAGGATGAGAGAGCAGAGGTCAAGGAAGAATTCTTCGAGCTGCTTCAAAGGACAGTGGCTGACTGCCTAGATGAAATTATCATGCTCGGAGATTTCAATGCAAGAGTTGGAAATGACCATGCTAGATGGGGTGGAGTTATCGGAAGATATGGAGAAGATACTCTCAATGACAATGGAAAGCGACTCCTCAGATTCTGCAGTGAGCAGAATCTGATCATTACCAACACAAAATTCCCCCATAAGCGCATACATGCACACACTAGGTGTGAACCAACAAAGAATGAGAAGTCAGTGATCGACTATGCCATTGTTAGGAGGAGCTCATTCAAATATGTCCGGGATGCTAGAGTCTGGAGGGGGCCAGAGATTGGAAGTGATCACTACCTGCTTACAATCAAAAGAACAACTGAAAGAGTTGCTCAGCCTAGGAACTGCCCAGCACCACGCAAGAAACCAAGTAAACGAACGGAAGAAATGAGCATTAAGACCTACAAGCTGAAAGAGCCAGAAATTAAGACCAGATATCAGGGGCTTATTGCTACAGCGGTGAGAAGCACAGAAGAACAACCTGATGACATGGAAACCCTGTGGCTTAAATTCAAGGACATCATAAAGACAGCTGCTGCAGAAGCATGCGGTGAAGTCCGACTTGGGAACAAGAGAAAGAGGACACCTTGGTGGACAGAGGAAGTCAAAGAGAAAATAAGAGAGAAGAAAATGGCATGGAAACAATATTTAGGAGCTAAAACACAGCAGGACAAATAGAGAAATATAGAGAATATGTGATACTCAGAACAGAAGCAAAGAACAAGGTGCTAGCAGCAAAACAGAAGTCCTGGGAAGAATTTGGAGAAAAGCTAGAAAAGGATGCGCAAGAAAACCAGAAATTGTTCTATAAGACCCTAAAGAACATGAGGAAGGAAAAACAATGCCCTCTTAAATTTATAAAGGACAAGCAAGGCAAATTGCTTACTGCCCTGAAGGAAGTAATGGAAAGATGGAAAGAATATTTCTCAGAACTCCTTGTTGGTGTGCAAGGTAGAGCATCAGAAATGATAATTACTAGCACAGAAGAGGATACAAATGGTGATGAAGATGACATAAAGATGGAAGAACTGAAGGCAGCACTGGATAAAATCAAGATGGGCAAAGCAGCAGGGCATGATGGTATAACACCAGAAATGGTTAAGTACATGGGAGCATCAGGCGACCTATTAATCCTAAGGGTCCTACAGGCAGCATGGTGCAACAAGGCCATACCGAAGGATTGGGAGATTGCCATCATAACACCGATTTTCAAAAAGGGTGAAAATCGACAATGTGGAAACCACAGAGGCATATCCCTTCTCAGTGTCCCTGGTAAAATCTACTCTAGAATCCTAGAGCAGAGACTCCGATGCCTAGCTGAGCCACAATTGGATGAAGCCCAGTGCGGATTCCGAGCAAACCGAAGTACTCAAGACCTAATCTTCACACTGAGGCAGCTGAGTGAAAAGGCCCTTGAGTACTAGAGTGAGATCCATCTTTGTTTAATAGATCTAGAAAAGGCGTTTGACAGGGTCCCCTGGAGCAAACTTTGGGACTGTTTGGCAAGGAAGAACATTCCAGCACCTCTGATTCATGCTATACAGAGCTTCTACAAGTCTTGCAGAAATTATGTGAAGACAGCAAACTATAAGTCAGAAGAGTTCAGGACCACCACTGGTGTAAGACAAGGCGATATCCTGTCACCTTATCTTTTCATACTCCTCATGGACGATGTCATCAAGGCATGTAAGGAGAGAACAAGAAAGTATTCAGTGGGGTACTGGAAGATGAGACAGGTCTGTATTTCAGAGCTAGCATTTGCTGATGATGTTGTCCTGATTGCTAAATCAGAGACACATCTCCAATCCAACCTGCAAGTCTGGAAGGAAGAGCTGGAGAAGAGAGGGATGGTCATAGGCAGCTCTAAAACAAAATCCATGGTGATATCACGAGAAGAAAGAAAACATCAGATTAAGTTGGGAGAACAGGTCCTGGAGCAGGTCGACCACTTTAAATATCTCGGAGCTATTATAGACCGAAAGGGGGGCATCAAAGAAGAGTTGGCCACTCGAAAAGCAGTGGCTGGGAGACTTTATCAGGCCATAAATCAAGGATTCCTCAGCAAGAAAGAGGTTGGTAAGAAAACGAAGATGGCTGTATACCGCTCCACCTATGTCCCAGTCTTGACATATGGATGCGAGTCATGGGCAATGACTACAACCCACAAAAGCCAGATTCAAACCTCAGAAATGAGGTATCTGAGGAAGGTGGTTGAAGTAACAAGAAGAGACATGGTCCGCAACCAGACGATACGTCAAGGTCTAAAATCCCACCCGCTGCAGACCCAAATAGAACAGTCCCAACTAAGATGGTTTGGCCATGTCTGCAGAATGGGAGAAGATCGGCTACCACGACAAGCATGGGAAACAAAGAGCCAGGGATCCAGACCTCCAGGACGACCCAGAGTCCGCTGGGAGGACAACATTAGACAATCATTGAAGGACCGAGGACTAGAATGGAACCAGGCCAGGAAGAAGACAGCCGATAGGATAGTCTGGCGCTCTCTCTTCCAAACCTCTACACCTCACGGTAGAAGAGGAACGACTAAGTAAGTATATATATATATATATATATATATATATATATATATATATATATATATATATATATATATATATATATATATATATATATATATATATGTGTGCGTGTGTGTGCATGTGTGTGTGTATGTATACTAATAGTAGTTATTATATAAGCAATATATGCCTACATGTTTTTTAACAGACTAGCTGCATATTGATTATGTTGGTTGTATCCATTATAATAATGTTATTGTTAAACAGAATCAGCATCATTGCACTCTGGTCAAACCCATAGGTGCTCAGTCTCCCTCAGTATATGTTGAAGAGTGTGAATGCTAACTTTTCCTGTAGCTCGCTGGTTATATACATGATGGATGCATCCTATCTTACATCCATCTCTGCTAGCCTTATGTTTGATGCCAAATTCCAACAGTCTTAACCTAGATGATTAATCTATTGAAGGTTCATTCTCTAACAGGCAATCAAATTAATTGCTCGCAGTATCTCACCCTTATCCATATCCCACTTTAGGTGCCCTTCATGCTAGTCTGTCAATACCCCCTACCTCTGCATTACCAGTACAGTAGATCCACACCAGCTCCTGTAGATTTGAAGCTTCTATGAATGTTTTCCATTCTTGCCTTAGCCAACCATTTTGAACCTTTTGTAACATGGACTAAGAATCTGACACAATGACTGCCTCTGTTAATGAAGTTTCAGTTAGCCACCTTAAGGCTGCAATAGCTGCCTCTACTTCCACTCTCATGCTGGAAGTAGTAATCTTGTACGCCACGCTTTGTTCGGCAACAATTCAGCAGAGAAGTATGATAGTGAGCACTTGTGTTGAAAATCCAGTTTTCAAAATTTCCAAAGACAGTTAACGGGTTTGTGATTTATAGTGAAGGGCGACAAATTATACGACTTGTTGATTTGTAAGAAAAGGGCGCTAAATCCATAATTACACCCCTTCTGACAAAGAAATGAATTTTGGACATAGGAATTCGTGGGTCAGTAAATACGTTTTCGTAAATTTGCATACCAAAACTAACAGATGATATAAGTCAACTTAAGGGGTCTATAGACTGATTGTCAAAGGATGACTACTTATTTTTACGGCCCTTGAGGGATTAAGCGATGGGTTTAGGTGGGTTAACTACATGATAGAAATTGCACATATGGGAAAGTGTGAACCGCTTTAATCATGAAACTTTGAATAATAATTGTAATGATAAATCAACGCATTTGTTTGGTCAGTCAGAGCTGAAACATGCTTAGCGTAGGAAACAAGTTGCTTGTATTAAAGATTTTTGTGGTAAGCGCAGTTTGGAGGTACATTCGGATGATATGCCACAAGGTGGTTGATTCTGTGATGACAGAAATATTAAACTATTGTCTAGCCTTCAAGTCGCTCAAAATACCACTATTTGTAGATGACAGTCCTATTGTTGTTTAGTTAACAAGAGAGAAAGTGTCACCAGTTCAAGAATTATGTTGATCCTCAAGACAACAGGTCAGGTCTCGTCAAGTACATAAACTGTTTTAGAACAATGAAAACATCAAAAGACAGTAGCTAGTCATGAGAAGTGTGAAACAGTAGACATTGAATAGAAATAATCATCCCTGGTGGTAGACCAGTCTTGCTAAAGATACATCAAGTAGTTTCACTAGACATTTTTCGTATCAAGGGTATAGAAGTACAACAGAGATAAAGCAGAAACAAAGTAGAAACGGAGTATTGATATTACTGCGAAGATGAAAAGTTTTAAAATGATAACACTGGTTCTCAAGTCATAACCACCTTGACACTAAAGACACTAGTAAATTTCAGAAGCAGTGTCAGCAAAGATAGAGAATATGGGAAATGAAAGAGGACGATGTAGAGAATTTTGCCTATGAAACTTTACGGTATAAAGTTTCCACCCTCAGGTGGAAGGTTGAGCATAATATCATATTCCAACTGTTGCTGCTCATACATGTAAATAAAACTTCACATTTTTATGCACCGCTGCTGGCGTGAGATATGTTCATCAGAATATTAGACCATCAATCATCTGTTTGTCACAAATGATGTTGTATTGTCAAGGCTGATCAGAGTAACTTATCATCACAACTGCCTACTGCTAGGGTAGCGAAACGAATGCACTATACTCACATACACATAGCACACACGACCACAATAGCTGATTGGTGCCCGTGACCAGCTCTGCACTAGGCAGTTTAAACAAAGACTAGCAAGCAATACAACAGAGCAGCGAAGGCAGAAAATAAAGAAACACAACAAAGTCGAGAAACCCTGCGTCATAGGCAAATGCATAGAAGAATACCAACCAGAACACTAATACAACATTTTCCCCAGGTATGTCCACTAACACTTCTTACATGTGGTGACAACATGCAGCAACAGCAGCCTACTGTGGGTGTAGACCCTAATATGGCCATGATCCAGCAGATTGTGAGCACTCTGGCTACTGTGGACAAGAATGCAAGGTTCTAAAATGCCAGGGGCATTATAAGGCCTTACTCAGGTAATCTCAGGTTATGTAGACAGTGGATATTAGACTTTCAGAGACATTGTTCTTCGATCAATGCAGAACAGGCAGACGTCAAACATGTTGCGTACGTTTCATCAGATGGACTTATTACGAACTTCATTAGGAGGATGGAAATCTTCCCCAATGAGATATGGGAAGAGTTAAGAAAGGAGCTTATAAAAAGTTATTCGGAGATTACCAACAGCTCCTGCATGTGGATGCTCCTTCGTTGGATATGACAACAGCCACAGGAGTCCACACAGATGTTCAGTGACAGGTTATTGAACCTGGCTGAGGATGCCTTCATGGGGCAGGACATCAACCAGCAGGGGGTTGAAAAAGAATTAGTAGGCATATTTGTCGACGGACTAAACGGTACGCATATGAAGTTACAGCTACTCCAAAAATACCCGCAAAGTCGAAGAGAGGCTATTTTGCTAGCCTTAGCCGAAGAGAATGTGAGGAGAAGGTTGGACCTCCGGTTAAGAAGAACAATGGCATATGAAGAGCGGGAAGAAGAACTAATGGAAATAGGACAGTGCCAGCGAAGAGGAATATCGAGCCAAGGAAGAGGAAGACAAACATATGGTAGGCCAAGATATGAGGAACGCAGGGCACTTGTGTGTTACGTGTGTAACAAAATTGGTCACAAGTTCTACACATGTAGGTACAGGCGACAAGAGCTACAACAGCCAGCGAGACGTGCTGAGACCTTCAACCAAACACACAATAGACATATAGTTGCCAGATTGGGTGATTGCGCAGAATGCGACCGTAGAGAAACTCAAAACACTCACAGACATAACCCGGATGCCTATAGCATTCATGGCATGGTCCAACACGCATATACTTACACACAGGGAAGACAGACCCGCTCACTAAGAGAGACCGGTGAGTAGGATGAATAGAAGGTCTCAACAACAGAAAGAAAGTGCCCAATGGAATAACAGAAACGGGTACAATACGGCTAGTACATTAAGACATTGGAATAGCCTTAGTAGAAGGAATGACAGGATAGCGAGGTGAAATGCTGTTATACAAGGTAAGATGGGAAGGAAACAACAACACACACAGACAGACAGATTGCCGGAGTTGGAAAAATGAAAATGGAAAAGAAAGGAGAATTGACCAAAGAAATACATGGAATAACAGAGTACAACCAAGGTCAGTAGAGAGAAAGAACATTGTGAGACAGCAAGGGGAAGATGAACGAACGAACTTTATTTTCGAAGGGTTAAGAATTGGGTGCGCAGGCCTGTCTAACATTCTGCCCTTCCACTCTCATTTATCTTGCATACTATATCCTTTCATTCCCACATGTTACTTTAAGCATTAATTTAAAGGCATGCAACATTATAAAGTTAACATAACAGCATTCATTTACAGTATGCAATGATAATAAAAAATGAGTAGGTTTTTTTTTAACAAACAAGATAGTAATTAGGAGAAAAAAATTATAAAAATAAAATAAACAAAACAATAAATAAATAAAAATTAATTAATTCTGTATACCGACACTCACTCATGCGTGTGTCATCAATACAAAAATTACATAAACACATTCTTGCTTATATCCATACATCTATCCAGACAACCACATGTGCGTAGGCTAATAAAGGCACACAAGGAAAAGAACTACCAACCAGACTGTAGTAAGCTGAAAAAGGACACAGTAAATGTTGATACACACTGCAAGAATCTGCAAAACAGAAACAAAAGAGTAAAAGAAAGAAAGGGTAAAGGACACCAACAATTAAAGAAAGAAAATACGAAGCAACTGCAATTGAGTTGGCCTATACGTCGGACCCTTGTTCATGCATCATTGAACTTCACGGAAGGAAGTACAGAGTACTAGTGGATTCAGGGGCGACAGTGAGTCTCATTAGGTTTGGCCTCTATAAACAGATAAGGGGTATGGTACAATACAGGAGGTCACATGCCACACTCACCACTATGTCGGGGAGAACCTAAAGGTAATGGGGACAGCGATGATGCAAATTGGAATCGGTGCAAAAACAGTGGAACACACGTTCACAATAGTGAAAGGGATGACAAGAAACCTAATCCTATAATGTGACTTCCTGCATAGGCATAACGTCCGCCTGTATTTCGACCTGCATAAACTCAGGATCCGGGACGAATACATAGATTTGCAGGACGACATCCACATCGCATCGGTAATCAGGACGAAGACAACAGTCACAATAGAACCAAACAAAAAGGGCATAGTCCCTGGGAAAATAAAACGGTCGCCAATATTTTAGGCTGAGAAAAATTGACATGATGGTTGAGTTTGAGGACACAGACATACTGGATGAGGCCGGTTTTTCCATGGTGGAAGGAATAGTCAAAATAGGGAAAAAGGGACAATTTCATAAGATGGTGATGAATACCACACGCAGAACCATCAGGATACCGAGAGAGTTTGTGGTGGGAAGAATACAGGAAATGGAAGAACAAAAAGGAAAACATGAACATGAAACAACAGAGAAAAGGGTCACAAGGAATTGGAAGGAACATCAAAAGGAACAATATTGTCACATGGAAACGAGAAACAAATGCACACAAGAAGAAAATCAAGGTCGGATGAATGATGACAGACATCACCAACGAGAGGTCATGCAAAACACTAATACACACTGGAGACATAAACAAATGCGACATAGAGATAAGGCGGCGAATACGCATCACGGGCGAACACCAGTGGGAAATTACACAGTGAATGCAATATACACAACTTATGGAGGTACACCATACAAAGGACGCGCTCGGAGTGGTCGTCACCTATTGTGATAGTCACGAAGAAGGACGGCATTCACAGATTTTGCTGTGACTATAGAGCGCTGAATAGTATTACAAAGACTGTAACACACCCCATTTTAAAGATAGACGACATCCTAGCGCTGTTGGGAAAATCAGAATGGTTCACCACATTGGACGCCAGATCCGGATTCTGCTGCATGCCACTGACAGAGGATGCAAAGAAGAACAGCACATTTTGTATGCATGTAGGCACGTTTGCTTGGAACGTCATGCCATTTGGACTGAAAGGCAGTCCCGCCACGTATATGGCACTAATAGACGAAGTCCTCAGTGGTATGCAAAAGTTCGCCATAGCCTACTTGGACAAAATGTTGGTGCACACGGGAGGATTAGTGCAGAATCATCTCGACCACATATTAAAAGTGTTCAACAGGCTAAGACAGTGTCAGAATAAACTCTCTACTGGTACTATGGGTTTAAGGCACACTCACCCTAGACTCTTAGCTCGCTGTCACAGAGGTACGACCACAGTACACAGTAGCTAACGTGAGTAATACAGAAAAATGCCTTAAACAGTAATATCCCTTTAATAAGTACTGTACACACAAATGAGCCACACACGGCTATCAATACGCATGAAAATGCAATACACAGTGCAATGAAGAATGCCCAAATAACTTGCTAAACACTGTAGCTCAATATAATAACAAAAATGGTTACCGACATAATCTAACCAGTAACTACACCCACTGACTCGCTCACAGTAAAGCAATACATAATTGCAAGATTCTACGCAAATACAATCCAGGAAAAACCACTAGACATCGCAACAACATTCTACTAATCTGCCAATAATCCTGAACACCTGAAACAATCTGCAAGCACTCAACATAAGGGGCATTCATGTAATCCCCAGCAAAAACTGCTGACAAAGGCCACAAGCGTCCCAACAGGTCGGCGGACATCTCGTAGAATGATTTGTGCCAACAGTTTCATAGCGACTTCCGTTTTGGCCCAACCGGCCGAACGGGTTTTAAATTAGTATCAGGGTCGACACTCAACAGTGTGACCAACTCACAATTTCTGCGAATGTCTATACTGTGACATCCAATCACCCCCCCCCCCTCCTTAAGAAAGAAAATGAAGTTTTCTTCCACCGGAGGAGACACGCCCAACCCCCTTTGAAGTATGGACGAACAAATTGCTGAGAAAGCACCTCCTCGTGTAGATAGAGAATGCCAGAGTTGTCCAATACTATTGTCACCCATGCCTTCTCACTCACTAGACTAAATACAAGAAAACGTACCAATCCACACCAGGTATAGGCATTCTTGAAAAATAACAACGACTGACCAATCCTGGAGTAGTCTAAACACAATGCATGTTACACCAAATCTATATAACTACCTGTCACCAAACAAACAACAAGTCATCGTGTCAACAATTACCTCTCATAATATAACCGTTGGTATAAGATAATATGATACATCTACACATTGAGTACATCTTCATAGATATTGCCTTTATGGCATCATAACATATCAAACTAATACCATAATACATCATCATGAAATATCATTCTAATAGTCATAATACATTTCTTACATAGATTCTAATAAGTACTCTCTGCAGATGTTCCTGTCCCACAGACTATAACTGTCCCACAGCTTCACAACCTGGACAAGACATCTGTTACAACATTATATACACCCTGAATTGGCTTTATGGCACCATGACATGCAAATTACAAAACAAGGCATAGCAAAATGCATGGCCCTTAAAGATTACCAGACCATCATATTCCCTAGGTCTCTGATAAATGCACGCCAGGCCTGCCTACAGTGCACTGCCTACAGTATACCTGCCCACAGCACACCTGCCCACAGTGTGCCTGCCTACAGCGCACCTTCCTACAGCATGCCTGCCCACAGTTCACCTGCCTACAGCGTGCCTGCCTACAGCGCACCTGCTTACAGTGTCATTACCTGCAACATGCCTGCCTACAATATGCCTGCCTCAAGTATGCCTTTATGGCACTATGCCACATAAATACAAAGCACGACATAGCATAATACAGCATAACTATGCATTATACATCATTACATAATCTCTACAATTTCATAACATGTCATAGCATAAACAAGTATCGCAAGAAATCTCACAATCTTTACAAATTTGCAAAGTCCTCATATTGATATCAGAATAGAACTGGGGGCGTGGGTCAGAGCAACTCCGGTTTGGTTCACGTCAACCGAAATACCTACTGAACACGACCCCGAACTCTAACCTTAGCTATTTCTGGACTATTAGCAGATGTTTCTGAAGCAACGATAAATGCTTCTGCCTAACTGCATCACGCGCACCCCACCTATTCGCAAAAGTCACCCGTGCTATTTTGGTCTTGTCGCGCAACGACAATACCTCGACAAATTTAACCAGCGCGACCTCATCAAACACTCTTTTGAGTGTGCACCAACTCGCACTCAGGGGGACGTTACGCACCCAAACTATGCGATCACTAGCTATTGGACCCTCGTAAAAGTTCCTGCTGCTCCTGATCGGGTCATTTAGTACATGCCGCGAATCGCGTGTACGATGTACCTTCTGGTCATCTGCCTTGGGAGTTTGGTGATGCTGAGTCTCTGCTTCAGTCACACCCATGGCTTTATGAACTCCCCATACATTGCCAACGATTAAATCGGCAATGGGATCATCGAGAACGGACGCGTTCACTCTACCTGTTATAAACGGAGTGTCCACATTGATACATGCTTGGGGGTAAGACTCCACTTTGCCCCCGAACATGGTGCACTTTACCGTTTTGTCTGTAAGGCAGGAGTCGTCGATGCACGATCGACGCACCTCAATTGTCGTGCACCCCGTGTCCCTCAGCACGGAGACTGGTTTCCTCTCCACCATGCCTTTATGGAGATCCACCTTGCCAGTCTCATGGACTGCTGACAAACAAGGTGCCGCTTGCCCACATTGCAGCACTATCCTCTCGATCGTGTGGAACAGAGGGCAACACCCCTCACAGTTCTCATCGTTGATTGTATCTAACACAAACGCGGAGTTCGCATGTTCCATTGGGGTGGTGCAGCTATCAGCACTATGACCCCTGCCACAACTATTGGTACACACGCGCTCTTTCATCTTACAACACCTGGCTATATGACCTTTGGCCCCACATAATTGGCAAATAATCCCTTTCTTCTTGCATACGTCAGCACAATGACTTTTGCCATCACATAATTGGCAAATGATCTCTTTCTTCTTCTCCTCGCATGTACTTTTGCTGTAGTCCTTTGAGGACGACGCCCTCGCATCTGAGTCAGAAGAACGACTTTCAGAGGGACCAGTCCTCTGCTTGTAATGTTTGGTCTTAAACCAAAATCGGTCTTTGTCACGCAAGTCCTCAAAGCGTACCTGCTTTTGCGTTCGACGCTCCCCTCCGTCGCTATACCTATCATATTGTCGGTTCTGCCACCTTGGCTGACCATTCCTATGAGAACGTGTCGGTTCTGCCACCTTGGCTGACCATTCCTATGAGAACGAAAGTTCTCATAGCTACCTCTACGTGGTTGATAAGGGTCGGAAGGCTTCTCATACTTCCTTTCTTGATCCCTGTCTACTTTGTCTGACTGACTTCGCCAAGGATGGCAGTGTACTTTGCCAACACTGGCAACTAAATCATTAGCCAGACATGACTTATAGATGGGTTTGCCCGGGTGGGCAAGGACATAACGGTACCCCAATTGGGCCATAGAATCGATGTCTTTTGGCTGGAGCTGTTGGAGAAACGCCAGCAACTCAGTGGAACATGAGGATAGAACTTTGTCCCGCAGCATCAAATCTCGCAAGCCATTATAGTCCTTATTTATCCCCTCCATCTCAATCCATCTATTGAACAGAAGTTTTATCATCGAGGTAAAGTCCTCGAAGTCCTGGTCTGCGCTAGGCATCGCGTTTTAAAACGCGTCCGGTAGCCGTCAGCAGTCAGACGGAACTTCCGGAGCAATCTCTCCTTTACTTTGTCGTAACCGGCCCTTTCATCTAGCGGGAGGCTATAAAAAGTCTCCATCGCCGACCCCGCTAGCAACGTCGATAACAGAGTTGGCCACAAATCTCTTTCAGCCTGACAGGCCATGCATTTGGTCTCGAATCTTTCAAGGAAAAAATCTAAACTGTCAATTTTCTCATCACAAATCGGCAGACGCAATCTAAAGGGACGATGGGCCCCTCTTGGAGTCGAGTTCTGACCACTTGCACCCACCTCCAGTCTCTCTAATTCTATTTCCTTATCAATCCTCATTCTCTCCTTCTCTAACTCAAATTCTCTATCTTCTCTCATCTTCTTTTCTTGCAATTCTAATTCTCTTCTTTTTAGTTCCAGCTCTTCAGCTCGAGCATCACTCTCCCGATTCTGTTTCTCAATCTTTTCCTTCTCTTCCTTCTCATCCTTTTCTTTCTTTTCCTTCTCTTCCTTCTTCTCATTTTCTTACTTCTTCTCATTTTCTTCCTTTTCCTTCTCTAAAGTTTTTGGTTCTCAGCTGAATAAAATTTTGTTTCAGAAAATCCATCAGTTCTTGCTTTGTGTACCCACATTCCTTACCGATCTGAATGAAAGCCTGTAGATCCATGGTGTACATTCACAATATTCACTCTTATGTCTTGCTATAGATTTTCTATGCAATTACTCAATCGTATGTACTGTCAACTCTTCACTTATATCAGCAGATAAGTCTCTGCTCACAATGATGTATTAATGATAATAAATACAGATATCACTTCTCAATATACGCATATAAATATGCATGTAAGTATAAATATCACCTCACCTCTCACTGTATCCACATCATCAACCTTTACTTCTTATAATATATAGTTTTACTTTGCGACTTGGCTACTGTCTCATCACTTTGAAAAATTTGGTCTCTCTGACCACTTAGTCTTTATGATATCCTCAATCAAACTTACAATAGTCGATAGTTGTATAATAACAACTTCCTGATACCTTGACACCAGTATATCAACTTAATTTAAAAATCAGGTATTACCTCAAAATCCGTTACTGGCACCCATACTGGTGCTATATTCACATAACACTCCACTTATTACTAAACTCTATAATCTCTATTATGCAAGTACTACCTATGGCAAAATGAGCACAACACAGATGAAAGGAACACATACATCACATTACGAAAACAACATTCCAGTCACGAGGAACAAGATGAAAGACCACAAAAAGAAGAGGTAGATTACTATCTACACTGCGTGACTGAGCACGAACGAAAACAAGGGATACCTGTAAGCGTATTTACAAGATAGTAAGATGGGACACGAGAAAACACCACTTAAACAGAACCAAGGAATTACTAAACGTACACGACACTATAAATACACACACCACAAATACAGCTAACACTAACAGGGCTTGGAATGTTAAGCAGGACAGTCGCAGGAAATCCGTCTGCCAGACTCCGCCACAAAACAAACACAGCCGCACCCTAAAAGAATCGGTCTAATCCAATCTTTTCCCACGAGAGGCCAAGAATGGATTATGCTCACCACCCTTCCTCCCTTAAACACACCAATACACTATAACACCAAAGACCAGACGAAAACCACACTCAACAATGAGGTGCTGGAAGCTATCTCTTCCACCAAGCACTGTATTCACTTCAGTGAAAACTAACCAAATAAACTATCAGTAAAATTATACTATAATGTAACAAAATATATATATATAATCACATTATTTCCTAGCTAAAATAAAAACAAAGCAAGATCAGCTTTAACTTACAATTTATGTAAATATATACAAGCTAAGTAATACTGGTACAATAAGGAAAAGACAAAACATAAGGAAAGCAAACAACAACAAACCAAGAAGCAAATCGAGAAACAGCACTAAACTACTCAACAAGTCACAGTATATGATAGCTAGAATCAGTAAGACAGACAGACCAGAAAATTAAATTCTCAGAAAAAACAAGAAAATATCAATATAATACATAATACATAAGCATTCTTCTCTTCTTCTTCCGTCCTTAGCCACCGACCGTCAAAGCAGTCAGTGGCCATTACGCCTAGTGGCGTCTTAGGGCAACAGCAGATAGGTTTTCTTCGCCATTGTTTCCCATCACGCCTATTGACGTCTTTAGGGCAACGGCAAATCAATCCATTTGCTGTTGTTTCCGTAATCGAAGTGACTGGCAAACTGGTGATCAGCCCATTGGTTAATACATAAGCATACAAACAATAATTTATCTGAAGCTCCAACGCTTGAGTACCGAGAATCCTCAGCACTGGTAATAAATGATGAACAGAACAAACCGAACTCCACAATACGTATAATCCCAACAGAATATAAGTCCAGGAATAACATCACTGTCAAATCTGAGTGTTACGGTATAATACTCTCTTATGTGATGACCGCACTATACTCCACGGTGCTCACACAGCACTGTTCATCATATATCCCGCACTGACTACTTCTACTAAGTTCAGTTGCACAGCTACTATAAACAGTCTCCGGTAAGTCGGCAGGGCACACAGCACATAGGAATTCACCCTTGGTTGGGCGCGTCTGAGTTGTCAGGCACGTCACTGGCGTCGGCTTAGGAAGGTCACAGAGACTTTCACCCCTGGTTGGGCACATCTTAGCAGAAAAACAGGACCCACAGTCCAACACAGTGACTTGAGGTACCAACAACCCTAACCACCTCATATCAACTACAACCTCCTAACACTCATCACTTTCCACCCTAATACCGAGGTTGACCAAGCTATATCCCATCTGACATCTTCACATGCCGCCTGGGTCCCTAGCTAAATAGTATCAACCTCCAAGCTCTGCTGCAACACCTGGATCACTGTCGCCAACCACAAAAAAGACTCAGAAATGTGTCAACTGACCCATCTGACGCACACTGTAACACTGGCCTACCCCTTTAACACTCATACCTAAACCTGCAAAGATACCATAACAAACACCAAGAAACTTATCTGTACCCTATTTCACAGCGAAAGACTGAAAACATACCGAAAAAATAGCCATTACAACTGTGATGCTGAAAGTAGGTCAGAGCCCGTAAACGAGGTCAGGTCAAAGACCGTAAACAATACACTGACAGACCGACACACACTAGCCTTTCACTGGACGGAGAAAAACAACTCATTCCCGTGAGTTGACAGAAAAAAATGAAGGCGCCAACACAGTGGCCTACCAACCTTCTAATATACTGTGTGCACAATTCCTACTAGCCTGATTATAGCCAACGTAGGCTCTAAGGCCTTGCTATATAATAATATGAAATTAATAACGCCAGCTAGCTGGGAATAAATATCATATTACGAGCTTCACGACCCAAAGAATGGACGAGCCCGTAGCTGTCCGCTATCAAAATGACACCAATATTACAGAGTCACTGGCCCCACGGCCTATAACATAGACGAGTCACCCAGATGTCAGAATAAACTCTCTACTGGTACTATGCGTTTAAGGCACACTCACCCTAGACTCTTAGCTCGCTGTCACAGAGGTACGACTACAGTACACAGTAGCTGACATGAGTAATACAGAAAAATGCCTAAAACAGTAATATCCCTTTAATAAGTACTGTGCACACAAATGAGCCACACACGGCTATCAATACGCATGAAAATGCAATACACAATGCAATGAAGAATGCCCAAATAACTTGCTAAACACTGTAGCTCAATATAATAGCAAAAATGCTTACCGACATAATCTAACCAGTAACTACACCCACTGACTCGCTCACAGTAAAGCAATACATAATTGCAAGATTCTACGCAAATACAATCCAGGAAAAATCACTAGACATCACAACAACATTCTAGTAATCTGCCAATAATCCTGAACACCTGAAACAATCTGCAAGCACTCAACATAAGTGGCATTCATGTAATCCCCAGCAAAAACTGCTGACACAGGTCGCAAGCGTCCCAACAGGACGGCGGACATCTCGTAGAATGATTTGCGCCAAAAGTTTCATAGCGACTTCCGTTTTGGCCCAACCGGCCGAACGGGTTTTAAATTAGTATCAGGGTCGACACTCTGCAGTGTGACCAACTCACAATTTCGGCGAATGTCTATACTCTGACAGACAGCATAACGTCAAATTGAAGTTGATGAAATGTAACTTCCTCCAGAGGAAAAAAAGCACCAGGGGTTTATAGTAAACAAAAACGGAATTAGACCAGACGAAGACAAGGTCAGAGCCATCTGAGAAATGCCAACGTGGACGAACGCCAGACAAGTAAGAGGTTGTCTGGGGACATGCGGATATTTTAGAAAGCATGTCATCAATTTTACAAGTGCTGCAGAGCCTTTGATAAACTTAGTCAGGAGGTACGTGCGGTTCAACTGGACGGTGGAATGCCAAAAGGCTTTTGAATATCTCAAGGGAGCCTTAAAAGAACTTCCATTCCTGGCACACCCAGACCCAGATAGGCCGATAATCTTATATAAAGACGCTTCTGGTACAGCCAAAGGAGCTTGTTTGGTCCAACCAGCGTTGAAAGGAGAGGAGCAGATAATACCAAATGTAGGGAACAAGAAACCCATTGTGTTTCTGTCACATATGTTCAGTAAATCCCAAATAAAATGGGCCGCTATTCAGAGGGAGGCGTTCGCAATCTATTTTGTGATACAGAAGTTAGACTTCTAGAACAGATCATCAGCTATTGGCTACATGGCTCACCAAAACATTAGAGCAGCCTCATAAATTGCAAACCTGGGCATTGAACTTCCAGAACTATGATGTCACAATAAAGCACACCCCAGGAAAATGGAACTCGTGCGCAGACCTGTTATCGAGAATACCATACAAGGACAAAGCGGAAATATCGGATCGAGAAGTGATACCGGGATCAACGAGTACTTCCACCAAGTGAATGTCATAAACTCGAACAGGAGCCAACACGAGACAGGGTCCGACTTCAAAGGAAACTTGAAAGAGCAACAAGAAGAAGTCGAACAATTTGACCGCGTGAGGGAACACGGAAAGGATCCCAAATTAGTTGCCCTTAAGCGAAAAATCAAACAGGGAGGCAAGGAGGCCAAATATTTTGTTATCAACCAACAGGATAAGATAGTAGAATTATAGACCCTAAAGGCTATAGAGTACCCAGAAAGTACATTCCAAACCAGCTGGTCAAAAGAGTATTAGAGTCAGTTCATGATAACAATGGCCATTTCGGAAGCGATAAGACACTCCTGGGGATCAAGTCACGGTATTTTCGGTCTACATTAAATAAGGATGTAGTGACACATGTGCAAAAGTGCCTAACGTGTAAACCGAAGAATTTGAGGGCAATTAAGTGCCCAGTGCAGGAGATTGTTACGACCAAATATTGATGTTATGGTGTTGGTTATAATACTGGCTATGTTGGTGGTGCATATAATGGGTTAGCCATGATTGCTGATGTTGCGAATGGCGTTTTTAGTACTATATTGACAAGATCTATACATATGCACACGGAACACCATAACCTGTAAGTATGAACTGATAACGATCCATCTGCAGCCGAAGACTAAAGGCCTATTTTACTTACTTACTTAGTCGTTCCCCTTCTACCGTGAGGTGTAGAGGTTTGGAAGAGAGAGCGCCAGACTATCTTATCGGCTGTCTTCCTCCTGGCCTGGTTCCATTCTAGTCCTCGGTCCTTCAAAGATTGTCTAATGTTGTCCTCCCAGCGGACTCTGGGTCGTCCTGGGGGTCTGGATCCTTGGCTCTTTGTTTCCCATCCTTGTCGTGGTAGCCGATCTTCTCCCATTCTGCAGACATGGCCAAACCATCTTAGTTGGGACTGTTCTACTTGGGTCTGCATGGGGTGGGATTTAAGGCCTTGACGTATCGTCTGGTTGCGTACCATGTCTCTTCTTGTTACTTCAACCACCTTCCTCAGATACCTCATTTCTGAGGTTTGGATCTGGCTTTTGTGGGTTGTAGTCATTGCCCATGACTCGCATCCATATGTCAAGACTTGGACATAGGTGGAGCGGTATACATCCATCTTCGTTTTCTTACTAACCTCTCTCTTGCTGAGGAATCCTCGATTTATGGCCTGAAAAAGTCTCACAGCTGCTGCTTTTCGAGTGACCAACTCTACTTTGATGCCTCCCTTTCGGTCTATAACAGCTCCTAGGTATTTAAAGTGGTCGACCTGCTCCAGGACCTGTTCTCCCAGCTTAATCTGATGTCTTCTTTCTTCTCGTGATATCACCATGGATTTTGTTTTAGAGCTGCTTATGACCATCCCTCTTTTCTCCAGCTCTTCCTTCCAGACTTGCAGGTTGGATTGGAGATGTGCCTCTGATTTAGCAATCAGGGCAACATCATCAGCAATTGCCAGCTTCGAAATACAGACCTGTCTCATCTTCCAGTACCCCACTGAATACTTTCTGGTTCTCTCCTTACATGCCTTGATGATATCGTCCATGAGGAGTATGAAAAGATAAGGTTACAGGATATCACCTTGTCTTACAAGGCCGATTTTAACAACATTTAATAACGGCATACATATGGACGTTGATAACGTAAGGCATGATCAATAACAGCATAGCATGATGTCTCTGGTTCGTCTGGCATGCAAATTACATTGCGTAGTCATCAACATTTTTGACCGATACAACTGTCAACTAGTCTAGATACGAACTAGCTGGAGCACTGCGGCAAAGAACATAATCGACGGCCTTCGTCGATCTCATAGAAACGTGGTGGCTAAACACACTTGAAGTAGCTGACCATCATGGCTAATACATAAAAATGGCATATACACTCATTATCAAAGCCACTTGAGATTCGCTTGCAAAAACCTCGAATAATAGGGAGTACGAATAAAATATATGTCCAATATGGAAATTGTCTACTTCAGAAAAGCCCCGAACGGTAATCGTAAGGTAATGTGCGCGGACGATTGCTAACGTCACATCGAGACACTGCACCGTTCAATGGTAGTGTATACTCACCTCAAATAAAAATCATTAATACAAAGTAAATGCGCTCAGCTATATTTCTGAACAAATGATAGGCATATGCTTGAGAGCAGAAACATATCTTAACAGTGATGTTTTCACATGTTTTCTAAAGTACCTGCATGTCCCCAGAAAACCCCTTGTCTGGTATTGGTTGGCGTAGGCATTTCTCTTGACGTTATGCTCTCTCATCCTGTTAAACACTTTTCTGCCGAAAGGCATGAAGTTCCTTTGGAACAAACCCCGAGGTGTTGAAAAGGCAGTAAGAGGTTTGGCACGTTCAGTAAGAGGAACTTGCCAATATCCCTTGGACAATTCGAGTTTGGTAAAGAACCGTGACTTAGAAAGTTTACCGAGTAGATCTTCTAACAAGGGCATAGGTTCTGCATCGAATTTAGTCACTTGATTCAATTTTCGATAGTCGACGCAAAGACGTATGTTATTGTCTTTCTTCCGGACAATAACCATAGACGAGGAGTATGCCGAAGTAGATGATTCAATTATTATTAACTGTATCATTTCGTCCAATTCTTTTTCGACTTGTATTTGAAAATGTAATGGGATTGGGTAAGGTCGTACTCTAATTGTGTTGTAATCGGTGAGTATTATGTCATGTGTAATGATTGATGTCTGTCCAGGAATGTCAGTCAGGACGTCTTGAAAAGTTTGTAATAGAGATGAGACTTGCTGCTGTTCTTTAGCAGATAACTCAGAAGAAATAGTTACATTCTCCCATGATTCCATTGAATGCAGTGGGATAACAGGAAGAGGAAGATTTACGTCGGAGAAAGTAGCCTCTTCCTCCTGAATAACTGATAGAGATGTGTAATGACCATGACGGACCAGAGGATCGTCCGTCGCCTGAAAAACAGGCTGCGGGTAGCCTGGTCGTTCATGGAATTATGTCAACATATTAATATGAAAGGTCTTATGCTTTCCGTCCACATCGCCGACATAGTCGACATCAGAAATTATCGAGATAATAGAATAAGGACCTTTTCATGAAATAAGAAGTCTATTGTCCTTACAAGGGAGTAATACAAGCGCCTTGTCACCAGGACAGAGTTGTCGTAAACACCTATTTACAAGGGGATTGACATAAGTCTTGGGCCTGACCATGAAGGACATGTCACAGAGAGCTGAAAATTTGTATAGTATTTATTCCTTTTCAATATAGCCACCGTCTGAATTGACATACTTCTGCCATCTCTGCTTGACCTTGAAAAGACCTTGGGAGTAGAACACCCTATTTTTCAAACTAAACCAGTCATCACATGCCAGTATAACCTCTTCATCGCTGTCAAAATGATTTCCTTTCAGCTGTTTTTTTAAGATTGGGGAATAGAAGAAAGTCTGATGGAGCCAAATCTGGAGAATATGGTGGGTGTGGAAGAATTTCAATATTCAAATCGTTGGCTGCTAGCTGCACAAGCCGTGCTTTGTGAGAGGGCGCGTTGTCTTGAAGCAAAGGAAGATTTTGAGTGCGCGTTACCCCTCGTTTCCTGGTCACAACCTTTCTTAGTTTGGTGAGAAGATCTGCATAGCACTGTCCATTAGCTGTGTTGCCACAAGGCAGATAATCTTTCAAAAGGACACCTCTGCCGTCCCAAAAAACAGTCAGCATCACTTTTCCTGCAGATTTCTGCGCTCTCGGCTTGACAGGTGTTGGGGAGCCCGGGGTTTTCCATTGCATGCTGGCAATTTTGGATTCGGGGTCATAATGGTGTACCCAAGTCTCATCTACTGTCACCATGGTCTCAAAAAAAATTTTTGACTGACACTTTTTGAGCAACTGTTGACAGCAATTTACCCTCGTTATCTTCTGTTCATGTGTCAACAGTCGCGGAACCCAGCGTGCACACTTTTCTCATGTTCAGTCTGTTGTGTAAAATTCTATAAACTGTTCTTTCATTTAGTTTTACTCTACTAGCTATCTCCACAATTGTCATTCTTCGATCCTGGTCAATGATTTTCTTCACTCTTGTTGCATTTTCATCGTTGCACTCTGAGGCTGGTCTACCACATCTTGGCAGATCAGCAACATTTGAGCGGCCGCACTTAAACTGTTGACACCAGTTTTTTTACCGAAGTATATGAAGGACAAGAATCACGAAACACTGGTTCCATCTCCCTGTGTATTTCTGTAGGTGTTTTTCCCTGAAACATCAGAAATTTTATCACAGCTCTGGCCTCCTTCTTTTCCATTGTTTGGTCAAATCTTTGGAGCAGCAGATCCGGTCAATAGGGTACATTGCGCCGTGCACCGTAGCGGAAAAACCCATTGAAGAAACACACGCATACTTCACACATTCAGTGCAAATATGATGAACTTTAAATGTGCCAAGTTTCATCTTCCTCCTGTGACTCCTTCATGGTCAGGCCCAAGACTTATGTCAATCCCCTTGTATATTTGCAAAGTGCCTCGCCTTCTCCTTAGCAAATTCAGAAGCAGGGGTAGCTAATTTACATGCCTCGATAATTTTCTGTCTTAGAACAATGACATATTCGTAGGAAGATTGAGTGTCATCGCTGATGTGCTCGGCAGTTATTAGGTCGTGGAGCAACGACATGGGACCGCGAGGTTGCGCCCCAAAGACGAGCTCGAATGGTGAAAACCCTGTATGCTCATTAGGGACCTCCCTATACGCGAAAAGGGCAGCAGGTAGAACCCTATCCCACTCCTGAGGACGGTCCTCATTTATTTTTCCCAGTAAATTCTTGAGCGTTCTATTCAGACGCTCAACTAACCCGTTTGACATAGCGTGATAGATACTGCTTAGAGACCTTTCTATGCGAAGCATGGGGATGACCTGAGACATAGTGTCTGATACTAATTGTGTGCCATGATCTGATAAGATTTCTTTGGGAAAACCTAGACGTAAGAATATTAGCCAAAGAGCATCTGCAATATCAGCAGTAGAAATGCTCTTGAGAGGTATAGCCTCTGGCCAACGTGTACACATGTCAATGCATGTAAGGATAAATTGGTGTCCCCTGGCAGATTTGATTTTAAAAGGACCAATAATGTCAATTGCCATTTTTTGAAAGGGACGAATAGGAATATCCGCAGCTTGGATAGGTGCTGCATGGCGTGGACCTCGCGACTTAACTTCCTGACATATCTTGCAGGAGCGACAGTAAGTAACTATATCTCTCTTTACGCCCAGCCAAAAGAAGGAAGAAAGAATCCTAGATTGAGTATGGGCAACTCCCATATGTCCTGAACACTGAGAGTCGTGGGCATGTTGCAAAATCCTAGCTCTCATATCAGTAGGTACCAGAATTTGCGAACGTATGAACGGAGTAGAATCTCGTACCATACGATCTAGTACTCCATTCTTGATTAAGAACCAAGATTCAAGATTTGTATCATAGTTTGAATTATCATCTTTAACTAGGAGAAACTTTTTTTAAAATGAAGTATCATTTTGTTGAAGTTTGATAAAAGACTCTCGGGAAATCACGGAGTGATCATCCTGGTTATGTACTTCATTAATTTCAACAGATGGAGTATGTAGGAGATTCTGAGCCTGTGCTCTTGTAGTAACTGCATAAGCAGCATGACTGTTTTGCTCTTCCCAGATAACAATCTGTTGCGGAGTACACTCCTTAATTCCGTGTATATGTCTGACGATACAATAGGGTTCGGGAGCATACATGCGTGGACATGTCCCGTGAAAAATGGAGTGGCTATGTGGATGATAGCAGTCGGAAATTTTTCAAGTGTCCCACCAAATGTCACACATTTCACCACATTTCCAGTGGCACAGGAAGGATCTATAAGAGACTGTTTAACCCCTACAGTTGTGCACCCAGAATCAAAAAGAACTGAGACTGGATCATTATTCACGAAACCCTTATGTAGAATAAGAGACCCTCTTCCGTCATGTGCAGCTGCGGCAGGAAGGGCGGGTAGAGGATGACCGCAACTCAAGGTAGTTATAGCTGTAGGTTGGAACAAAGTTGTGCACTCTGGGCAATGAGATGCTCTCTCAAAATCGAAAGCAGAGCAACAATAGCATTAGAGACACAATTATTATTGTTACTTTGATTATTAACATCCTGGGATTCCTGTTGAGCAGAGTTAGCATGGCGATACGATCTATCATTTGATCTCTCATCGTATTGCGATCTCTCGCGACTATTATCTCTTTAGAAGCATTGTTATTTGCTCTATTGAAGCTATTGTTCTGATTTGAACCCCAGTTTGCATTGTCGCGATTACTATTTCCCCTTTGATTAGAATATCTATTAAATGGGTGTTGTTGTCTCCGAGAAAAATTATTATAAGGTTGATAGTTTCTATAAAGTTACCCCTTCGAAAATTTCAATAATTGTTGGAACTAAAATGTTGAGGACCGTTAAATTGCCTCCAGTTCCTTGAAAAAGAATCATTACGTGATGGGCCCGCTTGGTTCTGTCCAAAATTACGATTATTCGTCCTATCAAAATTGCGCTGAGCACTTTGAAATTTGCGTCGAAAATAAATTAGGGCCATATGGCATTGCTGAAGCCACGGGTAAACCTTCGACTTTAGAATTGCTAACCGTTACATTTGGATGTGCCATGACATATTGGCAACAGTATTGTTCCATGTCTTTCAAATTTGGAGGTTTTCGCTCATGTAGAAAGGAAAGAAAAGATTTATTCACTGCCGACATAACTTTGTCACAAGGCAGTAAGTCCATAAGGGCGTCATATGTGTGTTCAGTTTTTGAAAGTTCAACCCAACGTGAAAACTTAAGGCAAATAATTGATATAAAGTCCGAAAAGTCTTTCCCTGTCTCTGGCAATAGAGACTTAAAGCGTAGGCGATAACCTTCTTCATCCAGTTGGTATTTTTTTAAATAAAGCTGCTCTGACAACATCATAGTTGTACTTGTCAGGACCTTCCATCATACTTATAGAATTCAAAGCTTCACCCCTAAGTATGTTCATAAGTTGTGCAACGTATTGCGTCTTGTCTATCTTATGAGATTCGCATGAAAGTTCAAATCTATTTAGACAGAATGAGATATCGTTGCTGACAGGGTTGAAAGCAGGTAATTTAATATCATGAGGTTTAGTATTTGCCTTATTAGAAGTTGTTTGATTGTTTGCCTCATTTTGAGTATTACCAGTATTCACTACCTTTATTTTCTCCAGCTCCATAGCTGTCAATTTTTGCTCGTGGAGTCTTTGGTTTTCTTCAGCTTGCATCTGAAGCTTTTTCTCCTCCATTTGCATTTCTAATTTCTGTTTTCTTTCTTCAGCTTCTAATTCCTGTTTTTCAGCCTCCATTTGCATTTGGATTTTTCTATCTTCAGCTTCTCTTTGCTGTTGAATTTTTCTCTCTTCAGCTTCTAATTTCTGTTTTTCCATTTCCATTTGGAATTTTCTCTCTTCAGCTTCCATTTGCATTTGAATTCTTTTCTCTTCCATTTTCTGTTTCTTTTATTCAGCCTTCTGCGCCTTGGCATATTCGGCAAGTGCGAATTCTCTTACCTCCTCAGTAGTCATATTAAGGGATCTCCTTTGCTCAATAAAGTAATCTAAAGTAGACATAATTGTCGCGTAGCGTAGGAAGGATAAGAATTTATTAGAAGAAATAATAGATAGGAATGTGGAAAATTTGGCTCAAGAATTCCTGTTGGGTTTTCCCACTTCTGAAGGGTGACGAAGAGGGTAAATTCTCCTAACTAGACAAGGTCTGGAAAAGATTGTAAGGAGATATTTGGTCTCTCGCTACCATAGTCCTCTTCTCAGTTATCTATTATTGTTATCCTTTAAATTATATTATACTTTACGAGCACCCCCACCCTCCCTTATAAAGGAAGAAAAACATCAGTCAATATTCAACATCTAATAGAATCTGTGGCCTAATGGATATGAACGCAGTTTCATAATCCAGATATAACAGGTTCGAAACCTGCTGCAGGCGGTTTGGTAGCAGATCGCTTTGGTGGATTTTTAACAATGGTATAAGCGCCGTACCGTTCAGAAAGCAATGGCAAACTACTGAACGTAAAAATTGCCTAGAAAAATCACAAACAGCCAATAAAAGCTGGGGTTGATTGCCACGTCCTGTAAAGGATAAGCAACTAACTTTAATAGAAGGAACAAAGCATGGGGTACATTATATACACCCAATTGGTTTATTGCAATTAAAATGAATAGATGGTGAATGATAGTATTGTCGATGGAATTAGTGTCTGCTGTATGTACTATGTGTCTCACATCAAGTGTTTTTCATCATGGATGACAAAAATATGGCATTGATATAGGTGAGTTCCCTTTTTCGAGGAACTTTTCTTTTCAGCCCCTGGCTGATAGTGAAGCGTGGTTAGTTCTCCGGTCTCCTTATGACGTTGCACCAGATAGGTCTTGAATGGTTCGGATTTGCCTTCTCTGTGCTCGACTCCGTATTCTGCTCTGAGATTGGACTGTCGTCCAAGGCTCCACCATAGACTGAAGACAAAAACGACGGCTTCATTAATTTTCTAGCTTTAGAAAGAAGTCTTTCCCTAAGCCGTCCGTCTGCCAGTCATCTCAGATTTTAGTCTCTAACATCATATGTCTAGAGCCTAATCTTGAATTCAAGTTTCTCCTTTCTGTCCTTTATTATATTTCTCTGCCCCAGTGGCAGTATTATAATTCTTTAGACTGATTTATCGTCAACTTAACCCGATGAATTATTATAAATGTCAGTTAAACCCACCAAATTTATCATAGAAATGTCGGTAACAGTATTCTAGTTCTGTGCCTCTAGCTTAATCGTCATGTCAATTATGATGAATTTAACAAATAATTGGACACCAGTGTTTGAGAATTGTCTGACAACATTATCACAACACTTCATGTCTGGTCGCATCGTCATATAATTTATAATGAATATATGTCACGGTCTGTCACATTATCGTTAATATTAATTTCCGCTAGTCTAAACGTCGGGTCAAAAATAATCAAATAAAATGGAAATTAATATATATATTCCCGTTAACATTCTTATGAACATGTTGTACATATCCCGTGGGATCATAAAATACACCCGATCACATGTGGCTGGATGTGATCGTAAAACAAAAATATGAATAAAGTAAACGCAGTTATACCAATTTTGCGTCGATTTTATAAGGTACTACACAATTCATCACAATATTATTTTCTAGCGAGATTTTCACTTACCTACTCAGAGATGGACGCTAACCCGCAATTTAGACATGTGGCTTCAGTGCTTTTAATGCGTGAATTCGCCGATATCTGGATTAGGTCTAGCTGTCTCAAGGTTTCCTGGGCAAGTGGAAAATGGCTGGATTTGCCGCACTTTTAGCGGGTCATTTCCGCTTGGGGCACGTGATCCGAAGCGTGCATCATGTGACCTTAGCATCATATAGACGCTCCAATCAATAACGTTAAAAGTCACGTGGGGTTTTCCTAAAGTGGCCTAAACTGGTTCTATCTAAGTTTAAGCAGTCGGTCCTAAATTAAAGCGGGTTTCTAGCTACCGAGGTCAGGGGTCAACAATGACGTCGTATCTAAAAATAGTATTAGACTCGAGGAGAAAATCACTCAACGCTAGGAGAATATCCGCAAGTGAAATTTCCCGTGACTTTACGGGCTTCTCGATCATGCACTGAACATGATTAAAAAAATGGCGTCTTGTAAATAATAAAAAAGAAGAGAAGATTGGGCAAGTCGTCACACAAGCCCCTCCTCAAGTTTGACGTTCCGTCCAACTCCTGTGGTCCTGTCTTCCTCTTCTTTTACAGCTTCTTATTTCACCTTCATCCTCAATATTCTCTCCTATTTCTCCTCGTTTGCATAAGGGTGTTTACTAAAAAATCTGCCCCGATGTTGTTCTTCCCAGGTAAGTATTCTGGTTTTCTTCCTGGTTTTCTTTGGATGCCTACGTCTGCAGCAATGATTCCCTAGGTCCTGTAACTGGTCTACCCTATGTGTTGAGGTTACCTGGTTACAATCTGAATAGGACTTCACATACCGAGCTATGTCTTCCATGATGCCGGGCCAATAATAATGGGTGGCTATCCTTTGATTTGTGGCACCATTACCCAGGTGTTCACTCAAAGTAGCAACGTGCCCCCATTCCATAACTTTATTTCTATATATGGATGGCACCACAATCTGTCCGTGACTTTTTAGCCCTCTGCCAGCTTTCCTGTGCAAGAGTCTATGTTCCATATAAAAGACATCCTTTCTTCGAGGGTTATGTGAGTTTTTCAATTTGCCAAAGCAAGGCCCCAATGTGCTATCAGCTGCTTGAGCCCTTTTCATCTTATTCGGATGAATTTCTAATTTAGAGTTCCTCTCTAGGCATTTGGAGTCAGACCTGGTCTGGATGGCAGCCATAACCACAGGCTTTACTGGTTCTCCTAAAAAGACATATCTACGCCCTAACATCAGAGGGTAGAAACGATCTTCTAAAACTACAGCATTGATTTCCCCTTCCACATAGCGACAGCTGACCTGAATCTTCGCTATGGGCAAATTTAAGGGTAATGCTCCCTTGAGTGGCCCCTGGATATCCACTGTTTCTGTGGTGAGTTGTTCGGGGTGCACCAGAGATGCAGAAACGACCTCGTCATAGGACAAACCTGTGACATACATCCCGATGACTTGTTTGCCATTCACGGTCACTTTCTCCTGTATAGGTTAGTGATGGAGGCTATTCTGACCCACTGTCAGTTCCTTCCTGTCAACAGCCCTCACCTGCAAACATGCAACCTGATGTGGAGGGTTTTTCGTTCTGCACTCGGCAGTATTGTGGTTGCTCATTTTACACGTCTTACACCACTTTTCTCCCCGCCTCTGAGGCTGGAAAGCTGATCTCTGAGTAGTCTTATTTTGCCTGTCATGTTTTCTGAAGTGGTGATAAGGTAGATTCATTTGGGGGGTCCAAGCGTGCCTGAGGTGTCGGCCTCGATAATTCTTATGGTTGGTTCCACCGGGGTTGGTCATTCTCTGTTAGCGCTGCCTGATAACGTTCCGCTAACTGGACAATGGTTTCTAAATTGCTGGCCCCATTCTCTGTCAGGAATCACCTCATGTCAGAAGTCATGGTGTCCTTCAGTTGTTCAATAACGACCATCTCCTTCAGACCTTCCCAATGATGAGAAAAATTCCCTAGGGCACCCCACTTTTCCACGTACGAATCCAGTCTAGCGGCAAATTGAGCACAGTTCTCTCCGACTTCCCAACTACAGTTACGGAACCTCTTCCTATATGCGTCAGCATGTAGCTCATAACGTATCATGAGTGCCTTTTTCAGAGAGTCATAGTCATCATGTAAACCTGGAGGAAGCTTGCTATACACTTTATAAGCAGTTCCTCTAAGCCCTTGTGACAGTTTCAGGTTCCACTTGCTCCTCTCCAACCCAAATGTGGTGGGAAACTTCTCAAATTTGTCCAAATACATATCGATCGAGTCGGCTTGTTCCGAGAAAGCTTCAAATGGAAACTTCAAGGGTCCCAAGTTTGACAGGTGTGAGGATGGCAAAGGTCCTATGCTCCCCATTTGCAAGGAGGGCATATTATCTGACCGAGGCGATTGGTTGCCTGAGGAGGTAGATGATGTCGCACCGGTTACCGGTTCAACTCTTTGAGCCTGTCCCTGCATCTCTAACTGCTTCATCTTCAGTGCATACTCGCGTTCATCTCTCTCGCTTCTTTCCCTAGCGTCTACAGCTTTTATCCTCTCATCTATTTCTGCTAACTTTATTCGCTCTTCTCTTTCAGCTTTCGCTGTTTCTCGAGCGTAATACTTATCAGTCTCGACACTGACATAATTCGCAAGGTCCACCCCACTATAACCCAGATCTCTACCGGCCTCCCCTAGTGCTGCCTTAAGCTTAACTATTTCAGCCATCTTTTGCAGTTATAGTCCACCTGAGTAAGCTAGTGCTACCTTCCAATAGTATTTCTAACAACAAGCAAAAACTTACTAATTATCAGACTGCTGTAGAATGAAATTACTACAGTTATGGAGACTTAAGGTCTGTTATTCAATGAAATACAAAATCATGAACTAACTTAATTACATACAACATATATAAAGGGATTCACCAATCAATGCCTGAAATTCTAGAAAAAATGTTTTCTTTCTAGAGCTCAACTGTGTGAAATTACATGTGTTCAAATAGTATACTGTAATGAATGAATGAATGATACTATCCCAGAGGTATGATATAATTACATAAGTTCAAATCCCGGACTGAGACCCCAGTGTCGCGTAGCGTAGGAAGGATAAGAATTTATTAGAAGAAATAATAGATAGGAATGTGGAAAATTTGGCTCAAGAGTTCCTGTTGGGTTTTCCCACTTCTGAAGGGTGACGAAGAGGGTAAATTCTCCTAACTAGACAAGGTCTGGAAAAGGTTGTAAGGAGATATTTGGTCTCTCGCTACCATAGTCCTCTTCTCAGTTATCTATTATTGTTATCCTTTAAATTATATTATATTTTACGAGCAACCCCTCCCCTCCCTTATAAAGGAAGAAAAACATCAGACAATATTCAACATCTAATAGAAGGAACAAAGCATGGGGTACATTATATACACCCAATTGGTTTATTGCAATTAAAATGAATAGATGGTGAATGATAGTATTGTCGATGGAATTAGTGTCTGCTGTATGTACTATGTGTCTCACATCAAGTGTTTTTCATCATGGATGACAAAAATATGGCATTGATATAGGTGAGTTCCCTTTTTCGAGGAACTTATCTTTTCAGCCCCTGGCTGATAGTGAAGCGTGGTTAGTTCTCCGGTCTCCTTATGACGTTGCACCAGGTAGGTCTTGAATGGTTCGGATTTGCCTTCTCTGTGCTCGACTCCGTATTCTGCTCTGAGATTGGACTGTCGTCCAACTCTCCACCATAGACTGAAGACAAATACAACGGCTTCATTAATTTTCTAGCTTTAGAAAGCAGTCTTTCCCTAAGCCGTCCGTCTGCCAGTCATCTCAGATTTTAGTCTCTAACATCATATGTCTAGAGCCTAATCTTGAATTCAAGTTTCTCCTTTCTGTCCTTTATTATATTTCTCTGCCCCAGTGGCAGTATTATAATTCTTTAGACTGATTTATCGTCAACTTAACCCGATGAATTATTATAAATGTCAGTTAAACCCACCAAATTTATCATAGAAATGTCGGCAACAGTATTCTAGTTCTGTGCCTCTAGCCTAATCGTCATGTCAATTATGATGAATTTAACAAATAATTGGACACCAGTGTTTGAGAATTGTCTGACAACATTATCACAACACTTCATGTCTGGTCGCTTCGTAATATAATTTATAATGAATATATGTCACGGTCTGTCACATTATCGTTAATATTAATTTCCGCTAGTCTAAACGTCGGGTCAAAAATAATCAAATAATATGAAAATTAATATATATATATTCCCGTTAACATTTTTATGAACATGTTGTACATATCCCGTGGGATCATAAAATACACCCGATCACATGTGGCTGGATGTGATCGTGAAACAAAAATATGAATAAATTAAACGCAGTTATACCAATTTTGCGTCGATTGTATAAGGTACTACACAATTCATCACAATATTATTTTCTAGCGAGATTTTCACTTACCTACTCAGAGATGGACGCTAACCCGCAATTTAGACACGTGGCTTCAGTGCTTTTAATGCGTGAATTCGCCGATATCTGGATTAGGTCTAGCTGTCTCAAGGTTTCCTGAGCAAGTGGAAAATGGCTGGATTTGCCGCACTTTTAGCGGGTCATTTCCGCTTGGGGCACGTGATCCGAAGCGTGCATCATGTGACCTTAGCATCATATAGACGCTCCAATCAATAACGTTAAAAGTCACGTGGGGCTTTCCTAAAGTGGCCTAAACTGGTTCTATCTAAGTTTAAGCAGTCGGTCCTAAATTAAAGCGGGTTTCTAGCTACCGAGGTCAGGGGTCAACAATGACGTCGTATCTAAAAATAGTATTAGACTCGAGGAGAAAATCACTCAACGCTAGGAGAATATCCGCAAGTGAAATTTCCCGTGACTTTACGGGCTTCTCGATCATGCACTGAACATGATTAAAAAAATGGCGTCTTGTAAATAATAAAAAAGAAGAGAAGATTGGGCAAGTCGTCACACAAGCCCCTCCTCAAGTTTGACGTTCCGTCCAACTCCTGTGGTCCTGTCTTCCTCTTCTTTTACAGCTTCTTATTTCACCTTCATCCTCAATATTCTCTCCTATTTCTCCTCGTTTGCATAAGGGTGTTTACTAAAAAATCTGCCCCGATGTTGTTCTTCCCAGGTAAGTATTCTGGTTTTCTTCCTGGTTTTCTTTGGATGCCTACGTCTGCAGCAATGATTCCCTAGGTCCTGTAACTGGTCTACCCTATGTGTTGAGGTTACCTGGTTACAATCTGAATAGGACTTCACATACCGAGCTATGTCTTCCATGATGCCGGGCCAATAATAATTGGTGGCTATCCTTTGATTTGTGGCACCATTACCCAGGTGTTCACTCAAAGTAGCAACGTGCCCCCATTCCATAACTTTATTTCTATATATGGATGGCACCACAATCTGTCCGTGACTTTTTAGCCCTCTGCCAGCTTTCCTGTGCAAGAGTCTATGTTCCATATAAAAGACACCCTTTCTTCGAGGGTTATGTGAGTTTTTCAATTTGCCAAAGCAAGGCCCCAATGTGCTATCAGCTGCTTGAGCCCTTTTCATCTTATTCGGATGAATTTCTAATTTAGAGTTCCTCTCTAGGCATTTGGAGTCAGACCTGGTCTGGATGGCAGCCATAACCACAGGCTTTACTGGTTCTCCTAAAAAGACATATCTACGCCCTAACATCAGAGGGTAGAAAGGATCTTCTAAAACTGCAGCATTGATTTCCCCTTCCACATAGCGACAGCTGACCTGAATCTTCGCTATGGGCAAATTTAAGGGTAATGCTCCCTTGAGTGGCCCCTGGATATCCACTGTTTCTGTGGTGAGTTGTTCGGGGTGCACCAGAGATGCAGAAACGACCTCGTCATAGGACAAACCTGTGACATACATCCCGATGACTTGTTTGCCATTCACGGTCACTTTCTCCTGTATAGGTTAGTGATGGAGGCTATTCTGACCCACTGTCAGTTCCTTCCTGTCAACAGCCCTCACCTGCAAACATGCAACCTGATGTGGAGGGTTTTTCGTTCTGCACTCGGCAGTATTGTGGTTGCTCATTTTACACGTCTTACACCACTTTTCTCCCCGCCTCTGAGGCTGGAAAGCTGATCTCTGAGTAGTCTTATTTTGCCTGTCATGTTTTCTGAAGTGGTGATAAGGTAGATTCATTTGGGGGGTCCAAGTGTGCCTGAGGTGTCGGCCTCGATAATTCTTCCGGTTGGTTCCACCGGGGTTGGTCATTCTCTGTTAGCGCTGCCTGATAACGTTCCGCTAACTGGACTATGGTTTCTAAATTGCTGGCCCCATTCTCTGTCAGGAATCTCCTCATGTCAGAAGTCATGGTGTCCTTCAGTTGTTCAATAACAACCATCTCCTTTAGACCTTCCCAATGGTGAGAAAAATTCCCTAGGGCACCCCACTTTTCCACGTACGAATCCAGTCTAGCGGCAAATTGAGCAAAGTTCTCTCCGACTTCCCAACTAGAGTTACGGAACCTCTTCCTATATGCGTCAGCATGTAGCTCATAACGTATCATGAGTGCCTTTTCAGAGAGTCATAGTCATCATGTAAACCTGGAGGAAGCTTGCTATACACTTTATAAGCAGTTCCTCTAAGCCCTTGTGACAGTTTCAGGTTCCACTTGCTCCTCTCCAACTCAAATGTGGTGGCAAACTTCTCAAATTTGTCCAAATACATATCGATCGAGTCGGCTTGTTCCGAGAAAGCTTCAAATGGAAACGTCAAGGGTCCCAAGTTTGACAGGTGTGAGGATGGCAAAGGTCCTATGCTCCCCATTTGCAAGGAGGGCATATTATCTGACCGAGGCGATTGGTTGCCTGAGGAGGTAGATGATGTCACACCGGCTACCGGTTCAACTCTTTGAGCCTGTCCCTGCATCTCTAACTGCTTCATCTTCAGTGCATGCTCGCGTTCATCTCTCTCGCTTCTTTCCCTAGCGTCTACAGCTTTTATCCTCTCATCTATTTCTGCTAACTTTATTCGCTCTTGTCTTTCAGCTTTCGCTGTTTCTCGAGCGTAATACTTATCAATCTCGACACTGACATAATTCGCAAGGTCCACCCCACTATAACCCAGACCTCTACCGGCCTCCCCTAGTGCTGCATTAAGCTTAACTATTTCAGCCATCTTTTGCAGTTATAGTCCACCTGAGTAAGCTAGTGCTACCTTCCAATAGTATTTCTAACAACAAGCAAAAACTTACTAATTATCAGACTGCTGTAGAATGAAATTACTACAGTTATGGAGACTTAAGATCTGTTATTCAATGAAATACAAAATCGTGAACTAACTTAATTACATACAACATATATAAAGGGATTCACCAATCAATGTCTGAATTTCTAGAAAAAATGTTTTCTTTCTAGAGCTCAACTGTGTGAAATTACATGTGTTCAAATAGTATACTGTAATGAATGAATGAATGATACTATCCCAGAGGTATGATATAATTACATAAGTTCAAATCCCGGACTGAGACCCCAGTGTCGCGTAGCGTAGGAAGGATAAGAATTTATTAGAAGAAATAATAGATAGGAATGTGGAAAATATGGCTCAAGAATTTCTGTTGGGTTTTCCCACTTCTGAAGGGTGACGAAGAGGGTAAATTCTCCTAACTAGACAAGGTCTGGAAAAGGTTGTAAGGAGATATTTGGTCTCTCGCTACCATAGTCCCCTTCTCAGTTATCTTTTTTTGTTATCCTTTAAATTATATTATATTTTACGAGCACCCCCCCCCCCCCTCCCTTATAAAGGAAGAAAAACATCAGACAATATTCAACATCTAATAGAAGGAACAAAGCATGGGGTACATTATATACACCCAATTGGTTTATTGCAATTAAAATGAATAGATGGTGAATGATAGTATTGTCGATGGAATTAGTGTCTGCTGTATGTACTATGTGTCTCACATCAAGTGTTTTTCATCATGGATGACAAAAATATGGCATTGATATAGGTGAGTTCCCTTTTTCGAGGAACTTATCTTTTCAGCCCCTGGCTGATAGTGAAGCGTGGTTAGTTCTCCGGTCTCCTTATGACGTTGCACCAGGTAGGTCTTGAATGGTTCGGATTTGCCTTCTCTGTGCTCGACTCCGTATTCTGCTCTGAGATTGGACTGTCGTCCAAGGCTCCACCATAGACTGAAGACAAATACGACGGCTTCATTAATTTTCTAGCTTTAGAAAGCAGTCTTTCCCTAAGCCGTCCGTCTGCCAGTCATCTCAGATTTTAGTCTCTAACATCATATGTCTAGAGCCTAATCTTGAATTCAAGTTTCTCCTTTCTGTCCTTTATTATATTTCTCTGCCCCAGTGGCAGTATTATAATTCTTTAGACTGATTTATCGTCAACTTAACCCGATGAATTATTATAAATGTCAGTTAATCCCACCAAATTTATCATAGAAATGTCGGCAACAGTATTCTAGTTCTGTGCCTCTAGCCTAATCGTCGTGTCAATTATGATGAATTTAACAAATAATTGGACACCAGTGTTTGAGAATTGTCTGACAACATTATCACAACACTTCATGTCTGGTCGCATCGTCATATAATTTATAATGAATATATGTCACGGTCTGTCACATTATCGTTAATATTAATTTCCGCTAGTCTAAACGTCGGGTCAAAAATAATCAAATAATATGGAAATTAATATATACTGAAGCACATTAAAAACGCACCACTATTATATATACTGATGCCGAGAAGCAGGCAAAAAAAAGTGTGGGAATGGATTTTCCCCGTGTTTGCCATGCGGTAGAGAGCGAATGGCTGCTGGAATGGAAAGTGCAAGATTCAACCCATGGGTGTGTGTACAGACTACATGAAAACGATGAAAGTTACACGTGCAACACGATTCTCAACAGCTATGACCCTGAAAATGTGTACGCGTTGTGGCAGTATACTCGGTATAAAAAGGCCGTTGAGACAAAACACCCAGTACATGTGCTTGAAATGCCACGACTATCTGAAAACGACCGCCAACGAGCCATTGGTATGTTGGAGACCGGAATGAGCTCGCGGGCCATTGCCAGAAGGATGAATTGCCACCACAGCACTATTGTACGTCTCAATGAACGTTACGGAACCACTGGCAGTGCCCGGGATAGACTTCGGAGTGGCCAACCACGAGTTACTACCCCTGCGCAAGATCGTCATATTGTGCTGAGTCACCTAAGGAATTGACTCTCCCGGCAAGTCAAACAGCAAGAGCAATAGTGGGTAGACATGGGCAAGTCTCTCGAATGACAGTCATACGACGACTCAGAGATACAGGCCTTACTGCAAGACGACCTTATGTTGGGCCAAACTTGACTCACAGACATCGTTAGCAGCGCCTGCAATGGGCAGAGAACATATCAGATGGACTAGACTGCAGTTGAATGCTGTCCTATTTACAGACGAAAACAGATTCAACATATCCTTTGCAGATGGACGTATGCGGATTTAGCGACGGTGTGAAGAGCGCTTTGCAGATTGCTGTGTCAACCGATTTCGAGGTGGCAGTATTCGCATTTGGGGAGGATTCAGTTTTCACCATCGCTTGCCTCTTCACGTCTTCCGTGGAAATGTTAATGCTGTGACATATCGAGATGAGGTTCTGGATGCACTGGTTGCTCCTGCGTTCACAATTTATCCAGACTTGCAGCTTCTCCAGCAGGATAACGCACGTGCATTTTTTTGTATTTTTGGTTTTCTCCCTTGCCTGCTCAGAATGCAATGAATTTCATAACAATCAAATGTACAAATTAATGACCAGCATGGATCCATAGGAAAATGAATAAAGATTCCAAATATGTAAACTTGCACACACTTATATTTACATTTCACACTCTGTTCCTGGATTATACAGGTGGTGCGTTTTTAATGTGCTTTAGTATATATATATTCCCGTTAACATATTTATGAACATGTTGTAAATATCCCGTGGGATCATAAAATACACCCGATCACATGTGGCTGGATGTGATCGTAAAACAAAAATATGAATAAAGTAAACGCAGTTATACCAATTTTGCGTCGATTGTATAAGGTACTACACAATTCATCACAATATTATTTTCTAGCGAGATTTTCACTTACCTACTCAGAGATGGACGCTAACCCACAATTTAGACACGTGGCTTCAGTGCTTTTAATGCGTGAATTCGCCGATATCTGGATTAGGTCTAGCTGTCTCAAGGTTTCCTGGGCAAGTGGAAAATGGCTGGATTTGCCGCACTTTTAGCGGGTCATTTCCGCTTGGGGCACGTGATCCGAAGCGTGCATCATGTGACCTTAGCATCATATAGACGCTCCAATCAATAACGTTAAAAGTCACGTGGGGTTTTCCTAAAGTGGCCTAAACTGGTTCTATCTAAGTTTAAGCAGTCGGTCCTAAATTAAAGCGGGTTTCTAGCTACCGAGGTCAGGGGTCAACAATGACGTCGTATCTAAAAATAGTATAGACTCGAGGAGAAAATCACTCAACGCTAGGAGAATATCCGCAAGTGAAATTTCCCGTGACTTTACGGGCTTCTCGATCATGCACTGAACATGATTAAAAAATGGCGTCTCGTAAATAATAAAAAAGAAGAGAAGATTGGGCAAGTCGTCACAATAATGCTGTATTATGAGGTATACCTTGTGTAATAATTATTATTTGAGAAACTCGGCAATGTACTTGTGCGCTATCTCTTTCTCCATGGTAATGTATTTGTGCGCTCTCTCTTTCACTACGGCAATGTACTTGTGCGCTCTCTCTTACACTACGGCAATTTACCCATCCGGTTATGTGGCAGGATATCAAAGGGATTATTCGTCTGGTTGGGTGATGGGGGTGGTAAGAGTCTCTCTTCTGTGGATTGAAGTGACGTCGATTAGTAGCAATGTAATTTATATGGTCCTGTGTAAGGAATGAAACAGCTCGATCGTTCTGTGATCTACATCAATTCGAAGTTTATGGGATTTTGCGAAGGTTGCTTACTCTACATCTTTGCAACCTGGGTTGATCTTGTATAACTAGGTTTACAGTGTTCCTCGTGGGGCTACGTTTTTCGTTAGGAGACTGTGTATTCCGATAGGCTTCTAAAATGATCTCTTGATCAACCATATCTGGGTATTTAAACTGATAATCGATTTCTGGTTGTCTTCGTGTTCGATATTTGCGGGTGTTCTGATAATATTCTGTGCCATCCGTGTATAACATTTCTCTTTTCGGTGCTTCCAGGTATCCTCCGGTCAATTGTTTAGCTTGTTTTGAACTCTCCGTATTTCTCCATGGGGGTATCAGTAAAAAATATGTTGGCCTTGTAAAAAGACACAGTACCTTACTAAAGACCATAATAGAAGGCGGAGTTAAAAGCAAACGTGCAAGAGGAAGACAGCGCTATTAGTGGAAGTGTAACATCAAGAGATGGACAAGAAAGAGTCCATCACTATATCAAGAGTAAAAACAGAACACGCCTGAGATCCATTCCAGCCGATCTAAGATATTGATATGTCTGATGATGATGAATAGTCTTGTTGTCTCCCCCCCCCCCTCCCCCCCACCAAAAAAAAAATTAAAATTTATTGACAATCATCTTAACAAGACAATTTCGAGAACTACACGTTAAATCGTTGAAAGTATTCAAAAAGAGACATGAAAATAGGTCGTATATCTTTATCATCACTGCCCTACAGATCGCAAAGGAACATGATGATGATGATGATGATGAAAAAAGGTAAAGGTAGTCGCATAGCAGATACTGCCGTAAGGGAGTGAAGTGTTAGAGACTTTACTATACTAGGTCCAGCATCGAGAGGTGAGGGTGACCAGTTCCTTTCATTGCTGCCTTTTCCTTCCCTAACCGAAGGGCAAAGTCAGGTACCCATTCACAGCTGGGACGACTGGAGCACGATGATACCGTGAATCGAACCCGGTACCTTAGCCGCAAGAGACCAGCGCTGTAACCACTCTGTCAATCGGTCACTCATTGAAAAGACATGATAACGGATTTAAACAGAATGTTAAAAATATGAAGGGGAAAGGGGGGAGGAAGAGATTTGTGACGCCGTGTAATAGGGTGGCAAAAGTCTTTTTGTTGCGTGTAAAACAACTCCATGGCCTTGAAACTGCGATTAGATTTGCCTAGTGCCCTAGATTTCTATAGAATCTAGGGCAGTAGATTTGCCGAACTGAAGAAAATGTACGATGCTCCGTTTACCCTCTACATTTCAACAGTTGTCATCGCCTGTGAATTATCACACAAGAACCGACAAGTCTTTGCCCAAGAACTTGTATAATTACTTTACTTATCAATAATATCATTAACCACCTATATACTTATTGTGCATAACAATATTGACAGTGTATGACAAAATAGATAATACAAACAAGAGAGACAAATACAGGATATAAAGAACAAATGACAACGTTCGCAGGAATCAACTAAAGTGAAAAAGTAGAAATAAAGTGAAAAAATTATTGCAAAGCTTGCAACGACACTGCGAAGTGTATTCAATACAAGTGACAAAACAGTGTATAAACGAATATAAATCAAAGATAGAAAGGGGAGGAAGACACTCACAAACAAATTAATCACGAACTAAAGAACAGAGAGAAATATAACAAAAACAACACTAAGACATCTCGTCACACCTAAACAATAATAAATTATTATGTGCTGCGCTGATATAGGCGATCAGCAGGTCGGGCTTACAGGTGGCCGACTGGGTGTGTGTGTGAAGCTATCAAAGGACGCGAATGCATGTGGTTCTGGAACAAACACGAATAATCACTCACCATAATGTACATAACAGGTAACACTGCGAACTCTCGTAAACCTCCTAGTCAGAAGAATGAAGAGACGGCTGAAACTTCTATACACTGTTTATTGTACTGCTACAAATGACACATCAACGTAAACATCCTAGTAATACAGTACATAGGTACAACATAAACGATTCACTGTCACTGGTACAGTTCAAATTACATCATGGAAAAACATCGTGTAAATATTCCTTTCACCTTCCCTAGCAATACAATATATAAGCCGTATAGGTTCCTGGCTTTTAATCAGTGTAAATATCCTTTTCACCTTCTCTGGCGATACAATATATAAGCCGTATAAGTTCCTGGCTTTTAATCAGTGTAAATATCCTTTTCACCTTCTCTGGCGATACAATATATAAGCCGTATAAGTTCCTGGCTTTTAATCAGTGTACATATCCTTTTCACCTTCTCTGGCGATACAATATATAAGCCGTATAAGTTCCTGGCTTTTAATCAGTGTAAATATCCTTTTCACCTTCTCTGGCGATACAATATATAAGCCGTATAAGTTCCTGGCTTTTAATCAGTGTAAATATTCTTCTTACCTCCTCTGCTCTGGTAATACAATATCTCAAACACATGACGCAATATAAATACAGGCCATCATATCCTAGGCCTTAGAAATATCACAGGGAGTCTCCAACTTTCCTATCTCACCACAAATATCTTCCCCAAACACACAGTAGAAAACATGGCTGACCAGCCCGGTCAAACGCCCAGAGCGAACTGTCACGGGATACCGCATATCAGTCCCGCTGAAACAGTCACGCATGCGCGGCTAACCGTGAGACGTGAGCTGATCTCAATCTCGAAAATCCGAGAGAGTTCTGGATCACATATTTTAAACCAGTCAAGGGAGATAACCAACGTCTGGCCTGTACATACAAATATTACAACGTGTAAACTCCCCTTGACTACAAAATATTAAAATCTGTCTTAACAGTCGTCCTGCAAATCATTGCATTCGTCCTGTATCTTAAGTTTGTGTGTATCGAAATACAGGCGGACGTTGTGCATGTGTAAGAAATCACGTCCTACGATTAGATTTCTCATCATCCCTTTCACTATTGTGAACGTGTGTTCCACTGTTTTTGCACCTATCCCAAATTGCATCGTCGGCGTCCCATTTACCTTTAGGTTTTCTCCTGACACGGAGGTAAGTATGGCATGTGACTTCATGTATTGTACCATACCTCGTATCTGTTATAGAGGCCTAACCTAATGAGACTCACGGTGGCTCCTGAGTCTACTAGTGCTCAATTCTTCCTTCCTTGAAGTTCAATGACGCACGAACAAGGGTATGATGTATTGGCCAACTCAGTTGCAGTTGCTTCTTGCCTTTTCTCTATCCATTTGATGTTTTCTTCCTTTCCTTACTTTTCCTCTCTTCTTTCTGCTTTGCAGACTCTTGCAGTGTGTGTCTATGTTCACTGTGTCTGCCTATGTTCACTGTGTCTTTGTCCAGCTGTCTATAGTCTGAATGGTAACTATTTTTGTTTATGTGCTTTTGTTATGTGCACATGTGGTTGTCTACCATTTAATGTATCGCCATATCCTTTCTCCATGTTAACATGTGGTTGTGCTCTGTTATTCCATGTATCTTCTTCCTTCCCTCTTCTCTCATTTTCATTTCGCCAACTTCGGCAACGTGTCGGTGTTTGATGTTGCTGTCTCTCTAGCACCCTTCTTCCTGTAATGTTATTTCATTTCACTATCCTCTCTTTCCTTCTGTTAATACTATTCCAATGGCTTGACGTACTAGCAGTATTACTAATGGTGTAACTATTTAATTGTTCCATTGGTCACTTTCTTCATGTCTTTGAGACCTACTGTTCACCCTACTCACATCAATCTCTGTTAGTGAGTTGGTCTGTCTTTTCCCTGCATGTAAGTGTTTGTGTGTCAGACCCTGCCATCGAAGTTAATGACGTCCAGGTTAAGTCTGCGAGTGTTAGATATTGGTGAGCGGGCGCATTCTGCACAGTCACCCAACCTGGTGACTGTGTGTCTGTTGTATGTTTTTGTGAAGGTCTCAACCCGTCTCACTGGCTGTTGCGGTTCTTGTTGTTTGTACTTACATGTGTAGGACTTGTGACCAACCTTGTTACACACGTAACACACATGTGCCCTGCTTTGCTCATCTCTTGGTCTACTATGTGTCTGTCTTCCCCTTCATTGGCTCGACAATCTTCTTCGCTGGCACTGTCCTGTCTCCATTGGTTCCTCTTCCCTTTCTTCGTATGCCACTGTTCTACATAACCTGGGATTACCTGAATAAGGCCTTATTATGTTTATGATATTCTGAAACTTACTGTTGTTGTCCACAGTAGCCAAAGTCTTGGCTATCTGTTAGATGGCGGCCATACTAGGGTCTATACCCACCGTAGGCTATTTTTGCTGCATGTTATGTGGCTGTGCGTGTGTATAGTGAGTTTGTATCACTGCCCTAACAGTAGGTAGTTGTTGATGATGATGATGTTAACTTCTTGTGACGAATACAACAGATGGTTGATGATTAACTCTGATAACACACTTCACATCGACAGCAGGGAATGTAACGTGAAAAGTTTATTTACAGCTATTGATTTCAGCAACAATTGGAAGGGGATATTTTGCCCAACCTTCCACTTGAGATGTACAACTTTTATACAGCAACTTTATTTCATGATGAGAATTATGCAACATCATCCTTGCATCCTCCTTACATTCCTACACTGTCACTGCTTCTATATTTTTCATCTACTGTCTCTGGTGTCAAAATAGTAATGGCTTGGGAACCACTGTTGTCATGTAACACTTGCGGTCATGGTGTTTAACTCATCTACTTGCTATGTTACTCTTTTATCTTGTCAGAGTTCTAAATTCGATGTCTAAATGTGATCGCTTTGGTGTATCTCTGTTATAAGACTGGCCTAAACCGCCAATGTTGACTATTTCTAACAAATGTCTATGGTTCACACTTCTTGAGGCTAGCTGCAGCTAAATTTCTTCTCACGAATTCTACAACAGTTAATTCATACCTAGTTGTCTTGTAAAACTTGAAAACTTGCACAACTTCTTGAACATAGGAAAACTTTCTCTGAATTGCTTAATCAGCTCTACTACCTATCATGATGGCGTACTAAGTGATTAGAGAGCTCGACAACAGTACATCTTCTGTCATCACAGAAGAAACCAAATCATTGGGGGACACTCTATAATGTCACTACCCATATCAGCAATTTTAACACTTGGGAGAGAAAATATTTCCCATCTTACGCCTAACGCGTTTGGATCTGAACTGATTATTCTCTTTCCTTCGATTTACCATTACAATTCTTAAACAACTTTCTAACTCCAATTTTGTCACGAATCGTTCACTTGTTTCAATCAAAACCCGTGCAAACTTGCTTCTTTCACACTGTTCGAACAATAGCAAACTCACTTAAAATCCTCAACGGACGTAATAATAATTAATCTCCCTTAGCTAAACAAGTCCATGCATTCTTTTCCCCCTAAACTACTTTAAAAGTGTATACAAATTTCTAAAACCATAATTACCAACAACCTGTAAACTAAATCCATGACCTTTTCTTACTTAAGGGACATTACAAAAGATTTATCTCCCCTGGCCCAAAAACCAATGAGCCACAATATCATCTCCCATCTAGCACAGTCCAACAGCCCATCACCATCGTATGCCAAATTCCCAAACCATAATTTTTACACTTGATCTTAATTTTATATATTGACCTCACACTCACTGTTACAGACCAGACTGCCACATATGGAAAACTAAGTAAAAACAATATAAGAGCAAGACTAGGAAAATCAGAGATTAAGAGCCAAGTGAAGCTAACAATAAACGAGGAATTGTGATGAGCCTGTGCAAGAGTGCAGTAGAACTTGTGATAAAAGAAGGCGAAGGATAGCTCTGCGAGAATTAGCATTAGCGATAAGGAATGGTGAAACATACGAGGTGTATGACTAGTGTAAAGGTTAAGAAAGGAGATAAGATGAAAGTTTATTGTTTAAAAAGGAAGAGTACCTTCGAGACTACTGTACAGCCAGAATATAAGGATTTTAAGAAGAGACCAAAACTAAATCTCAAAAGGAAGACTAATTTAGCAGAAGACATGGTTAAAACCGAAACAAGGAGTGGTTCTGTTTAGACTGAGAGGAAAGGTGTTACTGTACAATCAGATAACCATCGTGAAGATACTCCAGACTCAGTTGGTAAATTGTTCAACATGACTGTAGATGAACCAATGAAGAAGACTATGATCAGTGGTGATTCGGTTAGGTGTAAAGATAAGTTATGCACTATGGAAGGAATCCAAATGGATGTAATTAAGAATGGGAAAGGGTCTACAGAATAAATGGTTTTAAGAAGTTATCTCATACCTTGATGATCTTTACAGAGTAGGCCTACCAGAGGCCAGAGAGCAATATTTTTTGCTGATCTACTTAGTTATAGTTTAGATGATATTGCATACTTAAATTTTGAAATGTTGACGGTTTAATTTATTGTGATCATGATGTTTGACTACATACATTGCACATTGTTATACAAGTAGTTGTTGAGGGTAGGGCATCAGCAGTGTGCTAAATAAGAAACTGTCTCATGGTAATTAGTTGTAGATATCAACACTTATGCAGTCATGGCTTAATGCATGACATTTTTGATTAAATCAATGCCCTTAATGATAGCAATTGGTATAGCATGTGTTGAAATTGTAATGTATGAGACTATTGGGATATGCCTTTGTCTGAAAGGATTACTATGAGTTATAAGAATGTGGGTATCAACTTTGTTTTCCTAAGAGAATCAAGTAGCCAGAAAACTAATTCTTGAAATGAGCATAGTCGTAGAAATTTAGGAAGCAGCGGAGCAAGAGTTATCAGTATCTGCTAGAACTTCACAGATACAATTTTGCCCAAATTTTGGATTGGAGAACTTAAGGAATATGAGAATAATTATTAGATTTATCTTTGTGAATTAAACTGTTCATGGTAAAGAAAATTAGATCTTTTAAGAATGGATTAGGAAGAAGTAAAAGCTTTAGTGTTGAATAGTAAGTAAATTACACCATTCACTGACACCTTGTTAAAAATTGTGGATTATTCATTGGATAATGGATTGCGTTAAATGTTATAGGACTTACGTTATAAATATGACATCTTGGGTTGTTATACGTTTTTTTGGTTGTTGTTATACGACACAATGATGCAGTGTGATAAAGCAACATAATTTGTTGTTTAAATTTTAATTCTTGTAGTGTACCTAGGGCACTGCTGTGTATGAGACTTAACATTTTTCATAATGAGATGTAGAACATTTTTGAAACAGGCATCATAAGAAATTGTTGATGATTTTCTTTCTGTGATGTATTTTGATGACGATAAATAGCTGATAGTTATGCAAGAATTTTTTAAGACTTAGTAAATGCATACACCTATATCGTTTGTTTTAATTTGTTGGAACAGTAGGACATTATTATTATAATGGAAGGACAGTAGTAAAGGCAGCCACGCATTCAAACTTCTGAAAGAACCAACAAGGACGTGCCAAGTCATAGAATAACTAAAGGTACCCTCAAACAAAAAGCTGTGGCGTCTCCGTCTTAGTACAGCGTACTTTATGATAGAGGAACCACACTGCCAAGAATGGCAGGAAGAAAATGACATAGAACACGACCTGATCCACTGTAAAAAGTACGAGCAACAGAAGCTAGAATTAAAACCATGCTTTAGAAATCACACATGACAGGTGATAAGGTTTCAAGTATAGATGTCCCAGGGGAAGCCCAATAAATACTTAAACTATATGTACACAAAACAAAGAAAAACATATAAGGTTAATAACAGTGGCATATTAGTAATAATAATAATTCAGAAAAGATATTCAACCAAATAGAAATTAATCAACAAAAACTAACAAACCATTAAAGAAAAACAAAATTATTGACTACTCATAGTGCAAGGAAAGACAAAGAAGTAAAAGAAAAAAAGGCAAGACTTAAAAAGAAGAAATGTTTATATAAATTAAAACCATCAACTAAAAAAGACAATAGTTATCTAAATGCAAAACTAAAAATAAAATGACATTAAATACCCTAATTATAACCAAATCTTAGGATGAACAGGGTAGACCAAGATGGTGGGAAAGCAGAGACAATAATGGGCAGCTGTTAAGTGCCCTCTCATTTCTTCCTCATCACCTTTTTAAAACAAACAAACAAACAAACTGTCACTGTACGTTGGAGCATTCTGTGATAGGATGTTGTAAATGAATTTGGCTTTGTTGAATAGAAAGTGCTTTCTTAGAGGTAATATGTTAAGATGTTTATTTAGATCTACTAACTGTGTTAGATGTTGGCCAGAAACTAGGCGCAATCCATAATGTCTCATCAATTTCCAAAGTGATTCTCTGACTACACTGTCAAATGCCTTTTCGTAGTCCACAAATCCGATGTATAATGGTGAATTCCATTCCAGACTTTGTTCAACTATTATTCTCAAAGTGGCTATCTGGTCTGTACAAGATCTGTTTTGTCGAAAACCTGCTTGTTCATCTCTCAGTTTCTTGTCTATGGACTCTTTTAATGTCTCGAGGATAATCATGTTTAATACTTTTCCTGGCACTGATAGTAACATTATTCCTCTATAATTTGTGCACTCTTGTAAATTTCCTGTCTTAGGCAACTTAACCAGATATCCTTCCTTCCATTCTGCTGGTATCTCTTCCTTTTCGTAAACTTTACCAAGTAATTTATATAACATCTCTGTAGCCGTGTCAATATCTGCTTTGATGGCCTCTGCTGGAATGCCATCAGGTCCAGACGCTTTTCCATTTCTTAGAAGCTTTATGGCTTTCTTTATTTCTTCCTTCGTTGGTCTTTCACCGTTAATTTGTAGCTCTTCTTCTGCTAGCTGGATGTCAGAGGGGTTTTGTGGAGCTGGTCTATTGAGAAGGTCCTCAAAATATTATGTTCCCGTCTTCATTTGCTCTTGTATATTGCTGAGCAGTTTTCCATTCTTGTCTTTTATGAGGCAACTTGTTTGCTTGTATTTCCCTGTTAGATTCTTTGTGCTGTTATACAGTTCTTTCATATTTCCTTTGGCTGCAGCATCTTCTGCCTCTCTTGCCAACTCCTCAATATACTTCCTCTTGTCTCTTTTGATACTTCTTTTTACTTCTTTGTTTGCGTCTGTGTACACTTCTTGAGCCTTGGATTTGAAACTTCTGGTTTTGCTTGTCTGTAAATCTGCTTTCTTGTTGTTTCTGTCTTTTATCTTATTGATGGTTTCTGTGGTTATCCATGCTTTTTGTTGTCGTTCCCTTTTCCCCAGTATTTCTTCACATATCTCATTCCATTCCATTCCATTTTGATTTGCTGCCAATAGTTTTAAAAGACTTATTCTTAACTCCGCCAATGCCGGTCCCAAGCCCGGATGAAAAAGGAGGAGGGCGGCCTGCATGGAGGCCGTAAGGAGGCAGCCCCTCCACCATGCAAAGGCACAACAGGCCAATCACCTGTTTGTCTTAAACTATGAGTACGAGCAATACAAGAGAGAAAACCGGACTGATTCTAAAGGCGACGAACTGGAACGGACTACGGACTACGACTTATGGAACTTGGAACACAAGAAGTATAAATGGGAAGGAAGAGGAGCTGGTGGAAGAGATGAGGAAAGCAAAACTAGAAATCCTGGCTATAACGGAAACGAAGAAAAAAGGACAAGGAGTCATGGATCTCGATGGCAACACGTTGCTCTACAGTGGTGTACCCATATCTGAAAGAGCTAAAGGGGGCGTGGGTTGCATTGTGGCCCAAAATCAAAAAGATAGTATCAAGGGATGGAACTTTGTCTCGGAGCGCATTATGGTTGTAAAACTAAAAGAAGGAGAAACCATAGTCAACCTGGTCATAGTGTATGGGCCAAATGAGGATGAGAGAGCAGAGGTCAAGGAGGAATTCTTCGAGCTGCTTCAAAGGACAGTGGATGACTGCCTAGATGAAGTTATCATGCTCGGAGATTTTAATGCCAGAGTTGGAAATGACCATGCTAGATGGGGTGGAGTTATCGGAAGATATGGAGAAGATACTCTCAATGACAATGGAAAGCGACTCCTTAGATTCTGCAGTGAGCAGAATCTGATCATTACAAACACAAAGTTCCCCCATAAGCGCATACATGCATACACTAGATGTGAACCAACCAAGAATGAGAAGTCAGTGATCGACTATGCCATTGTTCGGAGAAGCTCATTCAGATATGTCCGAGATGCAAGAGTCTGGAGGGGGCCAGAGATTGGAAGTGATCACTACCTGCTAACAATCAAACGAACAACTGAAAGAGTTGCTCAGCCTAGGAACTGCCCAACATCACGCAAGAAACCAAGTAAACGAGCAGGAGAAATGAGCATTAGGACCTACAAGCTGAGAGAGCCAGAAATTAAGACCAGATATCAGGGGCTTATTGCTACAGCAGTGAGCAACACAGAAGAACGACCTGATGACTTGGAAACCCTCTGGAATAAATTCAAGGATATCATAAAGACAGCTGCTGCAGAAGCATGCAGTGAAGTCCGACTTGGGAACCAGAGAAAGAGGACACCTTGGTGGACAGAGGAAGTCAAAGAGAAAATAAGAGAGAAGAAAATGGCATGGAAACAATACTTAGGAGCTAAAAACACAACAGGACAAATGGAAAATATAGAGAATATGTGACACTCAGAACAGAAGCAAAGAACAAAGTGCTAGCAGCAAAACAGAAGTCCTGGGAAGAATTTGGAGAAAAGCTAGAAAAGATGCACAAGAAAACCAGAAATTGTTCTATAAGACCCTAAAGAACATGAGGAAAGAAAAACAATGCCCTCTCAAATTTATAAAGGACAAGCAAGGCAAATTGCTTACTGCCCCGAAGGAAGTAATGGAAAGATGGAAAGAATATTTCTCAGAACTCCTGGATGGTGAGCATGGTGAAGCATCAGAAATGATAACCACTAGCACAGAAGAGAAAACCAATGATGGTGAAGATGACATAAAGATGGAAGAACTGAGGGCAGCACTAGAGAAAATCAAGATGGGCAAAGCAGCAGGGCATGATGGTATAACACCAGAAATGGTTAAGTACATGGGAGCATCAGGCGACCTATTACTCTTAAAGGTCCTACAGGCAGCATGGTGCAACAAGACCATACCAAAGGATTGGGAGATTGCCATCATAACACCAATTTTCAAAAAGGGTGACAATCGACAATGTGGAAACCATAGAGGCATATCCCTTCTCAGTGTCCCTGGTAAAATCTACTCTAGAATCCTAGAGCAGAGACTCCGACGCCTAGCTGAGCCACAATTGGATGAGGTCCAGTGCGGATTCCGAGCAAACCGAAGTACTCAAGACCTAATCTTCACACTCAGACAGCTGAGTGAAAAGGCCCTTGAGTATAAGAGTGAGATCCATCTTTGTTTCATAGATCTGGAAAAGGCGTTTGACAGGGTCCCCTGGAGCAAACTTTGGGACTGTTTGGCAAGGAAGAATATTCCAGCACCTCTGATTCATGCTATACAGAGCTTCTACAAGTCTTGCAGAAATTATGTGAGGACAGCAAACCATAAGTCAGAAGAGTTCAGGACCACCACTGGTGTAAGACAAGGTGATATCCTATCACCTTACCTCTTCATACTCCTTATGGACGATGTCATCAAGGCATGTAAGGAGAGAACAAGAAAGTATTCAGTGGGGTACTGGAAGATGAGACAGGTCTATATTTCGGAGCTGGCATTTGCTGATGATGTTGCCCTGATTGCTAAATCAGAGGCACATCTCCAATCCAACCTGCAAGTCTGGAAGGAAGAGCTGGAGAAGAGAGGGATGGTCATAAGCAGCTCTAAAACAAAATCCATGGTGATATCACGAGAAGAAAGAAAACATCAGATTAAGTTGGGAGAACAGGTCCTGGAGCAGGTCGACCACTTTAAATATCTCGGAGCTATTATAGACCGAAAGGGAGGCATCAAAGAAGAGTTGGCCACTCGAAAAGCAGCGGCTGGGAGACTTTTTCAGGCCATAAATCGTGGATTCCTCAGCAAGAAAGAGGTTGGTAAGAAAACGAAGATGGCTGTATACCGCTCCACCTATGTCCCAGTCTTGACATATGGATGCGAGTCGTGGGCAATGACTACAACCCACAAAAGCCAGATCCAAACCTCAGAAATGAGGTATCTGAGGAAAGTGGTTGAAGTAACAAGAAGAGACATGGTCCGCAACCAGACGATCCGTCAAGGCCTAAAATCCCATCCGCTGCAGACCCAAATAGAACAGTCCCAACTAAGATGGTTTGGCCATGTCTGCAGAATGGGAGAAGATCGGCTACCACGACAAGCATGGGAAACAAAGAGCCAGGGATCCAGACCTCCAGGACGACCCAGAGTCCGCTGGGAGGACAACATTAGACAATCTTTGAAGGACCGAGGACTAGAATGGAACCAGGCCAGGAAGAAGACAGCTGATAGAATGGTCTGGAGCTCTCTCTTCCAAACCTCTACACCTCACGGTAGAAGGGGAACGACTAAGTAAGTAAGTAAGACTTATTCTTACCATAATATTTAGAAAAATCATCATTCTTGAAGTCCATACCATATGAAGATCTTTGTCTGTGATAACTCTTATGATATGAATTATCATTATCCCTGCCTCTGTGATACCCACGATCATGAGGTGAAGAACCCCGATAAACTCATCGATGAAAATGTGATGCCGAACGTTGATGAGGGAAGTTGTAAGCTCCCCTACATGATGGACGAAAATCAGAACGATAACGCCTGTCAACGCTTTTCGAGCGAGGTCGGTGATCGTAAGATCTTTGATCGTGGTGAGCCACGCAAACAGGCATAGGATTTCGAGGAGAAATTCTGTGGACATCCTTGTTCGGATGGGCTGTTAAAAATTGTATGCCAAAACGTTCATATTCATGGATGGAATCTGGATCTTTTCTGTAACAATGATTCTATTTAATGGCTACATGCAGAAAGAACCTTGTCTCGTAACATGAGGTATATTAACCCATCGTATGTTTTCTGAATACCTGATAAATCTATCCATCTGGACAAAAAAAAATTTAATGGATGCAATAAATTCACCAAAGTCAGCTTCCATACTTGGCTTAGCCGCATAGAAACGATCTCGAAATCCTGATTCAGTTAACTGGAAACGCTTGAGAAGTGTTTCTTTTACATCAAAATCGTTTCTGCTCTTCTCATCAAGATTCATGAATTATTTGAGCGAGTCCCCAGTCAAAAAATAAACTAAGAGACTACCCCATCTCTCTTTAGGTATTTTCAGACCTGTTACCTTCATAATAAATCGAGACAAGAAGCTGTCTACACAATCACGATTCTGGTCAAAATGTGGCATTTTCAACAGGATAAAACCTAGTTGTACCTATTGAAGCTTTAGAGTGTTCAGATTGCAGTTTCGCTAATTCCAAAGCTTTTTCTTTCATTGCATTTAGTCTTAATGCTTCAAGTTCCATAGCATTCCCATGAGCTTGATCTAATTGAAGAAGTTCCATTCTTCGTATTTCCATTTCTTTATCTTTTTGAATCAGTTTCTCTTTTTCTAACTCTCTTTCTTTATCTTTTTGTTCCCTTTCTTTGTCTTTTTGTTCCAAATTTATCTGCTCCATCTCCAATTTTAGAGACATTTCTTCATCCTTTTGAGCAAGTCTTCTTTCTTTAAGTTCTTTGGCTTGGGCTAGTTCAAACTTCTTAAGTTCATCTGCCCGCCTAACAGCCTCACGCTGTTCTATTCTCTCAGCGTAAGCTAAATGTTTCTCATACTTAGTCTCAGCATATTCTTCAAGTTCAGTACCTGATTTACCTAAACGCATACCAGCGTTGATAAAGTCCTCCAACGTCGACATGTTTACAGTTAATAAATACCTTAAAGTAGTATGTTATCTATCACTGAAGTATGTAACTAATATATGCACTATGAAACCAAACTGTGACTTAAATATATCCTCCAATGTGAACCATGAGACGAGCTCAGGTGACAATGGAAAGCACAAGAAAATGAAACACAGTGAAGTGATATCTCAAATTACAAAACACTACGTGACGAATATATAGCAACTAAAGAAGACTCAAACACATTAATCAGGAAAAAGAAAACATCAAAATAACTTTACAAAAATAAGCAAGACAAGTCGTCATAAAATATACGAAAAGACAAGAATTGAGATGTGACAACCGTATAAACTTAGACAATGCACTGAAATTAGGTCATGCAAATTAAAATGACGAATGACATGACGTCTTAACTAAATAAGAAAAAAATGTTTGTATGGCAAACTGAGGCGACCACTTCTATAGTGGAAAAACCACTAGATCCTCAGTCAGCAATACTAACACAAGCTTTAGCAGTCGTTGAAATTTTCTGAATCTTTCCTTAGAAAATCCCAGAAAATATCAAGCCCTTTCCCACCAACCCACACAGATTACATAGAAATATAAACTTGTGATCACATAATGATAGGATGAAAAGACGACAGTGAGGCAGCAGTGAAACTGAAGGCCAAAGCTAGGCCTTTTGGACAGGATCAAACAATCACTGCTACAATTAAAACAAGGACTTATCTTTTTACAATCCTGCCACAGTGGGGAAACCATTGATATTGATGTAAGTTGCTGCCACATCCAGATCAACCAGTACACCGTCTTGTGACCAGACGAAAGTTCATCTAGGCTTCGTTGGTGAATAAAAATTCTCTTTTCGTCCACCAAAGCTGAAACAGAGCACCCGCTTACTGTAGAGCTAAGCTGCCATGACTCCTGGACAGAATTAGAACTGTCATCAGTACTTGCACCGATGTTATACGAAAAAGTGCTGGGCATCTGTCTGTTGATATTATAAATAGTTCAGCATCTTGTAGGAAGTCCCAGTCTTGACATGCACATTTGATCTGCCAGTTTGTCCGGAATTTCCCACATCCGTTTTTCACTGTGGTCATGACTGTCAGTAAGGACCCGTTTCTTCTCACGTTGAGTCCAAGGAAACACAATCTCTGATGATGATCGATAATCATTAGAAATTGAGGGACAGAAGATCTCAAGGTTCTGACACCAGTATACGAGGATGTTATAATTATTATAATTGAGAGGGTTCCTTATGGTTTTTATTGATAAATTAAACTGTACTGTAACATTTTGTTCGTTGATCATTTTCAATCATATGGGCTTGTTCGAGCATTAATAGTACTTCGTTTTTCATTCAATCGTTGGGGATGTTTGAGTTTATACTGACGCTCGTATTGGTATAATAAAGTATTTTGTTTGATCAAAATATTTGATAGAAATGATCGACTGCAAAAACCAACATAACTGTAGAACTTCTGGAAGATACCTTCCTAACATATGTCATAGTCTTTGGATGACGACTTTCTGATTTATTGATGCAACACAAGATCACAACATGAAAAACACATGTAATAAGTGATTCACATTAAAGAAAACTATGAACATCACAGTTCGTAGTGTTTAGTGCACAAGACATTGTGCGTCCATTATTTAACCGTCATAATTGTTGTCCATTATCCTTATCCAAATACTTGGCACAGTTATCATATTTAAGCAGTATAAATGCATTTTTTGCTAATTATTCTATTATTATTTAGGATCAATGCCTAACATTCACGACAGAACTTCATCTGTATAATATTGTCAATTTGGTATCACTAGCCAGGCTATACCAGAAATATCGCTTTCACTAGCGTTATACATTAACTTCGCGTTCGTAATTCTCGAATACCGCGTATATAAATTCTTGCGTTCTATTCTTAACGCTTTACATAATTATGGACTCACCGGTCCTTAAACACATATTATTATTATTAGCTTTAAAAGCATTCACATCGACGGTTATATAAACATTAGCTAGTGATTTTACCACATAATTCAAAACACTGCCATATACCCGAAGGCTACACTAAGACTGTCCTTGTTACTAGGTCTAACGCGTCATCCGACGTTTTACGTGTACCCTTTGAAGTCTAGTTATTTGAGGTGTTGCATGGTGCGACCATTCAAATGAAGATAAACCAAAATGCTCGTAAACCATGCAACAATCCTCAACAGGCAGCCATCCCAGATTGTGAAGCGATAGTCTAGGCGTATTTTTATTGGGGATATAGAAAATTTTTCTTGTCTCCTCACCTAGGAAATATTTGATCTTAGCTCAGTAAGGAAAAACAGTAGCCTCTTAAATTTATAAATGACATAAAAGACAAATTGCTTCCACATATTTATATTGTAGCATTGTGCAATGTTGGTGGTCATATAAGGATGACTCCAGATATGCCTTCGTGCATCATTCTAATTTGTATAAAATCAATGCCAGTTTGATGAAGTGTATTTGAAGTGTTGTAATAATTGTGTGTAATAAATAAGAATGTTTTATATCGTTTAAAGTGCTCACATTAGAAAATATAACTATAACCAGATGAGAGCACTGGATCGCCCTTGGAAGAATGGTGTGCTGTATCCTGATGGATAACATAACTCATCAGCATACTATCAGAAAATCTCGAAGATGGCCAGATATAGTGCTGCATTTTTCATCACCGCACCAGGTTATATAGATTGAACTGACCGTGCCATTTGAATCCAGATTGGAAGAACAACATTCGTTCACTGCGGCCAAGTAAAGTGATCTGACCGCGGATCTGAAACATGATGGGTTCACTGCAAATGTCATGGCTGTTGAGGTGGGTGCAAGAGGGCTCATGGCTGCATCAGTGTATGATTTATTGAAACTGTTGGGGCTGAGGGGTGTTAAGGTCTATTTATGTATATTACATGTTGGCCTCATTTAGATTTGTTACCAGTTTAAATTTACGCGCTAACATATTTATCTGAAGTCAACATGATATATTTTACACTATAAGATATTGTCATTGAACGCGATTATGTGTAGGCGTCACTAAAAATAGGATGACGTAGTAAGGCGTTGCACTATGCATGCAACGGTCCTTCTTGGTCTTTCGTCGTTTAAATCCGTCAAGGGAAGACGTAGATTATTACTGCGCCCAACGTTTTTTGAATTTTACGGTCTTCCTGCGTGGCTTATTAATGAAACGGAGGTCGCCCATTTAATTCTACTGATGCAGTATTTGAGCATCCTAATTTGATGAGCAGTTTATTGAAGAAATAAGTTCCGGGAGAATTATTATATATTTCCATCGCCATCTGTCAGTTATCACTACACCAATGTGTCCGCTTGCCGGCATTGCGAGTATAAAGGCTTGACATGCGACGATGCATTATTGACTGCAGGAGACTGAATTATGTATGTACAACCATACGATTACCTGAATGAATTGTAATGATTCGTAATTAAATGTACTCGTCCGTGGACCCAGCTACGAAGATCGTTATGAAATTTATTCACGTTTTGACGAATGTTGTTTGACACTCACAGCGTAACACATAAATATAATCAGCACGATTCTCAACCAACTCTCTCAAACCCCAATGTAACAGAGAGAACATGGTGGCTTAAGTGATGGGGAACGATATAGTCCTGAAGATACAACATTGAATACAAGAAGAAACTGTGAAGAGAAAGAATTTATTATCTGCATGAAATTTCTGTATTGTTCCGGCGTTTGAAAAAATTACATCAAGTCCAGTTTACGGCGCATGCGTGAATTAGTGTCATGACAACGCCCCGAAGGTTTGCAGCAAGACGTCCGGTCGGTTGAAATCTACTATCAATTTTCAAGTTTGTTCAAGTCTGCATTGGCTTTATTCTATCAAGGAAACTGCTCATATGATGCCTGAAGCCTGATTCAAGTCACCAGTCTGTTCCTGACGTTGCTTGTGGTGCATACGAGCATCTACGAAGATTTTGTTCGGCTGCGTCAGTTAAGTACCATTTTTGGTCTTATAAAACTTAGCCAGGTTGTCCTGCAGGCAGTCCTCTTCGCATATTTACTGGTTTATATATGTTTTATGTATTTATATGTATAGTCTCGTTCATATACGTGGGAGGTTGGCGGGAAACTAGGATCTCTGTAATGTCGCTTTTGGCTGACCGCAGAAATCCAAGGTCGTTCTATTAAGGCTTTTGACCATTTTCATTGAGCAAAAGACCGGCTTTACTGAATTCGCCGATTGTTCTGTTTGCTACTGGATTTGATCAATATTAGATGTTTAGCTGTGAAGTTTCGTTTACCTATATTGTATTTTCATTGTACTTTGGTTCTTTTGCTTATTTTTTGTCATTGTTTGTTAATGTTCGTAAATCTACCCTGACTCTCGTTCGGTTCTTGTACATGTCAGCTGTGTTGCATTCTGGGTCCTGTCACGTCTAATTTTAGATTCTTATAGTGTGGTTTGAATAATTTCCGTTTTTCTCGTAATATGCTTGGAAAAAATTTTATTAAGTTTTAAAAACATTTTTTCTCGGTGTGGCGTTATACATTGTGGTGTGATATCGTTTGTGTAATCTTTTTGTTTACTACTTCTGTTATATTTCTTCATTACTTTTTCATGATATGATATTAACATTATTTACGTAAATATTTATGCAAAAATATTATATGACTGCAATATATTAATTGCATTGCACTAGTAGGCCATTAGCCACTAGTTATTCACCTGAGTAGGGCATAGTGATATAAGATATTATTTTTTTTTAAATTTGTGCTTACATATAATTTGTAAAGCAACTTGCCAGTTTTCTGGTTGACTAAGTGAGTACATTAGTTAGTTAACATGGCGACTTTAGAACGTTTATGAAGATTGGGAAGGAATTTGCCTATAAAGGAGAGGCACTTAGAGAATTTGCTATGGCTGAGTTAGGTAAAGCGAAACAAGAGGAGGCTGAGAAAAAACCTTAATTGGCTGAACAGGAGAAGAAGAGAGCTAAACAGGAAGCTAAAGAAGATAAGAAGAGAGCTGAAATGAAACAGGAATTAGCTCAACAAGAAGCTAAGGACGAAATAAGACGCATTGATGAAGAGAAAAGACTCGCTACAGAAGAGAGGTTAATACTTCGTCGGATAGAAGAACAAAAATTAAAAGCTCAACTTGCAAATAATAGCAATAATAGTGATTCACATACTGCTTCTTCATCAGGCTATAATAGAGGCAATGATATGTTCAAATTACCTATATTTAACCAAACTTTTGATGACGTAACATGCTACCTTTCAAGGTTTGAAGATGTAGGTGTAGCAAATAAACTTGATAAATCTTTATGGGATACAGAACTGAGAGAATTTTTGGTTGTTGAGCCAATGGCTGTCATTGATACTATGGACGAGGCAGTTAGAAAAAACTATGACGAAGCTAGAATAGTATTGTTAAAACGCTTTCAACTCAACACAGAGGGTTATAGAATCAAATTTAAAACAATGATTCCAGATTCGAGCAAAGATTTCTCTGAATTTACTGCTGCAATAAGGATCACTTTTAATAGATGGATTGAACTTTCAGGTATTGAGAAATCCTATGATAAGCTTGTAGATTTAATGTTGAGGGATAAAGTGTTATCCTCAGTAAGCAAACCATTTTGGTCGTTTTTGCAGGAACGTATAATAATAATAATAAATTCTTTAAGCGCCAAACACGGCGCATAAGGCAGAAACCAGTGCTCTCCAGGTTGTTCGTTGTGACGCCACTCCTCTTAGCTCTTGCACATTATTTAGGCCCAACGTTCTTCCTTCTCTTATTATTGTTCTTCTGAGTGTTTCTTTTGGTCTTCCTTTTTTCCGCTTACCCTCAGGAACCCAAGTGAGCGCCTGTAGTGGTATTCTGTTGTTTTGCATTCGTAGGACATGACCGATATATGACCATCGTCTTTTCCTTATATAGTCGGAGACATATTTCTGCCTAGAGTCTTCTCTTATTTGTCGATTAGTCTTGAATTCTTTCCAACTGATGTTCATGAGTTTTCTAAGACATTTGTTCTCGAATGTATTCAGCTTGTTCTCCAATGATTTTGTTATTTTCCAACTCTCACAGCCGTATGTTAACACTGAGATAACATTTGAATTAAACAGACGAAGCTTGGTATGTATATTCAATGATCGTAATTTCCAAATGTTAGATAATCTATTGAAGGCGCTAGCTGCCAAAGCAATTCTAGTATGGATTTCTCTTGTTGTGTCACCATCCTGAGTCATTTTACTGCCTAAATAATTGAAACTTTCAACTTTCTGTAGTTTTTCCCCGTTCAAGATGATATCAAAGGTCTCGTTAGAAAAGTTCATAGCTTTAGTTTTAGAGGCATTTATTTGGAGACCAATTTTAACCGAGAGATGACACAAATTATTTATTGCTTCTTGGGATTGTCTTGGTGTTGAACTTAAGAATGCTACATCATCTGCGAAATCCAGGTCCCCCAGGAATTTTCCATTTGTCCATTTTATACCCAATTGTTCATTGTGGGTATAGTTTCTCATAACCCAATCAATAGCTATTCCAAAAAGTAGTGGTGACATAATACAGCCTTGTTTCACCCCTGTTTCTACTGTAAACCATTCTGTATTCCCTTTATTTGTTCTAACACAACATCTTGCATTGTCATATAGCGCTTTGATTATATTCACATATTTTGTTGGAAAACCATAGATTGTAAGTATCTTCCACAATGATGGGCGGTGTAGACTATCAAAGGCTTTTTGAAAATCGACGAAGGTGATAATAAGTGGCGATTGCCTTTCCACTGATTCTTCTATAATTGTTCTTAGTGTGAATATTTGATCAATACATGATCGTTTCGGCCTGAAACCCGCTTGTTCTTCTCTGATCTTTTCGTCAGCATGCAATTTAAGTCTTTCTAACATCATGCAACATAATAATTTTCCAGGTACTGATAATAGAGATATACCACGCCAGTTATTACAGTCTGATAGATCACCTTTCTTCGGTAACTTTACAATAATACTGTCTTTCCATTGTTGTGGTGGTTGTTCTTCTCTCCATACTTCATTTATAATATCTAAAATTCTCAAGAGGTTGTTGTCATTAACTGCTTTAATCATTTCCCCTGAAATTTCGTCAACTCCAGCAGCTTTAAAATTTTTTAATCTTTTAACGGCTTGTTTGATCTCGTCCAGCGTGAATTCATCGCAAGTTATTGGCAAGGTGGTTGTGGATGTTTCATTATTAAAATCAGGTGTTACTGTTGGTGGTGGTCTGTTTAGCACCTCCATGAAGTGCTCAGCCCATCTCTTCATTTGTTCTTTTTCTGTTGGTATTGAATTCCCTAATTTACCTTTAACAGGTGTTTCCATAGCAGTAGGCTGGTGACATAGTTGTTTTGTAATTTGATAAAGGCACCTACTATTACCAGTTCTTGCAGCATTTTCAGCTTCTACGGCCAGTTCATTGATGAAATGTCTTTTATCTCTTCGAGTTTTTGTCTTCACTTCTTTATTTAACAAGTTATAAGTTAGTTTGCAAGATTCAACTGCATTATGTGTACTTGCCGCTAGTAGTTTAAGTTTTGCTGTTTTCCTTTCTTGTATTTTATCCCAAGTATCTTCTCTCATCCATTTTTTCTTTTTATGTACTAGGTATCCGGTGGTCGCTACAGCTGCTTCTGTCATTGCTGTTCTCAGTTGTTCCCATTTAGTATCGATTGTCTTGGTGGTGATATCGTTGTCAATTTTGCCTAAAGCATCGAAATAGTTGTTCATTTTGACATTATATTCCTTCTTTATATCATTTGATTGCAGTCTGTGTACATCTATTCTTCTATTTTTATTCGGTTGGTATAACTTCTTCAGTTTAATTCTCATTTTAGCTATGCAGAGGTTATGATCGCTTCCGATCTCTGCACCTCTGTATGCTCTGACGTCTTGAACTGATGAGCGAAATTTAGCGCTTATGCAGAAGTGATCTATCTGGTTCTTAGTTCTGCCATCAGGTGAATTCCATGTTATCTTGTGGATATTCTTATGTGGAAAGATGGTGTCTGCCACAACGAGGTTTGATATTTCACAAAGTTCTAGAAGTCTTTCGCCAACGTATACCACCAACTTTATATTCTCTGGAGAAAATAGCAGACATTTTCTGCACTGCACATCCCGGATCATACATTGCAAACACTCAATTAAGAGAAGCTTTACCAGTTGCTTCTGTTGCAATAGGGAATAATAACAACAGAGCAAGATCTCATAGTTTGTACATAAATTTTGTACATAAAAGAAATAATGACAACAGTTATAGCATGATAATTTCAGTAGAGGTCGACAACAGTTTAGAAACCAATCGCCTCAATATAGGAATAACATCAATTTTCAACACGGATCAAACTGGAAGAAACAAGGTAATTTCCTTCCTCATAACAACAATAATTGGGGTAATACAAATCAATATTATAAAAACAAGAGTAATAGTCAAAATGGCAGACATCAAAAAAATTCTGTTGATCGCCAAAGACAGCGATCACATTCACGTGGACCACAGAGGTTCGAACATAATGCAGGGGCGGTGTTGCGCAAGAATGTCGCAACGTATTCTGTGTACTTTATATTTTTCTTATGCAAAGGGAAATAACTCGTGTAATTGTATGTCACTTTTACTTACAACAGTTTTGGTTTCTTGTTGGCGTTCGGTTGCCGATAAGTTTGTTTGAGCGATCTTAAGTCATGTCCATATATGGAGCGATCTTAAGTCATGTCCATGTATGGAGCGCTCGGGCTCACTTTTCTTGATAACATTTGGCAACTTGCAATGTTTCGTATTCCTATCCTTTTAAGGCTCGATCGAGAAGGTACTATCTTCGTATATTATCTGAACTGTATTCTAATCGCGCGTTTCTGCGCATGTCTAAAGTTTTTGGTTGTTGGCTGAACGAATTTCCGCCCGGCAGTCTGGGGCAGTCTGTGGCAGATTCGTTCGAGAGCAAGACGCCTGTTTTGCCAGCGTCTGTGCTTATTCTATCAGGAAATGGAGTCCTCTATACATTGTTTGTTCCTTTGAGATGATATCTCTTTTGTGATTTGAAGCACCTGGAGGCGTGTGAGTTATGTGGTTTATTTCCTGAAGAAAAGGTAATGACATTTTGAATAACATTATCGCCCTCTTTCGAGATTGACATTGTTTGTAGCCTGCTTATTGAAGAGTCTACGTTATGAGAAGTTTTCTCAGCTCACGAATCACGTACATTGTTATGCATCGGGTTGATGCATGTCCTAAGGACTATTTACTTGTTGAACTCTGCTGCTCGATCTAGGTTTGATACCTTTGTTGACTAAAGGAACTTTGAGGACATTGTTATGTACTTCAGAAGATATGCTTGTCTTGCTGAGGTCAGATAAAGGAGAGTGGATTTGATCTCCTACGGATATCTTCCGGCTATTATGGAAAGGGATGGAGGTTTCCCCTGACTACATGTACAGCTGGTTATGATGTACTGATATTCATATGATTCACCATTATTATGATGCTGTCTGCTATCCAGTGTTGTGCTGACTATGTCAATGTAATGATGACTGTTCTACCGTACACGTAATGTATCTGCATATTAATGTCTATGCACCTCGTCATTGTGGCGTCCACAATACATTATGAAAACGTCACTTGCTGTTTAAAGATTCCTTGACTTTTTACGTTATAAGTCGATGTGACGTCCCTGTTTGAAACTGTAGCTGTTGAACTCCACACTCACATCATTCATACAAACCAGACTAAAGACACCGTATTATTACGCCTTTATCAACCCTGGTGTCTGAGGGTGATACACCACGCTTCAATTGCCAGCATTACCTTACCTTTGGCAAGTAGAAGAAAGATGACACCCTCAACCTTGTGTGGCAAATAATAATCCACGGAACATTTATCCAACAACGTAAATACTCAACAACTTATATTTGCTACGCAAAATTTGGTGGCCATAAGCTGTTTTGGTCTGGTGCCAGCATACACGGGGTCCCTTACCCGCTACCTTCTACAAGAAATCAACATACAGCATTCTCCAAGACATCGTCATACGGAATCCTGGAAGTACTCGGTGTTGCCCGGTATTTTTGCAGCATAGAATTTTTTGCTAAGCCTAATGCAAGAAAATGACACTACCCGGCGTTGCGGCATTTTTGCTTACGTGTTCTTGCATTGAGAAAGCCAAGTTCCGGTTGCTACGGGTTCTTTACTGAGAAGGCCAAGTACCGATTTAAGCAATTTACTATTACATGAGTAGGCCAAGTTCCGTAACTACACTACCTATACTGATCAGAAACTCAAGTTCTACCATCGTCCTGGCAGTTACCACGCAAGATCAACATGCTCGATCAACGTTGGATCTTCTGTCCATAGAATGTTGATCTTCACATGTTCTTGGCTCTGCTGACGGTTGGATGACCATAAGTTAAGTGGCCTGTTTGTTCGTGAACTGTGCCCTTATACTTCTACTGAGTCTTCTGTAATTCTAATTCTTTTGTTACATATTATATGTTTATATGTTATTTGTATATTTATATGTTTATATTTCTGCGGGTCTGGATGGGTGGTGACTCCTATAGATCATACCACGTGACAGAGGTTTTCTATTGAGAGTGTTCTGTAGGGTATGCAAATTTCCTATAGTGAAATTTGCTAAGCGACTTTTGTTGCTATTTCTGTTAGTTGTGATGACATGTGTTAGTGTTGTTTTCGTTATTTTTTCGCATTCTTTAGTTTTGTTTTGATTTGTTTGTACTTGTAGATCTCCTCTTTTCTATTGTTTAGTTTTATACACCATTTATATTTATACACTGTGGTGTCTTGTGTTTTGTATCATCTTCTCGCAGATATCATCACATTTTTTGTGATATTCCTTTACTTTTGGCTTTATTTTTAGTTGATTACTGCGAGTGTTTTCGTTATTGTTTACATTGTTATTGTTTACATTGTTAATGTTTACATTGTTATTATTTACATTGTTAATGTTTACATTGTGATTGTGTTTACATAGTCATTGGTTACTCTTAGGGTAATTAATTAGTGGATTATGCTGATGCATTATTACTACTACACTGATGATAAATAAATGATGAATAGCACCTATGATCAAGAATTGATTGATGATATTTCAAGAAGGTTCATACACAAGTTCTTTGGCAAAGAGTTGTTTCCCACAGAGATTGGGATAATATAATGTGATGTGATTAAGCAAGTGCTTGATTTAAGACTTGTTATTATTAAGTTTGAAATAAGGTAATTAATTATTTCAGGTTTTGGACTCATATTTTAGACAACATGTCTACATTTGAGTACTTTATTGAGCAGGGTAAATCCCTTGGAAAGACTGGTGATAAATTAGAAGAATTTGCGACTGTTCAATATGCCAAGGCATTGAAGTCGGAAGAAAAGAAAATGAAAGAACAAACTGAACAAAAGAAAATAGATGCTGAGAATTTAAAACTGCAGATGCAGGTGGAGGAAAAGAGATTCCAAATGGAAATGGAAAAACAAAAAAGAGAAGCAGAAGCAAAAGCTGAAGAGAAAAGACTACAGATTGAGGCTGAAAATAAAAAACTTGAAAGAGAATCTGAAGAGAAAAAGCTACAAAGAGAAACAGAGGCTGAAAATAAAAGACTTGAAATAGAGAATAAAAAACTTGAAAGAGAAGCTGACGAGAGAAAAGCAAAAATGGAGCATGAAGAAAAACTCTTAGCTTTGGAGTTAGAGAAGTTAAAGTTGATGAACATGGGTAATGCTAATGATGCAAATAAGGTGTCAGATAAGACTAATGCTAATAATTTCAAGCTTAATCTCCCAGCATTCAATGCTTCCATTGATGATATAACGTTTTATCTAGACAGATTTGAAAGTGCATGTAAGGTGCATAACATAGATAAATCACTCTATGTTTATCATTTGTCCAAAATACTTAGGGGTGATGCTTTGATTATGTTGGGCATGGTAGATGTGCCTGACAAGAACAACTATGAGGTTGTCAGGGCTATCTTGTTAAAGAAATACCAACTTAACGAAGACGGCTATCGTCTTCAATTTAAAAATATGTTGCCAGAAACTGGAGTGGAATTCTCTGAATTCATTTCAAAGATACGTCTTACTTTTACACGTTGGGTTGAACTGTCTAAAACAGAACATACATTTGAAGCACTTATGGACTTACTACTTAGAGATAAGGTTATGTCTTCTGTCAATGAATCTTTTCTTTCTTTTCTTCATGAGCGTAAGCCTCAAAACATAAAAGAAATGGAAGAATACTGTTGCCAGTATGTTACTGCGCATCCTCGCGTAACCATTGGCAACTCTAAAGTAAAAGAAGGTCTGCCAGTTGCTTCGGCAGCACCATATGGTCAAAACTTTGATCGTAAATTCCAACAAAGTTTTAATAAGAAGGCTAACCGTAATTATGCTTAGAATTATGGCAATCAATTGCAAGGTGATTCTTCTTCACAGAATTGGAGACAAGCTGACAGTCCTCGTTACTTCCAACCTAATAATTTTAGGCATTTCAGAAGAGGATATGGTAACAGAGGCTAATCCTCGCGAAGACCTCAAAACAAAACAAATAGATGTTCGCATCAATGTGGACATGATAATAATCATGGAAACTGGGGTTCAAAACAGGATAACAGTTACAATAGAGACACTAATAACTTCAGAGATAATAATAACTCTGATGGCTTCAGATGTAATAATAGTCGCGGTAGATCTCAACACACAAAAAAAGAGATATCAGCAGGCTAACTCTGTACAACAAGAATCTCAGGGAGCCGGTAATCAGGTTGTTGATAATTAAAACTCTGACGCTGTCACTTGTCCTGCTTTTGACTTTGGAAGAGCAAACAAATGCCCCCAATGCAGTACTTTGTTCGAACCAACTACCGTAACTACTTTGAGTTGTGGTCACCCTCTTCCCGCTCTTCCTGCTGCAATTGCGCATGACGGGAGAGGTTCTCTAATCCTACATAAGGGTCTTGTTAATAATACTCCTGTCTCGCTACTTTTCGATTCCGGATGCACCACTATTGGTGTTAGACAATCGCTTGTAGATCCATCCTGTGCTACGGGAAAGGTTATCAAATGTGTCACATTCGGCGGCACTCTAGAGATATATCCTACTGCTTTAATTCACGTTGCCACTTTTTTCTTTACGGGAGATGTGCACGCCTGTCTCTTACCTAATCCTATTGCGGACCTTATTATTGGTCGTATTCACGGAGTTAGGGAATGTACTCCACAGCAGATTGCTGCTTGGGAAGATCATAATATGCAAGCTACCAATGCAGTGGTTACAAGAGCACAAGCTCTACAAACACCCCAAACTTCATTGAATAGTAATAGTGAAGTTCATAGCCAAGATAGTCACTTGGTTATTACCCGGGACTCTTTCATAAAATTACAAGAAGAAGATCCTTCTCTAAAAAAATTCTTCATTCTTGCGTAGAAAGGTGATCCAAATCAGAATACACAAAAAAATATTGGATTGCACTAAGAAACGGCGTACTTGTACGTATGGTACAAGACTCGACTACGTCGGCGCATTCGCAAATTCTTGTTCCCAAGAGTATGAGAGTACAAATATTGCAACATGCTCATGACTCGCAATGTGCTGGACATATGGGATTTTCCCGTACGAAGTCGAGAGTCCTTGCGGCTTTCTTTTGGCCTTTTGTTAACAAGGACATTCGTATCTACTGCCAATCATGTAAGGTATGTCAGGAGGTCAAATCTAGAGGACCACGACATGCTGCGCCTATCCAGGCTGCTGACATCCCTATTCGGCCGTTTCAGAAAATGGCCATAGATATTATTGGCCCTTTTAAGATCAAGTCGGCCAGAGGACATCAGTTTATCCTTACATGTGTCGATATGTGCACACGTTGGCCAGAGGCTATCCCTCTTAAGAGCATATCTACTACCGATATCGCAGATGCTCTTTGGCTGATATTTTCTCGCTTGGGGTTCCCCAGAGAAATATTGTCAGACCATGGCACTCAACTCATATCTGACACTATGTCACAAGTGATGTCTACCTTACATATTAAAAGATCTCTCAGTAGTATCTATCACCCAATGTCTAATGGGTTAGTTGAGCGTTTGAATAGAACACTCAAGACTTTGCTTGGTAAGATAACTGAAGATCATCCTCAAGATTGGGACAGGGTTTTACCCGCGGCTCTCTTTGCTTACAGAGAGGTCCCAAACGAACACACAGGATTTTCTCCCTTTGAACTTGTCTTTGGCGCGCGTCCGCGCGGCCCTATGTCTTTACTACACGATCTCATCACTGCCGATGATATTAGCGATGACACTCAATCCTCATATGAGTATGTCATTGCTCTTAGACAAAAGATCATTGAGGCATGCAAACTGGCAACTGCTTCATCAGAAATTGCTAAAGAAAAGGCAAGGCAGTTTGCTAATAAGAATAGATGTCTACGACAACTTTGTCCAGGTGACAAAGCATTCGTCCTACTCCCCAGTAGGGAAAATAGACTTCTTATTGCATGGAAAGGTCCATATGCAATAGTCTCACGAATTTCCGATGTTGACTATGTGGTCGATATTGATGGAAAGCATAAAACTTTCCATATCAACATGCTGACGGAATTTCATGAGCGCCCAGACTATTTGCTGCCTATTTTCCAGGCAACGGACGATTCTTCTGTACCTCATGGTCATTACTCATCCCTGTCTGTCATACAGGATGATGAATCGGTTTTTCTGATGTCAATCTTCCTCTTCCGGTGGTTCCACTACATTCCATGGAATCTTGGAAAAACGTTTCCATTTCTCCTAATCTTTCCGTTGAGGAACATCGACAAGCCTCGTCGATGTTACAGACATTTCAGGATGTTCTAACTGACATCCCTGGACACACGCATGTCATAGAACATGACATAATTCTTACCGACAATAATCCAATTAGGGTTAGACCTTATCCTATCCCTATACACTTCCAGTCACAAGTGGAAAAGGAATTGGATGAAATGATTCAATTGAACATAATTGAACCATCGACTTCACCATATTCTTCTTCCATGGTTATTGTCCGGAAGAAAGACAAGAACATACGAATTTGCGTTGATTATCGCAAATTGAATCAAGTCACAAAGTTCGATGCTGAACCGATGCCTTTACTAGAAGATCTACTTATTAGACTTTCTAATTCTAGATTCTTCACTAAACTTGACTTATCTAAAGGTTATTGGCAAGTGCCTTTAGCAGATCATGCCAAACCTCTTACTGCTTTCTCAACACCTAGGGGTCTATTTCAATGGAATGTTATGCCTTTCGGTCTTATGAACGCCCCTGCTACTTTCGTTCGCATGATGCGTCGAATTCTTTCTCATCGTTCAGATGTCATCGCATACTTAGATGATATCTGTCTCTTCAGTGATACCTGGGAAGATCACTATTTGGGTTTATATGACTTACTGTCCACTCTACGTGAGTATAATTTGACAGCAAAACCCTCTAAAGCCTATATTGGTTTTGGTGAAATCTCTTTCCTGGGTCATCGTGTTGGTCATGGTCTCTTGAAGACAGAAGACCACAATACTTCGAAAATATTGAACATCTCTGTACCTAAGACGAAGAAACAAGTCCGTAGTCTCTTGGGTTTAATTCAATTTTATGGGAGATTCATTCCGAATCTATCTTCGATCATGGCACCTCTCTCAACGTTGTTGAAGAAAGGATCGCCTAATCTGGTTCGTTGGTCTCAAGAATGTCAATCTTCCTTAGACCAGATTAAGAATATATTTTCATCTCCTCCCATCCTAAGATTACCTACTCTTGATAGGACTTTTGTTCTTCGAAGTGATGCTTCATCCACTGGGATCGGAGCAGCACTTATGCAGGAATATTCAGAAACTCTGCATCCTGTTATGTACATTTCTAGAAAACTAAATGCGGCAGAGAGGAACTACTCGGTTTTAGACCGTGAATTGTTGGCTATGGTTTGGGCAATTCTCAAACTACAAAGATTCCTCCTGGGCGCACATTTCATTCTAGAAACTGATCAAAAAGCTCTTACAGCTATTCAGACTAAGAACTTGAAGAGTTCGAGATCCACTCGATATGCTATTGCTCTTCAACCTTTTCACTTCACGGTACGAGCTATCCGTGGTTCGGATAATGTGATGGCTGACATTCTGTCTAGATGCCCACATGATTCCAACTAATACTTCTGTCCTATATTTCTAGATATACTACAGAGTCATAACACACCTATATTGCTACAATACATTAGCACATCTGTCCTCACTTTATGTGAACACATAATATTGTGCTTTGTTTTCATCTTTTTCTGTTACCTTCTTTAATAACAAAGGAAGGCTGAGTAGACAATATAAGGGCCGAAAATTCACTCGGCCACAGTTATTATTAATAATAATGTATTGTGTATTATGAAACATAATAGTTGTTACATAGAATTATATTGTTTGTATTTTCTCAGTATGTCATTGATGATCTGAGAAGTTACCGTACTGTTGTCAAGCATGAAGAGTTCTAAATTGTGGACTTACCTTTGGAACGACAGGAGATGTGTCCTGGATCTTCATGTATTGTAATTTCATTATGTACTGATAATATTACATGTACTATTTAATATTTTCTATCAGATGTGTACATCCATTTTAAAGCGGTATTAGAATATGACACCGCTATTTGATAATGATTGTATTACACGTGCATATGTATATTGTACTTACATGCTAACGTAGTGTGTGTTGGTGGCACCTCCCCGATATGTATATTTTTTCTGTTGAGATATATTCTCACCAGACACTCTATGTGTCAATTTAGCCTCAGGTTAGGCAGTTTAATTATTTATCCGCGCATAATTCGTGCGTTGTTGAGCCGCTTTTCGCTTTGCTCTTGGATATTTTTTTTAAAAAAAAGTTGCACATTTTTTTTTTGTCGGGAGGTTGCGGTAATATGTTGCGCAAGAATGTCGCAACGTATTCTGTGTACTTTATATTTTTCTTATGCAAAGGGAAATAACTCGTGTAATTGTATGTCACTTTTACTTACAACAGTTTTGGTTTCTTGTTGGCGTTCGGTTGCCGATAAGTTTGTTTGAGCGATCTTAAGTCATGTCCATATATGGAGCGATCTTAAGTCATGTCCATGTATGGAGCGCTCGGGCCCACTTTTCTTGATAACATTTGGCAACTTGCAATGTTTCGGATTCCTATCCTTTTAAGGCTTGATCGAGAAGGTACTATCTTCGTATATTATCTGAAATGTATTCGAATCGCGCGTTTCTGCGCATGTCTAAAGTTTTTGGTTGTTGGCTGAACGAATTTCCGCCCGGCAGTCTGGGGCAGTCTGTGGCAGATTCGTTCGAGAGCAAGACGCCTGTTTTGCCAGCGTCTGTGCTTATTCTATCAGAAAATGGAGTCCTCTGTACATTGTTTGTTCCTTTGAGATGATATCTCTTTTGTGATTCGAAGCGCCTGGAGGCGTGTGAGTTATGTGGTTTATTTCCTGAAGAAAAGGTAATTACATTTTGAATAACATTATCGCCCTCTTTCGAGATTGACATTGTTTGTAGCCTGCTTATTGAAGAGTCTACGTTATGAGAAGTTTTCTCAGCTCACGAATCACGTACATTGTTATGCATCGGGTTGATGCATGTCCTAAGGACTATTTACTTGTTGAACTCTGCTGCTCGATCTAGGTTTGATACCTTTGTTGACTAAAAGAACTTTGAGGACATTGTTATGTACTTCAGAAGATATGCTTGTCTTGCTGAGGTCAGATAAAGGAGAGTGGATTTGATCTCCTACGGATATCTTCCGGCTATTATGGAAAGAGATGGAGGTTTCCCCTGACTACATGTACAGCTGGTTATGATGTACTGATATTCATATGATTCACCATTATTATGATGCTGTCTGCTATCCAGTGTTGTGCTGACTATGTCAATGTAATGATGACTGTTCTACCGTACACGTAATGTATCTGCATATTAATGTCTATGCACCTCGTCATTGTGGCGTCCACAATACATTATGAAAACGTCACTTGCTGTTTAAAGATTCCTTGACTTTTTACGTTATAAGTCGATGTGACGTCCCTGTTTGAAACTGTAGCTGTTGAACTCTACACTCACATCATTCATACAAACCAGACTAAAGACACCGTATTATTACGCCTTTATCAACCCTGGTGTCTGAGGGTGATACACCACGCTTCAAGTGCCAGCATTACCTTACCTTTGGCAAGTAGAAGAAAGATGACACCCTCAACCTTGTGTGGCAAATAATAATCCACGGAACATTTATCCAACAACGTAAATACTCAACAACTTATCTTTGCTCCGCAACAGGCGGCACTGACTAGCAGTGTACCCTTGGGTAGTCAAGACTCTAATAACCATTTGCATTCATCTGCATGTTGTTCATTTGACTTTGATGTTGCAAATAGTTGCCCAGAATGTCTAACTATATTTAAGAAGGACAGCACTACAGTTCTGAAGTGTGGACACCCTCTCCCAGCTGTTAGCCTCTCCGCTAATGATGGTACAGGGACTTTGATATTTAACAGAGGATTAGTTAATGGTACTTTAGTATCTGTTTTAAGGGATTCAGGGTCCACGACCATCGGCATTAGACAGTCGCTTGTTCATTCTAGTTCTACTAGTAAAAGTGTGAAATGTATAACATTCGGAGGTACAATTGAGTACTATCCCACTGCCATTATTAATGTACATACACTTTTCTTTTCAGGGAAAGTTAATCTATGTTTGTTACAGAATCCAGTAGCTGACCTCACAGTTGGGCGCATCCATGGGAATAAAGACCGCTCACCTGCAAAGATTAAACTGTGGGAACGAAGACACGGATTCACTGCATTCGCAGGCAATGATATGATGTGACTACCAGTCAATAATTACCATACATGTAACACTGTATTTTCCAATTTTGGTCTATGTACCATAATTGAGGATGATGAGGTTATCCCTCATAATGATGATAACAGTAATATCAGAGTTGATATTCATACAAGTAATGTCCTTAACCCTACATGCACATCAGCTGTCACTCAATTTGACAGTGTTGTGCCTGCATCTTATGATGTACCAATACACAGATACATATCTGTTGCAACTACGACCTTGCACACATATTTCTATTTATATTTGTGGCCTCTATTCACGGTTATGCTATTGTCATCTTGTTTGACATACGCTCATGTAATTAGAAGTTTATCGCAAAATGCTGTTGATTATTTTGTTCCTTTTTATCTTTAATACGATGTCTGGTGCTCATTGCACTACTCATGAGACAGTGATGGATAGGATTTCTGATGTTGACTACATTTTAGATGTTAAGGGTCAAAAGAAAATCTTTCATATTCATATGCTTAAAGAGTTTCATACTCGTCCTGAACATTGACAGGCTATTTTTCATGATCTTGATGACAACGTAGTTAGTTCTTGTCACTATTCGAGTCTATCTGTAATTCAGGAGGATTAATCATCTTTTCCTGATATTCATATGTCATTTCCTTTACCTACTCTAAATGAGACTGAATCTTGGTGAGATGTATCTATTTCTCCTTCTTTAACCTCACAACAACATCGACAGATTTATAATCTTCTTGAATCTTTTTCTGATATTCTGCCTGATTTGCCTGGTCAAACATCGGTGATCTGTCATGATATCATCCTCACAGATGATATACCTATTCGTCCACGTCCTTATCCAGTTCCAATTCATTACCAGAGTAAGACAGCTCAAGAACTTGATCAAATGTTAAGTTTAGGATTTATCGAGATCAGCAATTCCCCATATTCCTCACCACTAGTCATTATCCGAAAAAAGGATAACAACATTAGATTATGTGAAGATTATATAAAACTAAACGCTAAAACAATTGCTGATAGTGAACCACATCTGCTTCTTGAGGACCTACTTACTCGTCTAGCTACAGGTACTTTATTCACAAAAATAGATCTCACAAAGGGATATTGGCAGATTCCGTTAACGGATCAAGCCAAACATCTTACTGCGTTTTTTACTCCACGTGGCTTATACCAGTGGAAGGTCATGCCTTTTGGGCTAATGAACGCACCTGCAACATTTATTCGCATGATGCGAAAAATATTAGGAGATAGATCAGATATCATTACTTACATTGACGATATCTGTTTGTTTCGTTCTTCGTTTGAAGAACACTTCGTCGGACTTAGTTCCCTATTGGACACTTTACAACTGCACACTTTGACTGCAAGGCCTACTAAAGTCCAAATTGCATTTAAGGAAATTACTTTCCTTGGTCATACCATTGGTTCTAGGAGTATTCAGACTATACCTCAGAATGTTTCAAAGATTCTCAATTTATCTATCCCGACTACTAAGAAACAGGTTCGAAGTTTGTTAGGATTAGTCCAATATTACAGTAGGTTTATCCCTAACGTCTACTATAACAGCTGTATTGTCTTCCCTCTTGCGGAAAGGCATGCCTGCCAGGGTAAGGTGGTCTACTGAATGTAATATCGCGTTTCATAAAATTCTAGACATTTTTTTCTAAACCTCCTATTTTGAAGTTACCAGATGTTACTAAAATTTATGTTCTTCGTACAGATGCGGGTAACTTCGGCTTGGGTGCTAGTGTCCTTCAAGACCATGATGGAGTGTTACACTCTACATTATTCATTTCAAGACAGCTCACCGAAACTGAGAAAAAGTATTCGGTCATTGACAAGGAATTGCTTGCGGGGTTATGGGCGATTTAAAAACTAGAAAGATTTTTACTTGGAGCACCGTTCATCATACAAACTGATCAGAAATCGGTGGCTGCTCTCATACGAGCGAACTATAAGAATGCAAAACAGCCAGGTTTTCCATTCTCCTTCAGCCATTTAACTTCACTAGCGAATTGATCCCTGGGTCAGAAAATGTTGTGGCTGACTCGTTATGACGTCACCCGAAATCAACACCCGATGACAAGTTATGATTCAAGTCAATTATACTACGTATATGACAGTGCTTATCGAACGTCCTGTTCCTTGCTTCGTGCACAGCACTTGGTTGCCTCTTCCTATGATGTTATTATTACATATTTCGATAAACATTGTCAAAATCTACTCACGTTTGATTATCGATTCTTTCACAAAGCTGCACAGGTCACATCTTTCGCCTTGTGTTTTGTAACCTTGTCTGACAAGGACAGATTGGACTATTATCCCGTCTCATTTCCAGGGACATATGTACTTTTCGTTATATCTGCTACGTCAATTAAGCGTTCAAGATACGACTCTCTAAAGGTACAGAATACCACGTTCAAAATACAACTATCCAAAGGTACAGGATACCACGTTCAAAATACAACTATCAAAAGGTACCGGATACCATGTTCAAAATACAATTATCCAAAGGTACAGGATACCGCGTTCAAAATACAACTCTCTTAAGGTACAGGATACCGCGTTCCAGATACAACTCTCCTATGGTACAGGATACCACGTTCAATGCAACTCTCCGCAGGTACTGGATATCGCGTGCAAGAAATACTTTACATACTACACGTATGGTACTATGATACACTTTGACAATTCCATTTGCATTGATGAATTCGACTTTCGTACCTAATGTCTATTGGTACGTAACAGACTTTCGTCTCAATGATTCTTTATACTTACGATGATTCATCTTGAACTACAGCAAGTCAAGTCAACTTATTTTGATGCCCGATGTTGCTTTTTCATATTCGCTTTTCTGGACTTTGGATTGTGTCCATTTCGATCCAACACTTGATGTGGTGCATTCTACCTGCACTACTCGATCTAACGTTTCCTGGACTATTTGATACGTACACCGTCCATGGTATTTACTTAATCCTTAGGATTCGATACACCAGAATTAACACTTGGTACTAGTTCAATTTCATGTACATTTCATATTTTCACGGAAATAACATTCGATAAACCGTGAATGGAACTCTGTATTTTTCAGGATTGTTCAACGAGATATTCATTTGAACTCCATGCTATTGAACATTATTTATGACATAGTCACTTCGATTACATGTCCTGCCCATGGGTCTTGTGCACTTGGGTCCCCTCTACACCTCGTTTCACGGGGTAGAAGAGGTTCCGATTATGAGATGAGAGATAATGTGACATTGACGAATAATATATAGAATGTTAACTTCTTAGTTTATTTTCATTACTCATATTATCAGTTTATTTATGTCATAATTATATGATGTTTGTTAGATATTAATTATCTCACTATTATATGACTTATTTTTATGGTAGTCAAGACTTAGGTATATCATTCATGACTTATTTTCTTTAATACACGCTATCCACCTTAATTTCTTATCTATGCTTCCCATCACTACCTTATTTACTTAGTACTTCTTTACTCAAACTGTTTCTTTACTTTTGTGTTTGTTTTCTACTATTTTCTTTTATTATTCCTTGGCTTTGTTATTGTCTGTAGTATTACATTAGATTAATTAACTAACTTTATTTATTTACGATTGACTCCACATAGTTACATTACATTTATATTTTATTACGTTGATTCATTGACTGCAATAGCATCTTACTTTGAAAATTATTTGTTTCACACACTTATTAGTTCATTATTTTTAAGTATACTATACTCTATTGACTGTTGACGTTTCTTTTGTTCCTTAAGTTCTTATATATATTCATTATATTTTCACTACATGACATACTATGATAGTGACAACAACCTTAGACACTGTTTTATTGTAAACATCTCTGGCCGTATGTGGTAATTACTTTTTCGCGTTCCGATTTTTGATTCACTTCATTAATAATAATAATAATAATAATAATAAATTCTTTAAGCACTAAACACGGCGCATAAGGCAGAAACCAGTGCTCTCCAGGTTGCTCGTTGTGACGCCACTCCTCTTAGCTCTTGCACATTATTTAGGCCCAACGTTCTTCCTTCTCTTATTATGGTTCTTCTGAGTGTTTCTTTTGGTCTTCCTTTTTTCCTCTTACCCTCAGGAACCCAAGTGAGCGCCTGTAGTGGTATTCTGTTGTTTTGCATTCGTAGGACATGACCGATATATGACCATCGTCGTTTCCTTATATAGTCGGAGACATATTTCTGCCTAGAGTCTTCTCTTATTTGTCGATTAGTCTTGAATTCTTTCCAACTGATGTTCATGAGTTTTCTAAGACATTTGTTCTCGAATGTATTCAGCTTGTTCTCCAATGATTTTGTTATTTTCCAACTCTCACAGCCGTATGTTAACACTGAGATAACATTTGAATTAAACAGACGAAGCTTGGTATGTATATTCAATGATCGTAATTTCCAAATGTTAGATAATCTATTGAAGGCGCTAGCTGCCAAAGCAATTCTAGTATGGATTTCTCTTGTTGTGTCACCATCCTGAGTCATTTTACTGCCTAAAAACATCAGGAATGTGTATATTTCGATGGATAGTACCATGTTATGTTAAATTATAGAATAAAAGATACACCAGAGTATCTAGTGGTGTAGATATTTTCCTATAACTGACCTCGAAACCCTCGAATCGGTCGGTTGGATCGGAGGGTTGATCAGTGAGTTAACAATTCACTATCGTAAAACAAGCTATTGTTACCGAAACAGAACCAGGCTCGACAGTAAACATTCACTTCATTGCGTTGATAATATTAAACGATCTTATTATAAAAAATTAATATAATTAATTTTTTAACCAAGTCGGGCGAGGAAACTGTTAAGGTCTATTTATGTATATTACATATTGGCCTTATTTATATTTGTTACCAGTTTAAATTTACGCGCTAACATATTTATCTGATGTAAACTTGATGTATTTTACACTATAAGATATTGTCATTGAACGCGATTATGTGTAGACGTCACTAAAAATAGGATGACTTAGTAAGGCACTGCACTATGCATGCAACGGTCCTTCTTGGCCTTTCGTCGTTTGAATCCGTCTAAGCAGAACGTAGATTATTACTGCTCCCAACGTTATTGAATTTTACAGTCTTCCTGCGTGGCTTATTAATGAAACGGAGGTCGCCACTTTAATTCTACTGATGCAGTATTTGAGCATCCTAATTTGATGAGCAGTTTATTGAAGAAATACGTTCCGGGAGAATTATTATATATTTCCATCACCAGCTGTCAGTTATCACTACACCAATGTGTCCGCTTGCCGGCATTGCGAGTATAAAGGCTTGACATGCGACGATGCATTATTGACTGCAGGAGACTGAATTATGTATGTACAACCATACGATTACCTGAATGAATTGTAATGATTCGTAATTAAATGTACTCGTCCGTGGACCCAGCCACGAAGATCGTTATGTAATTTATTCACGTTTTGACGAATGTTGTTGGACACTCACAGCGTAACACGTAAATATAATCAGCACGATTCTCAATCAACTCTCTCAAACCCCAATGTAACAGAGAGACAGTCGAGAACAAGGGCACTGAAGAGGCTTAGTGCAACTGCTGAAAAGGCATCATGCTGGCTGTGGAACAACCGCAATGGGCAATGGAACTCGGGACAGTAAACTCTATCCCCACCTGTGTTACAGGAAACATCCGGAAAGTTAAAAATTTTCTAAGTCCTCAATACATTGAGTTTTTCGTTGTATTGGTGAAAGGACAGTGGCTTACAGGCAACACGCGACATATTATATGAGGTGTCGGGCGCAAGTAGATTTCATTTGCTAGCGCGCAGTGGCTTCAAGCCTCGTTGGCTTCGCGCAGGTGAATCAGTGTCTGTCCCTAGTCGTGGTGTGCTGTGGAACCACCGCAATAATTTGTGTTCGACAAAAGGGTTACTTTCACAATTGCCTCCGGCTGGCAGAATTGGGGATTTTAAAGCTGCAACCAAGGTGGAGTGGGTTCATTTTCTACATAAGACAACAGGAGGCGGAGACACATGGGAGTCATGACCCAGGTGGGCCCGGCCCCTTAGAGTGTAAAGGAGAATAAGGGGGCCGATACACTTGATCGTCGGGGGAAACTTCTGCTGATCAATTTACCTCCTGTTGTATCGCTCAGTATAGAGTTTCCTATCATTTTATGCCATATTTTGCACCATCAGAGTTTAACTAAAATAATATCTGTATTTCCGGTGACATTAACTTTGAGCATGTCACAGAAATTAGAATGGAGAAATCATAGAACAGACCATTTACTTAATTTAATTTGCAAATGGCATATCCAGTGAATGCCTGTGACTAAAACTGTATGTATATATCAGATTTTCCGAGCATTGGTGATTGTTGTTTTTTTTTTTAAATATTCATTTGTTTATTTCGCAGTGCGTGCACACTGAGGAAATTTCACATGAAACATACAGATATTATGGCTTCTGTTTATAATCACACATGCATATACATAATTTTACCTGTAATTTGTATTTTTCCATAGTGCAGCAATGTTCGATTTTAACTTAAGAGTTATGGGAAAATATACAAACTGAACCATCATCCTGTACATAATTACAGATGTCCGCATGTTTGTTTTTTAACGTTTATACATAACATTATCTACATTTGTTTATTCAACCCCACCCCAGCAAAGCTATGAAAGCTTATAACACGAAACTCAAAAAGTACTGGGAAAACATGCAAAATCAACCATCGTCGTCAAAGCATTCAAGGTACGCGTTTATATTTATGTACTACAGATGTTAGTTGACTTTTAGTTAAAATTACCCAGTACTTGAAGTAAACCTTGTTATTTGCTCTAGTGCAAACTTTTCTTGAAGTCAGTTTGATTTTAACACATTTTATCACATATCTAACATCTTTGTTTAATTTTACTGTCATTTTTGTTTTTAATTCAGTATTTTTCCTCAGAATCTTGAGCTCTTTGTAGCTTCCTAAATATCTCATTAAAATGACTATGTATATCACATTAATAATTCATTTATAATGAAACGAAATTTCTGTTTTATCATGAAAATATATGTTTGTTTAATTAATGCACATTTATTCCTTACTTCCTTGCCTTATAGCAGTCTCCATTTTCTCACCTGTGTTAAAGCGATCACAAAAGTGTTGATTTAGGTTTATCAATAATAAACCCAGTTAACCCATTTAATCCTTTTAGTAACTTAAAACTGCAAACTCACTTTCATTGCTGCTTAAGCAACCAATCTGAGCTCTAGCTATGCCTCGTAATCATGTGATGATGGTGTTGTCACATTTTTTAAAATGAATGACATGTTTAGTGTTTTTCTTTGTTATTGCTTAAAAAATATGTCAAGCCGTATATCTACAAATTCAAAGCCTTCAAAGTGCATGATTTTATTACATTTACTTAGAAACATTGTTTACAGTGATGATGATTAGTTCGATAATCATAGTATTTTGTTACATGATGGAAGCTATGCATGAATGTTAGATAAATTATAGTTAGCTGATGAGTGGGTGTTGCCCTAACCTGGCCCAACTAAAAAAAAACAAAAGAAGTAGACCAATGGTTATGTCTAATTACTAGTCACTGGTGGAAGTTGAAGCTAGAGATACGGTAAAACTTCAAACAACTATCAACAATTTTTAATGTGATATTATTCTAGCTTATTTACTGTGATGGTTCATGACTTTAACATTTTTGTATGCTGAAGTTACCAGCCTTTATGACAATGTACAACCACCAATGAGTTAAACATGTCAAATGTAAAATATAAAATGTACATGTCACAGGTGATTACAAAATGTGAATGACATATACACCATTGAGTAAAAACCCGAAGATCATTGTCTGGTTTGTGTTATGTGATCAGTATCTGGTTGATGTCACAGGTCAATATCTGGTTCATGTCTCAGGTCAGTGTCCGGTTTGTCACAGGTCAGTGTCTGGTCGATGTCACAGTCAGTGTCTGGTTTATGTCACAGGCCAGTGTCTGGTTTATATCACAGGCTAGTGTCTGGTTAGTGTCACTGGTCAGTGTCTGGTTGAAATCATAGGTCAGTGTCTGGTTTATGTCTCAAATCAGTGTCTGCATTTTTGTCTCAGGTCAGTGTCTGGTTTATGTCTCAGGTCAGTGTCTGGTTTATGGCACATGTCATTGTCTAGTTTATGTCTTAGGCAGTATCTGGTTTATGGCTCAAGTCAGTATCCATGGCCCAAGTCAGTGTCTGGTTTATTCCTCAAGTTAGTGTTTGGCTTATGTCTCAAGTCGGTGTCTGGTTTATGTCTCAATTCAGTGTCTGGCTTATGTCTCAGGTCATTGTCTGGTTTATGGCTCAAGTCAATGTCTGGTTTATGTCTCAGGAAGTGTCTGGTTTATGTCTCAGGTCACTATTTGGCTTATGTCTCAGGTCAGTGTTTAGTTTATGGCACAAGTCAGTGTCTGGCTTATGTCTAAGGTGAATTTCTGGCTTATGTCTCAGGTCAGTGTCTGGCTTATGTCTCAGGTCAATATCTAGTTTATGGCTCAAGTCAGTGTCTGGTTTATGTCTCAGGTCAGTGTCTGGTTTATGTCTCAGATCATTGTCTGGTTTATGTCACAGATCAATGTCTGGTTTATGTCTCGGGTCAGTGTCTGGTTTATGGCTCAAGTCAGTGTCTCGTTTATGTCTCAGGTCAGTGTCTGGCTTATATCTCAGGTCAGTGTCTGACTTATGACTCAGGTCAGTGTTTAGTTTATGTCTCAAGTCAGTGTCTGGCTTATGTCTCAGTTTAATGTCTGGCTTATGTCTTAGCTCAGTGTCTAGTTTATGGCTCAAGTCAGTGGCTGGCTATGTCTCACGTCAATTTCTGGCTTATGTCTCAGGTCAGTGTCTGGTTTATGTCCCAGATCATTGTCTGGTTTATGTCACAGATCAATGTCTGGTTTATGTTTCAGGTCAGTGTCTGGTTTATGTCTCAGATCAATGTCTGGTTTATGTCAGAGGTCAGTGTCTGGTTTATGTCTCAGGTCAGTGTCTGGTTTACATCCCTGGTCAGTGTCTGGTTTATGTCTAAAGTCAGTGTCTGTTTTATGTCTCAGCCCAGTGTCTTGTTTATGTCTCAAGTCATTGTCTGGTTTATGTCTCAGGTTGGAGTATGGTTTATGTCACAGTACAGTGTCTGGTTTATGTCTCAGATCATTGTCTGGTTTATGTCTCAATTCATTGTCTGGTTTATGTAAAAGTCATTGTCTGGTTTACATCTTAAGTCATTGTCTGGTTTATGTCACATGTCATTGTCTGGTTTATGACTCATATCTAAGGTTTCTTTATATTTCAGATCATTACCACCACCATTCAGCTCCCCAAGGAACATAAGCCTTCAACAAACTTATTCCAAATCTTCCAGTCATGTGCCATCTGCTCAAGGTCTTTCTATGTCTTCCTCATGCCTTTCTTGTCTATCTCCAGTTCTCTTCTCCATATGTTCATTTTGGTCGACTTGTACCTTTCTTACTCCTACCAACAGTTTTCTTATTGTGTGTCCTATCCATCACCAGTGTTTTGGTCTCATCTGTTGTTCCCATTGACACAAAAACCTGGTCGTTTTCAGCAGTCCCATATTAGTGATTTTGTTATACCAATTTAATCCTTTTATTCTACACAAGCATCCATTTGTGAGAGCCTGTAGCTTCTGGTTGTTTTCCATGTCTCACAGCCAAAAATAGAATCGACTTGACATTCAAGTTGAAGATTATTATTTTTGTGTTCAACTGAATTTCTCGTTAAACTCCATATTTATTCATTATGCAGTAAAAGCTATTCTTGCTTTTTTTATTTATCCATATGGATCCCTTACCTTGCTTCCCACTAGGCCTAGTGAACTATTTTTCATGAAAAGAGCGGCCACTGTGGTGTCAGCCTCTTGGTCTAGCATAACCTCTCAAATCCAAAGATCATTGTGCGTGGTGAAGAGTCACGCCCTCCTTGAGGTGGCCTTGGTCACTGAATCCCCAGTCTGAACACAACGAATCTAGAGAAGCAAACTTCGATAATAAACCCGGTGCACAAACACCATACACACCCATCCGTAGTAAGAAGGGAGCCAGAGATCTACTGAACAGACTTGGGGGAATGGGAACTAGTAGGCACTGCTCTCTGATGAATGGAACCCATCTGTCACGGATTGCCTCCCCTTTGCTCCGCAGTAGTGGTCAAACAGTGGCCAAAACTCAAGAGTAACAAATGTGGATCTTCATAGGTGTCTACCTTCGCACAAGATTACTCTTGGCAGAGTTGCAGATAGAAGGATAATGATGCTTCTACCTCAAGGGTAGGGGTTCCCAACCTTTTCTATGCCCCGCACCCCTAGGAAATGTTTGATTAATGTTCGCACCCCCTACAAAAGTAATATCACCTAGACGACGTTGATAGCTCAGTTGGTTAAGCGTGAGACTCTTGACCGTATGCTTTTTTGTTGCACCCCCTGAAATGCCATCTTGCACCCCCTGGTGGTGCGGGCACCCCAGGTTGGGAACCCTTGCTCAGTGGAGTCTTCACAAGATATTCAGAAAGCGTGAACAATGCTGCACGAGGCTGAGCAAATGTTAACTCTAGTATGTGCCATCAACTTTTGTGAAGGATTGGGTTATCTTGTAATTTGTCAGCTGTGTTGTCCGTGAAATTCCTCTTATTAATAGTATTTGGCTCTATAAATGTAAATATAGGTATATATGTACATATGTTAAAGATTCTAGATCATACGCTTGCTCTCATATCTATAATAACTGAATCAACTATGATTTTGTAAAAAAAACATATAACAAATTTAATAATCAATAATTTTTTTAACAGTTTAAAATAAATAGGGTTGATGGGTGAAATTGAGATAAAAAGTATCTTCATAGAGGCTTGATAGGGGAATTATAAAATTCCGTTGCTTCCAAATTTTAATAAGAACTTAGCTCTTTAAATGGTTGGGTGTTTCGTCAAGTCCTTTGTGATGAGGGCACTTCTCTAGAGGTTCTAGAGGAACTTCGCTCCTAATGTCAAGGTAGGTTTCTTCACAACACGTCCAATGTAGGTGGTTAGTGTCGAACCAAGCTCTTGAATCACAAGATAGTGGCAAAGACTTTAAACTGGTCTCATACCACGACCCCAAATTGGATCTACAGTCTCCGGTCACTGATGAATGGACACAGCAACTTAGGTTAGAGGCTTCGAACACTTGGTTTGGGTTAATTTTAGAATCCCTCTTATGACAGGTGCTCTGATTCATTAAGTCTCCAGTCTTTGTATTTAGAAAATGCGGGTTTTCATTTAAGTTTCAAAGATGCCCAAATACTATGTTCTGTCACTTAATTTGAAATCCGGTCTTATTCTTCTCTGGCTCCGGGGAATTGTTACTTTGACATCTTGCAAATGCAGTGTGATTTCGTTTGTCGATAAATAACTCCATATTCTTTGAAAAATGTTCCAACTGAAGCATGGGTTATCTGTATATGACTGTGTTCAGAGTACAGCAACAGTATAATGTCATCCATCTGTGCATGTCATAACTCTGGTTTACTACATAGAAATGATGAGTTTAGGTATGAGCTATCCAAATTTGGGTGTTGGATGTTCTGCTCAAACTCTTTCTTCCTATTTTTATAGTTTTCACCAATCTGGTTGTCCGGGTTATGGCGACCAGAGCAGACTCTCACAAATTGTCGAATATCGTGTCGCATACCTGGCCAGAAGTGGTTCAAGGAGACATTTACTATGACCCACGAACCTTTAATGGGATGGGGCAGGGTTGAATGCATTTACTGCATTATGCGGGGGCGATAGGGGAGTGGAACAACTAACTGTCTCTTATTCCCCACCCGTCTATAAACCAAACCTTTCTCCCTTTAATATGCCCCTTGAGGAGTATGGGAATAATTGCCATACAACTTTCAGAAGCAAGGCTTTAGGGATTCATCATCCCTTTGTGTCTTCTTCAGCTCCAAAATATTTGTGCTGATTAGAGATTAAAACTCAGGGGCCACTTGGGTGTGTCCTGTGCTTTCTCTCTTGTGTCGACCTGGGTTTATGGGAAGGATGCACAAATGCACATATTTCCTCCCTAAAAGAAGAGGGTGGACTAAATCATCTAAAACTGCGACATTGATTTTGCCCTGTACATATCGGGTTTAAAATCCAATTTCCGTAATCGGAGGAATCATAGGCTCTATACTCTTCTGGGACCCCTGTATCTCTACAGTTTCACCAGCATATTGGTAGGGCTTCACCAAGGATGGTAAAACTAGAGCTGAATATTCTAAGCCTGAATCATATAGCCACCTCATTGTTTGGTTACCAACGGTTACTTGCTCAGTAATGGGGCGATGACTGGGGTTCTTTTCATATGACTGGAGGTCATTGTTCCCTGTAGACCCTGTGAGCAGGCATGTGAAATTATAAGGGCCTGTTCTTGGCCTCTTACAGTCCGAAGTGAAATTTGTGTCATTTGTGCACACTTTGCACCATTGCCTCCAGTTCCCTGGGCTGGATTGCTCTGTTTCTGCCTATAGTGGTCCTGTGGTTGTTGTGGGGCCTTTTTGTGAGGTGTTGGTCGTACCTTTGGAGTCAGTAAAGGGGCGCTCCTCTCGTTTGGGGTGACTATCGTGTGGGCGCCGTTAAGACAGGTTCACTTCCGACTGGGCGCTCTGGTACCGATCAGCAAACAGTACTACCTGATCAAGAGTTATGGCCCCCGTGCTCCACCAGGAATCATTTCATGTCAGGGGTAAGCGAGTCCTTGAACTGCTGCACGATAATCATCTCTTGCAGCTCTTCCTACGATTCATCAAAGGCGCTGAGGGAGCCCCACTTCTTCAAGTACATAGCCAGACGTGTAGCGAACGGCTTAAACGACTAGTCTTTCTGCCTCTTGGCTTACCGGAACTTGCTCTGAAACATTTGTGCGTTCAACTGAAAAGATTGAACTAAGGCTTTCTTCAACAAATCCCATTTTCAGAAAGACATCGTAAGCAGATCCACGCATGCTCTGAGATAGCTTCATGTTGTATCTCTCTCTATCTAATCCATAGGTGGCAGCTAAAGATTCGAATTTAGAAAGATAGATATCTATTTCCCCAGAAGCCTTTGAGTAGACATCTAATTGGAAGGAAGCTGAACTTGGCATTGCGTACGTGAGAGATGTTTCCCCCATCGCTACCTTGAGAACTGCCAGAGCCACTGGCACTGGAACTAGATTCGACTCTTCTCCCTTCAATTTCTAGTTCCCTCATTCTGATTGCGTGGGCTCTGCTGGCCTCCTTTTTGGCCTTTTCAAAGGATCTCTGCTTCTCTTTCTCTTCGGCTTCGTGCTTCCGTTGCTTTTCCTTCTCTTCAGCTTGCGTCTTTTCATGTGTTCTTGCCATTTTCCATTCTTCGCGTTCTGCGGCTTTCTCTGCCCTCTGGTTGTCTTTTTCTGCTTTATCACGGTCTTTCTCCACACACTTTTCCACATAGTCAACTAAATCTTTGCCCGATAAACCCATCTCTTTAGCCATGCTTAGGTTAAAAAGTGTAGAGGTTTTGTGGTTCAGCCATTCTGTGCAAGTAGACTGTTTACATGCTACACGAAAATTGCAATTGCTACTTAAACTAAAATAAAATTAGCCGCTCTAAATTAAAAATACAAGCGGACCAAAATTATCAAATTCAATTAGACGACAACAAAAAAATTATGCTTCAGCATATGGACTGTTTTTCCACTATTCAATTATTTTTAGAGAAAATTTTAGTTTTATCAGTTATTGACTTGTTCTCTTAAAATATTTCACCGTATTATTTATTTATTTCAATACGTATGACCAGATCTAACTTATGACTAACAGTACTCTTCTAGTGAATCTAAAATTGCTGTAAGTCTTCTAGGGGAATTTAACCTTCAGATTCTATAATCCGGGACAGGGACCCAAGTTGATTTCACAGTTGGAGCAAAACTCCCCACATGCATGAAACAGCTCATCGGATGATCCATTTGGATAACGTATGTAGACTCTATAATCTGCTTTGATGGGTAGTATTTCACACAGAATTCCAAAGGTTAGGTAGAAAGAAACATGAATTCAGAGTTAATGCTGTAAATTACCAACAGACAAGCTTCTCAAAGATGGTTTTTGGAATCTATGTGCAAGCAAAACACTCACTGTCTTCATTATTATTCCCACACTCTGCTAAGAGAGTTAGGCATGGACAGTAAACACAGTACAGGTATAGACAATCACAAACTTCTAAATTTGCTACCTATATAACACCAGTACAATAAGAACTCAAATCAGATGTAAGTTAAGTAGGAATGTCAGAACTGAGCCATGTCTGGAATATATAGACAGTTATTTTACACCTGATCAGAAGAACAAACTGGTCAAAAAACTGTCACCAGGCCCTATATGCTAGTTAATCAGAAATTAAAATGGAAGAAAGAAGAAAAACGGTTGATCTAATGCATGTGAGGAACTTTGGGAGGAGGGAAGATACTGTTATACAGACAACACAAAATGCCAAAAATTATCACGGGAATGTTTCAAAGTGCATAACAGCATAACTGTAAACATAATGAAAGAAGACAAAAGAAAAAGAAAGAAGAGTTTATTTGTGTTTTTTAAATTCTGAAATTTTGACTGCATGTTGGCCATGTAGCTCTTCTTTACAGATGGAGAGGGGACGTTTGAAATAAAAATTGCATTATTGTGTTAATGTGTTCACAGTACACCAAGAAAACAAGAGAAATCAGAGCAAGTTCCTTTCATTTCTTCGCTGCATATTGGGAATGTAATAAACAAGAGCACCTCCAAGTCCCCATCCAGCACTTCTGCAAGGTAAATTCTGATATTTTTGTCCAGATTTAAATACATTTTTTACTATCACTAATATTTAATCGAAGTCTCAGCTGAAACTAGACGTCAGATTTATCATGACATGTTGGAAATATAATATACTTACAACAAAATAAACAGGTTGAACAATAAAATAATTTGTCAGTACAATAAGTAATATAACGAAACTGTAACTATTTTTGTTAAATAACAAACTTTTATTTTTAAAATACAACAATTGTAGTTCAGCACACTTACAAATTTTAAGCTTCTCTTAAATAAATAATGAAGGAAACGTGAATCCTGGGAGTAATAAGATGGTGATAGGAAACTCTATACAGAACAATACAACAGGAGGCAATCTGATCATCAGAAAAAGTCCCCCCATCGATCAAGTGTTTCGGTCCCTTACTCTCCTTTACACTGTAAGGTGGGCGGGCCCACCTGGGTCATGACTCTGAAGTGTCAGCCTCCTGTTGTCATGAGTAGAAAGTTGAACCCACTCCACCTTGGTTGCAAATTTAAAATCCATAATTTTCTGCCATCTAGGGGAAATTGTGATAGTAACCCCTATGTTGAAAACAAATTACTGCCCTAAGTTCCATAGCCCATTGCGGTTGGTTCACAGCACACCACCACCAGGGACTGATATTGGCAGACCTGTGAGGAACCGACGAGGTGTGGCGCCACTGTGAGCTGGCAACTGAAATCTACCTGCATCCGATACCTCATAGAATACACCACGGGTTATCTGTAAGCAGCCACCATTTTTTCGCTAAAACAATGTTAAACTTCCTTCCCGTTTTCAGTGTTGGCTGAACGGACTTAACCACATCATCTGCTGACTCGCGTAGCATCATCGTGAGCCTTGCCTTTCCTACTTTTTACTCTTCAACAACTGACTTGAAAAGAAGCACAAGCTTTGACTCTTTGCAGTACAGTGCTACATTTGACAGACCTGGTGGTACCCGTAGCCTTTTCCTCATGAACTTGTTGACCTTTTGCTCTATAGCTTCCACTGTACTGGTGCTTATTTCATATATAAGCAGTGGCTACGGCAACTTAGGTATCAACATGAACTGGAGGCACCACAGTTTAAACTTTCCTAGGAATCTGCTTCGATCTATGATCGGTAGTCTTCTGTCTGCCATTTCTATTGTCTGTTGCACTGCCTTCGAGTCTTTTAATGAGGCATCATTCACCCTGCCAAGACTTTTAACGGGTTCCTCAATGACAGTAGGGATTCTTTGGTTGGAAACCATGAATATGACCTCAGCTATCCTCCCTATTCTGACTGATAGGTTTCTAGACTTCTTAGGTTTCTCAACTTCTTAGGTTTGAAGCTCATTCTGCACCAGCTGACTAGATCATCCAGGCGTGCTAACATTCTACGGGCCTGATGTTCATCTGATGTCAGAATTGATGTGTCATCCATTAATGCTTTAAGCGGTGGCATTTTACACAATCCACTGAACTATGGACCTATCACAACTCCTTCAGCCGCTTTGAGGATTACCTGCATAGCCATCATGAATAGTATGGGAGAGATGGTACATCCCATCGCAATTCCAACTTGTAGGTCAATTAGGACCTGGAGCTGACTTGCACCGTGCTTTCTGGACAATGCTTTCTTTTTCTCGCATTGTTGCCGGCTTGATGTTGAATTCAGCTCCTGGCTTACTCCACCATCTAAGGCCTGCCATGCTGCAGAGTGGCTCATCTCTGCGACCATCTGAATACGCCATTTTAAGGGGTTCTTCCAGGTCTTCTCTCCTGATATTTAGTGTTCCTGACCGAGCTGCTCAAACAATTCTTTGGCGAACTTTAATGGCTACCTGGCTAATCTTTCCCTATCCCTTCGAGTCTTCCTCCACAACCTTTCTGCTTTACAGAGGGCATTATGTTGGCCTTTGAGGTGCTCCCAAATCTGTCGTAATCCTTCGTTCTCTGTGACCACTGCGTTCTTGAACAGCTTTTGGGCATGCTTTTTCTGTTTCCTGATCTCGTCTATTCTAATTTGTCTTCTACTTTTTTGTGGTGGTTTACTTTTACTTCAAACACTTTGCGACAGTGAAGATATATTATATCGCCCGAAGATTTCCAGATTCTTCTCCAACGTTATCTGCTTCAGGTTGTTATCCAGCTCTTTTGATAAGGCTGCATCCAGCTGTTCCTAAAACCCTTTTGCACTGGCAGGTGGAAACTTGATTGCATCTCTCTTCCCGTCCAAGAAGTGTGTGAGATCATCATCAGACAGATCAACTTGAATATTCTCAGCACTGTGGATTGACTCCTGGCTGAGTTCTTCTAACGTCTTACCAGTCAAAACAGAGTGCTTTTGATCAACAGAGTGCTGTTGATCTCCTTCTGATGACTCCCACACCACTTTTTCGTTCTGTGGATTCTCATGCCTTTCTGTGTAGAGAATCTCCTACCATAGGTACATGGAAATTCCAGCCGTTGGTCACAACTTAAAGTCCATGTACCTTGCCTGGTCAATTCCAATAAATCACCTGTAGATTCATCATTCTCCCCCCCCCCTCCCTTTCGATGAATCCAGGGGGCATTTATCAATTTTAGGTTGGTACATCGTTTTTCTCAGGAGCTGTTTATTTAAAAAGCATGAAATTTATACACAATATACATGTACCTCATTGTCACAATTGGAGTATCTGGTGTACAGCCCAAGACTATGCGCATCCCTTCATTTTGAATGCGTTCTAGTCGTTCACATTGTGTTACTGACAGCATGAATATTCCCAGCCCGTACTCAGTGACCGATATGACTAGCTGATGATAAAGAAGAAATAGTAATCTCTGCTCCAGACTCGCCGCGGCCATTATTTTCAGGGCTACCAGACCTCTCCTGTATGATTTGCTGAATATGGTACTTATACGATAGCCTGCAAACGAATGTAACCCCAAGATATTTCAGCTTTTCGTGCCTTTCAATTTTCTGTCCATTGAGAGTAATATCTGGAAGATCTGTTTTCGCAATGGAATTGTTCAAGGAGCACCACTTTCACGCAGACCTTGTTGAGATTGACTTTAGAGCCAGTTTCCTTGCACCAATTAAACGCCTCCTGTAGTGTCTCAGTTGGCGGAATGGTGACTAATTTTGCTGTGTAAATATTAAACAGCACCTGTGATAGTGGAGAACAGTGGGGTAGTCCCGGGTAAATTGGCATTGGGTCTGATGTCCATGGTCCCGAGCGAAATGCCACTAATCTCTCAGTTAAGGCAGCTGCTATCCATCTCGTTTGCCAAGGGTTAACACCGCAAGTCATTACACAGTTCATTAATGTTTCAAAGTTCAAACTGTTATAAGCATCCTCTAGGTAAATTGCTACAGCAACCATTTCTCGTTTACCCTGGAACCCTCGTCCACATCATGAGCAAAATTTCCAGCGTTACCCGATGTTACTTTCATGGGCCTATAGCTTCCGAGAGTATCAGGTAGGATCTGTGCATTTTCCAGGTAATTCATTATTTTCTGTCCTGCTATCTTTTCTAGTAGATTACAGTAGACATTCTGCATTGTGATAAATCTATAGCTGCTGAGAAGTGTGGGGTCTTTACCGGGTTTAGGAAGTGGTCGTAAGTAACTATATAGCCAGTCTTCCGGCACCTCAGCATTCAGTATGCTAATGTTGGAATCACTCACCACATTCTTAATATCCGTGTCCTCGAGCTGATTTATGTGGTGTTACTGTACATCATCAGGACCTGGGGCAGTGTTCCTACTGGTTTCTAAAGTGCACACGTCTTCTTCGGATATGAGTTTGAAATATATGTCGCTTCTTCTGTCGCTTTCCAGGATACGGTCTTTAATTTCTTGGTGGGCAGCTTTATCACCTTTATCTATCTAAGTAATATAACGCTCGAGTAATGCATGTCCCTTTTCAGCATCAGTCTTCGTGTTTATTCCTATCGAGCTGAGAATAATAAGAATTGGTTGGCTTGTACTTTTCCTACTAATTCTGCGATATATGAACTAGAATTTCTGTAATGTTTTGTCAGTTCCCACCTGTGTCACAAAGGCTCCCATGCTATGTTTCTTACTTCTCTACCATGCCATTGAAGTTACTGATGGATCTCTCCTTTTTCTCCTTAAAATCTTTCTCCTCTTCATGACTCATTGGCCTTCTCTTTCGTGCTATCCGCCATGACTTTGTCGCTCTTTTCTTTTCCAGCCAAGCTGTCTGCACTGTGTCATTCCACCAGAGCGGTTGTGTAAAAGGTGTTCGATTTGTCTTTTGATAACAGTTCATTAATGTTACCAGGAGAGACAGAATGAGAAATGATGACATCAGAAAAATTGTAGGAATCATATCCTACATCTGTCTGTGGAGAGAAAATTAAGTGGTTTGGCCATCTCTTGAGAAAGGAGCCCAATAAACTACTGCCACGCGCCTACAACACCAGGAGATCTGGTTTCAGAGCGTAGGGAAGACCAAGAGACAGATGGATAGACACCATCACAGCCGTCCTACAACAACACAGGCTCTCAGCAGCCAAAATGATACACTTGGCTCAAGACTGCAAACTTCAGCTCCCCACTACACGTTTTGGCAATGGTGGAAGGAAAAAGTAAAGTTTAAAAATATACCTTATGACTTGTAGTTAGTCCCTCAGTTTTAATGTGTCCTTGTTTTCCATGGTTATGAAGAATTAGAATTGGTATTTCCATTTAAGTTATTTAAACTTCATTCATAACACTCCACTCCCAAAGGAGCATAGGCCTTCAACAAACACCATGCCAAGACCTCCTGACATATACCATCATTTCAAGTTCTTTCCACGTTCTCATCATCATTTTCACCTCTGTTTCCAGCTATCTTCTCCATGTGCTTCTTGGTCTACCTCTGCCTCTCTTGCCCTGGGGGTTCCAGAACAAGGTCTGCCTTGTAATGCTATCAACAGGTTCCTCAGTGTATGTCCTATCCATCGCCATCGTCTTCTTCTCATCTCTTGTTCCACTGGCACTTGTCTAGTTTTTGTCCTCAGTTCCACATTGGTAACCTTGTCATACCATTTTAATCCTTCTATTCTACGCAAGCACCCATTTATGAAAGTCTGCAGGTTTTTGGTTGTTGTCTTTGTTGTTCTCCATGTTTCAGAGCCATATAATAGTACTGACTTCACATTTGAGTTGATTACTTAGTCATTCCCTTTCTACCGCTTTTCCCTCACTTTATATTTTTTTATTTATTTATTTTTTTTTTTTTTATTTTTTTTTTTAAATTTATTTGTTATTATTTTATTTTATTAATTTATTAATTTTTTTATTTTTTTTAAAATTTATTTATTTATTTATTTATTGTTTTGTTTTGTTTATTTAAAAAAAAAAAAAAATTCCCTCACTCTTTTCCAGTCCTTGTTTTCATTATTTCTTATTTTTTTGTTTTTATTGTACTATCGACTTCCGCTTTCCGGTTTAGTGGCAGCCATCTTGCTTCACATGTGACTGGACAGAAGGGAGTTTTTTTCTCTTATTTTTATAGTTTCATGTTCTCCACTTAATTCTCATTTTCTTTCCCTCCTGTCTCTTGTTTGTCTGTCCCTGACGAAGACCTTGTGGCCAAAACGTAGGTTTTTTTTTTGTCCTTTCTCATTGTAAGACGTATTACTATTTGTGTGTGTGTGTGTTTTTTGTTTTTGTTTTTTCGTTTTTTTTCCCATTCAACTGTTCTACCGTGAGGTGTAGAGGTTTGGAAGAGAGAGCGCCAGACTATCCTATCGGCTGTCTTCCTCCTGGCCTGGTCCCATTCTAGTCCTTGGTCCTTCAAAGATTGTCTAATGTTGTCCTTCCAGTGGACTCTGGGTCGTCCTAGGGATCTGGATCCCTGGCTTTTTGTTTCCAATGCTTGTCGTGGTAGCCGATCTTCTCTCATTCTGCAGACATGGCCAGACCATCTTAGTTGGGACTTCTATTTGGGTCTGCAGCGGATGGGATTTTAGGCCTTGACGTATCATCTGGTTGCAGACCATACCTCTTCTTGTTACTTCAACCATCTTCCTCAGATACCTCATTTCTGAGGTTTGGATCTGGCTTTTGTGGGTTGTAGTTCTCAGTGTCCCACATTTGAGTTTGGAGATGTCGGGAAACTTGGGTTGACTACTGCCTTTATTAGAGTCATAAATGTGGAAGTCTGAAGGCGAACGAGGAAGAAGAAGAAGAAGTTAAAGATTCTTATTTTCGTGTTGGATCCGATTTCTCTTGATCTCCATATATTTCCCATTGCAATGAAAGCTCCTCTTGCTTTTTTATTCTTATTTTGATATCACTGTCTGTCCCTCCAACTTTGTCAATATTACTGCCAAGATATGTGTACGATTCTACATCTTGTAGCGGTGTTTCTTCAAGTTCAACCCTGTTATCATTACCTGCATTTATTCGCATTATTTTTGTCTTTTCCCTGTGTATTTTCAGACGCGATGGCCGTGATCTCTCATTGTCCTGCACCTGGTTATGGTTATGGGACAGAAGAGCCAAGCCATCAGCAAAATCCAGATCATCCAACTGCTTAGTCAGAGTCCACTGGATTCCATTTCTGTTGTGTGTTGTCAAAGTTCTCTTAACCCAGTCTATTGCTAGCAAGAAAAGAAATGGAGACAAAAGGCTCCCGTTCTTATCTCAAATGGTTCTTTAAGCTGTCTTTCATGAAGTTCTCTGCTTGTCATGTCTTCATATGTTTTCTTTATTAAATTAATGATCTTCAGGGGAACTCCATAATGCCTGATCAATTTCCAAAGTTATTCTCTGTCTACACATAAGTAGTCCACAAATCCAATGTATAGTTGTGAATTCCATTCCAGACTTTGTTCAATCATTATTCTAAGTGGCTATCTGGTCTGTACAGAATCTGTTTTGTCGAAAACCTGCTTGTTCATCTCTCAGTTTCTCGTCTATGGACTCTTTTAATCTCTCGAGGATAATCCTGTTTAATAATTTTTCTGTCATTAATAGTAACATTATTCCTCTATAATTTATGCAGTCTTGTAAATTTCCCTTCTTAGGCAACTTAACCAGATATCCTTCCTTCCTTCCATTCTGCTGGTATCTCTTCCTTTTCCCAGACTTTACCAAGTAATTTATATAACATTTCTGTAGCTGTATCGATATCTGCTTTGATGGCCTCTGCTGGAATGCCATCTGGTCCAGCTGCTTTTCCATCTCTTAGAATATTTATGGCTTTCTTTATTTCTTCCTCCGTTGGTCTTTCACAGTTAATTTGTAGTTCTTCTTCTGCAGGCTGGATATCTTGCGTGTTTTGTGAAGCTGGTCTATCGAGAAGGTCCTCAAAATATTCTGTCCACCTCTTCATTTGCTCTTGTATATTGCTGAGCAGTTTTCTATTCTTGTCTTTTATGAGGCAACTTGTTTGCTTGTATTTTCGTGTTAGCATCTTTGTGCTGTTATACAGTTCTCTCATATTTCCTTTGGCTGCAGCATCTTCTGCCTCTCTTGCCAACTCCTCAATAAACTTCCTCTTGTCTCTTTTGATACTTCTTTTTACTTCTTTGTTTGCTTCTGTGTACACTTCTTGAATCTTGGTTTTAGAACTTCTAGTTTTACTTGTGTTTAAATCTGCTTTCTTGTTTTTTAATCTGTGGTTGTGAAGAATTGGTATTTCCATTTTAGTTTTTTAATTCATGGTTGTGGTGAATTGGTATTTCCATTTTAGTTATTTAATTCATGGTTGCGAAGAATTGGTATTTCCATTTTAAGTATTTAATCCATGGTTGTCAGCAACTAAGTTTAACGATTGTAATAATTATTCTGTGATGTTGGTCACATTCAATGTGTTTACAAATTTTTAATAATTTTATTTTCACATAGGCCACATAGGAAAAGAAAATATACTAAGAGCAAACGTGGCAAACAAAATAACTATCCAATTCCACCAGACAGTTTCACCGAGAGTGACGACAGTGGGCCTCACCTATCCACAGGAACCATGTCAGGCTCAAGTCCTGGACCTTCAGCTGAGTACAGGGCCAGCACTTCATCAGCAACAAGGAATCCTCAGTTATCAGATCATGATGGACTTGGAACTAGTGCAATTTCTGAAGCACTGGTTGACAGTGAACCTGAGACTACAAACCAGAAAATAAAGCGTTTAACCTCTGAATTAGCAAAGCTGAAAAGAAAATTCAATACCTTGCTTAATAATAGTAGGATACTTCTAGAAAATTATAAAGCACATGTACCAGATGGAGAATATAAAGAGTTTGAGAAATGGCTTGCAGCAAATTGTGATGGTGAATAATTCTTGCTTGCAGAACATCATGCCATATCCACTGTTGTCTTCTTCTGCAGCATTTTGTATCTTGATATTCTATACAGGACTACATGTTCATGTTAAGTTCTTCACTATGTCTCTTCAACTGTTTTATCTTTTAGTTAAATCTCAACTCATTTCTTTCAGATTTTAACTGCTGACAATAATAATTTTCCTTTGTGTTCACTAAGTGCATTATTCATTGTTGCAGAAGTGCCAATCTTAGTATCTTTCAGACTCTAAGAACAACACTGTTGTTTTGACGTAAGAACAACACTATTGTTTTGATGTTAAAAAATGTTTATATGAAGTGGCATTTTCTGTCACAGTGTTCTTGTTTATTCTGTTTTATTGATTTTGCCTGAAAATCACACATCTGTTGGCAGTAGCTTAAGTAACCAGTCTGTGGACATCCTGCAACTTTACAGCCGTGTTTTATTATTATTAGCAAATTGACTTCTAGGCTCATAATCGGGATCTCATAATAATTTAATTATCCTTAATGGATAATTAAAACCCTGCTAATTCATTGACTGCATTTAGTAAATTAATAATTAGCCTCATTTTAATGGATATTAGGAATGTCAGAAATATGTTAATTGATAGCCGGACTCTGTTAAATGGATATTCAAAATCCTGCTAGTGGATAGCCTGGTCCTTGCTAATAGATAGTCACAATCTTGTAAATGAATAGTCAGGATTCTATTTGGTTCGAATTTTTACCTGAGGGTAAAAAACAGTTTGACAAAGCAGTTTTACAAACATACACACCAACCCATAAATATTGATAGAGAAGTATTGTGAATAGCTACAATACATGCTTAAACCACTAAAATATACAGATGGCTTGATAATAATTAGGAGATGCTGTAGCGCAGTGGTTAGTGCACTGCTTTCCTAGCTTGGTGGTCGATGGTTCAATTCCCAGTGGAGGTGGATTTTTAAACCGCAAACGGCTGCGGGGTCGACCCAGCCTCATGAATTGGGTACCAAAGCAACTTTGGGAAGGTTAAGGCAGCCGGCGTGATGCTGACTGCATCACCCCTTGTGCGCTGATGGTCAAGAAAATGTGGGCCTTGCACCATATTCCCAATATGCCTCAATGGGGATGTAACTGGATCCTTTACCCCCCTTTACCTTGATAATATGGGAGACATGAATACAAAAAATAGAAATTTGAAGATGCAAGAAAATAGTATCACTACCTCAGAGTAGGACAATATGAACTGGGGAAGAGAAATGATAAAAGAGACAACTTGTATTATTATGTGAAGAAAACTAGCTGGTTGTATGTAGTGACATAAAAGGAGCGAGGCAGTCCACCCTATGTGACAGCCAGGGGGTGCAGCTGGACACTTTTTTGACAATAATGAACTGTTTCAGAAAGCATGGATATAAAGCACAATAAAAGAAATTCACGTCAAGAAACTGCCAGATAAGACTAAACATGCCTAAGGAGTATGCTGTATAACGAACATGAATGGGAAAATATTGTTTTTATAAAATAACCATCACCAAATATTAAAGAAGGCCCAAACGTTCTCAGATCGTGAGTAGAGAAAGCAATAAATATGAAATGAAAAGGAAAATCCAGCAGCCATGGACAACATAAAATAGAAATGCTAGAAACCCCAGAGGACTTTGATATACAAACAATTACACATGTAACAGTGACATGAAAACGTTAAGGAAGCCCCATAGCAGATACGACCCTAGGAGACTTCTATATAAAAAAGAGAAAGGAGACAAGGATGACATGTATTTTCTTAACAAAGTCTGCACAGAAGAAAATTTCAGACAGAAGAATTGCCAGGACTGAACATCGGTGGAAGATCAATAAACAACCCTAGATTTGTGGATGATTCAGTTTTGTAAGCTGATTGTGAAAAGGACTTACAAGAGCTAGTGAAGCAAGTAAACAGTATAAGTCACGTTTATGGATTGGGCATTACCAATCAGCGAAAATAAATATCATAAGTTGCAAGACCGATGAAAAGTCAACTTTAAGAATAAGGAAAAGATACTATAACATGTCAAAATTTTCTCATATTTTGGGCACATAATAAGAGTATGGCAGATGTCAAACAGAAATCAAGAAGAGAGTAAAAATGGCCAAATATAGATTCAGCAAACATCCAGACAAATATCTAACAATTTAAAAATGAAAGGCATCAAGTGTTGTATTTATCCTCTGTAGTGCAGAAATAAGGACATTGAACAGATAGAAGAAAGAACTGAGGCCTTTGAGATGTGGATTTATAGAAAAGAAATGGGGCACATCTCAAGGAAACATAAGAAAACTAATAAATCATAGAAATTAGTAATGAAAAGAGAATTACTGAATAAGATCTAAATTGGACATCAAATAGTGTGCGTATATAGGGACATAAAACCTTATTTTAAACCATGCAGTGTTCCTTAGCTGTCCAAATATTACAATTTATTAAAGGAAGAGAATTGAAACCAGCTCTCTAACTGTATCACTTTTTATATTTGTTGGCTGCATGGAGCATAGGGTCTGCATATGGCAGGATCTCTAGGATTATCTGTGTCTTTATTTGTTGGCTCTATTGACCACCCCCCCCCCCCCCCCCTCTCTTCTTGGCAGGATCTCTAGGGTTATTTCATTGTTTCTTGACTGCATTAAAGAATTGTTAGTAAATTATGATAACTCATGTATAGAAGAGAAGCAGAAATGGGCTTTGTATTGTCTTGTACAATATAAAACATATTTTTTTATATAAAGCAGTATTTTTCATCATCATCAGCTGCCATCTTCACAACGAAGGTTGGCTGTAATGGATCTCCAACGTCTTCTGCCTCTTGTCTTGGTAGTGCACTCTGATAGACTCTTTCCTGTCCGTCTCTTGATGTTATCTTCCCACTTATAGCACTGTCTTCTCCTTGCACGTTTGCCTTCACCTCTCCCGTCTATTATGGTCTTCTGCAAGGTGTTATGCCCTTTTCTGTGGCCAAAGTATTTTAGCTGCCAAACTTTGATCTCCCTCATTAGTTCTCTGTGATCTTGTAGAACCTCCTTATTTGTTTTCTTCTCTTTCCATGAGATACGCTCCATTCTTCTATATAGCCACATTTCAAGAGCCTCAATTCTTTCCTCCAAATGCTTATTCATCGTCCATGTTTCTGCACCATACAGAAATGCAGAATATATATAACACTTTATGATTCTCAGTTTTAATTTGTGAGATAACTGTTTAGATGTCAGTATATGTTTCATGTTGTTGAATGTAGCTTTGGCCATTCCTATTCTCTTCTTGATTTCTGTTTCACATCTGCCATCTTCTGTTATTATATGACCAAGATACACGTAGCTCTTGACTTGTTCCAGGATTTTCCCATTTATACTTATCTTTAGTGTGGGTTTATCGTCTGTTTTGCTAATTATCATAGTTTTGGTTTTCTCAATATTAATGTCGAGTCCATATTCCTGACTTATACTGTTCACTTGCTTCACTAGTTCTTGTAACTCCTGTTCGCTTTCAGCAAACAACACGGTATCATCTGCATATCTAAGGTTGTTTATTGACCTTCTACTGACGTTCAGTCCTAGTATTTCCTGTATCTGTTTGAAAATGTTTTCGGTTAATAGATTAAATAGGCAGGGGGACTGCACACAACCTTGTCTGACACCTCTTTTTATGTCTATGTATGGTGAATAATTCCTTCCAGGTCTTACTATGGCAGTTTGCTCCCAATAAAGGTTACTGAGTATTCTTATATCTTTTCCATCAATACCTATGTCTTCGAGGCATTCAATTATTTTCTCATGATGGACTCTGTCAAAAGCCTTCTTATAGTCAATGAAGCACATGTACATACTTTTTTGGACCTCTGTATATTTTTCTGCTAATATTCTAAGGCAAATAATTGCCTCTCTTGTTCCACTGTTCCGTCTAAAACCAAACTGTTCTTCTTGGATTTCGCTGTCTACCTTACTTTTTATTCTTTCCTGTATGATTTTGAGCAGTATCTTAATTGCATGACTCATCAGGCTAATTGTTCTGAACATTCTGTTGCATTAGGTTTTTTGGGCAACGTTATAAAAACTGATGTCTTCATGTCGTGTGGTATATATCCTGTATTGTATATATCATTGCATAGATCAGTGATTGTATCTATACCAAAGCTCTCCAGGGCTTCTATCATTTCAATTTTTATGTTATCTGTGCCTACTGATTTTCCCTTTTGTATCATATGTATGGCATTCTCTACTTCTGATCTGAGAAAGTTTGGGCCTTCATTAGAATCTGGCGATGGTTTTTTTACCTCTGTTGTCCTCGAATAGTTCTTTTACGTATTCTGCCCATCTGTTTGGTATGTCTTTCTCATCAAGTAATATTACACCATTTTTGTTCTTGATACAGCTTCCTCTTTGTGCAAACCACGACCTATTTGATAATTTCTTTATTTCTTCATGCATATCTCTTGTCATGTGCTTTGCTTCCAAGTCTTCTATTTCCTTGCATTTTGTTTCTATCCACCGTTCTTTTGCTTGTCTACACATAGTATGTATGTCATTGTCTATTGTTTTGTATTCTGGAGTGTTTTTTTGCTTTCTTTCTTTCTGCCATTTTACTCAAGATGTCATCTGTCATCCAAATTTGATTTTTCTTAGGCTCCTTTTTAGGTAAATTTGCATTTGCTGATTGTATGCTTGTTTTTAAGCATTCCCATTTTGTTGTTACTTTTTCTTCTGGGTTTTCTCTTTTATACTGCTCCATGCTTTCTGTCAGTAACTGTTGATATTTATTTTTGACGTCAATTAGATATTTTTGTTTTATATCTTTAGTATTTTTAGCAAGCCCAAAATGCCATTTTGTGAAATAGGTTCATATTTTTTTCATACAACTGGGATGTACAGTAACTGAATACATTGTTTTATTACTTTCGTAGACATATGCATTATGCTTTGTGTCTGTTGTAATATTATACATACATGTTTTGTTACCATGGTAACCATGAGCAACTATGCTTTGTAAATTTTAAAGAATTGTTGCACAAAAAGCTCTTCATTTTATAGAATGTTGCGTTTGCCTGAGCTATTCTGCTCTTGACTTCTGAGATGCATCTTCCATCCGTTGTTATTAATATGCACATATATTTGAATTTATTGACCTGTTTTAAAACTGTTCCATCATACATGCCACACCTCGGAGATGACAAACCTGTACACAAAATCCAAAACCCCGTACAAAGAACAGCAAAACCTGTACAAAGACTAATAACAACATGTCAAAAGAGTTAATTCATGTAAAAATATTTTCAATTATGGTTGGGCTGCATTATAAATAAGGCACGGGGACTTTGCCTTTTAAACCAGGTCTTCACTTATTTTAAAACCCAAACAATAAATGTCTGAGTTTATTTTACACTGTGAAAATAATGTGATGGTGTCATCATTTAGTCTATTTCTGTGCTTAATTATCACTAACAGACTGGGAAATCCTGTGTTCAATAGGACCTTATAAAAGAACTCTGAGACACAGTAATAAGGGGAATGGGTTAGAAAACCTGTACAGAAAGTATGTACAGTGTGTACACATCTGAAAACGCAAACACCTTGTACAGATTATTGGTAAACCATAGCATGTTGCATGTATGGTTCCATTTACTTTGATAATTCATTCTGGGGAAGCCCTTTTCTTTGAGATGACCATTACTTCTGTATTTTTGCTATTAAGGCTGAGGCCTTTATTTTCACTTTCTGTCACTATTGTATCAACCATTTCCTGCAGCTCGTTTTCACTGTTTGCTATTAAAGCTGAAGTTTTTATTTTCACGTTCTATCACTGTTGTATCAACCATTTCCTGCAGCTATTAAAACAGTATCATCAGCGTATCTGAAGTTGTTTATATTATGTCCGCCGAATGATATTCCTGGCATGACCTCTAGAGATCTCATTATATTTTCACTGTACAGATTGCACAGATATATATATATCTCTTTGCAAATGTGTCGGTCCAACATTTGACCCCAGTGAAAAGCTGATACCATGGTGATACAGCTTGTATAGCAATATAACCTTCTACAAATCCACACTGTTCATCACAGTTTCTGGTTTAATGTTATTTCTCACTCTTCTCATGATAAATCATAATAGTATTTTGGTCACATGACTCATAAGACTAATGGTGCAATGTTCTTCACATTCCATGGCTCCAGGTTTCTTTGGCAAAGCTATGAATATGGATTTTAGCAGATGATCAGGTATTTGACCACTGTTGTAGATGTCATTTAAGAGTTTGTTATCATTTCTACCCCAAATTTTCCCAAAGCTTCCATTTCCTAGACTGTTATATTATCTAATCTAGGCACTTTGCCTTTCGTCATGCAGTGCATGGCATCCTGTTCCTCTGCCACAAGTGGTAATCTTTTACATAAATTTTTGTTACTGTTGTAACCTTTTATATAATTTTTTCTTACTGTTGTAATCTTTTATATCCATGGTTCATTACTGTTTTAATCTTTTATATTCATATTTTATTACTGTTGTAATCTTTTATATCCATATTTTATTACCGTTGTAATCTTTTATATCCATATTTTATTACTGTGATAATCATTTATATACATTTTTGTTACTGTTGTAATCATTTATATCCATATTTTGTTACTGTGGTAATCATTTATATCCATATTTTGTTACTGTGGAAATCATTTATACCCATATTTTGTTACTGTGGTATTCTGATGTATCCAAATTTTGTTACTGGGGTATTCTGATATATCTATATTTTGTTGCTACCATGGCAAGATTATCCATTAGGCTAAGTAGGTTGGAGCCAAGGTGCCTGGAGCTTGGGAGCCCGTGCATTAGTTTAAAAAAATTAAAAAATGCATAGATTTATGTACAAAAAGAAAGTGTTTGCCCTTCGCATGTTTAGAATCCTTGTACACAATTGTGATGAAACGGTTGTACATGCTCTTTTGTGTGATCTCTCACACCTTTAGCCCTACGGCAGTATCATTGCTTTTTCTTCATTTTTCTCTTCCTCTCACTCATTGCTATTATGTGGTCATATTGTATGCACCATTTTTTACTCTATATGCTGAATCTAGTAGGGGAAAGTCTCTAACACTCCACTCCCCTATAGTAGAATGAAAAAAAGAAGATTACAAAAACACACAAATAGTAATACGTCTTACAAAGAGAAAGGACAAGAAAAGCCTATGTTGCAGCCACAGAGCCTTTGTCAGGAACAGACAAACAAGAGACAGAAGGGAAAGAAAATGAGAATTAAGTAGAGGACATGAAACTATAAAAATAAGAGTGTCACGGCGCTATTTCACAGTGACGAAAAATCAGCCAGGCAACACTGAGGTTGGCAACACTGGGATAACTAAACCGGATAGTCATGTGACTAGCGGAAGTGGGGAAAGTTAGGCGTGAAGGTAGTGAGTAAGAATTTAGCCTCTGGTCCAGGAAGGCGGGGTATATTCTTCCCTTTTGCCAGCATTAGCTGTGAAGTCCATGTTACGGACTATTTGTTAGAAATGCTTGCCATTCTCCAGTTATATTGCATTATTAAGTTGTGATTCTAGAACAGTGTAGTTGTTATTTAGTCTACTGTGTTAATATTATATTTGTGAGTTCAAGGGTGGACGGGTGGCGAGTTTAATTCTTTCTTTTCTTACTTGTGGGAAAAGATTCGATTAGACTGATTTCTTCTAGAGTGTGGCTGTGTATGTTTAATGGTGGAGTAAGGCAGAAGTGTTTCCTGCGACTGCCCTACTTAACATACCAAGCTCAGTACTTGTTAGGTGTGCTGGTGTAGTTTGTATTTACATTGTCCTGTACATTCAGTAATTCTACTGTTGTGTTTAAGTGGTGTGATCTCTCGTTACTTCATGCTATCATGTAAATACGTTAACAGGTATCCCCTGTTTTCGTTCGTGTTCAGTCATGCATTATATATATCAAGCTATTTCTGCTCAACTTGGTCTGTCATCGTATTCCTCGTGACTGGTAGTTATCATAGCATTTGGTGTGTGTCTTTTCATCGGTGGAGTGTTCATTCTTGTCAGTTGTTACTTTTGGTATTAGGTAGAATATTAAGAATTGAAATATTGTCATAGTACAACACCAAGGTTGGTGTTAGTAAAATACTGTGGTGAAGAAGCTGTGGTATTTTTCAATTTTTGGCGGTAGCATAGCACCAAGAGGTATTATCAGCTGATGAAATACAACTTTCGACTATAGTAAGGGTCTTTTCGTTGTACCACAGAGACTAAGTGGTCAGAAGGACCAAAACCTACAGAGTAAGGAGGCAGTAGCCAAGTGGTGAAGTGGTTTATATTTGTACATTAAGAGGTGAAGTGGATTATATTTATGCATTGAGTAGTGAGGTGGATTATATGTATATGCATATGTTTGTACTTTGAGAAGTGATATTGCTAGTTATATATGATTACCGCATTCCTTGTAAGCAGAGAGGGTTTTGTTGATATAAGAGAGGTGGTGTATAGTACATGATATTGAGTAGCTGCAAAGGGTGAATCTATAGCAGAAGAAGCAGTGTCTTAGATAGTATTGCGTATTGTGAGTGTACATCATGGACCTAGAGAGTTTCATTCGGATAGGCATCCAATGTGGGTACACTAGCAAAGAACTAAATGATTATGCCAAGGTAGAATTCCAATCAAAAGAGAATCAGGATGCCATAAGAGATAGACGTGCCGAGGAACGAGAACTCAAGAATGCAGAGTTGGAAATACAAGAAAAGAAGATGAAAGAAGAAAGAGAGTTTCAAGAAAGGTAGATGAAAGAAGATAGATAGTTTCAAGAAAGGAAGATGAAAGAAGATAACGACTTGAAACAGAGAGATTTAGAGTTAGAATTAGAGAATGAGATTAGCTTCGGAAGAAAAAAGACTACAGGTAGAAGCTGATAATGAAATACAATTAAAAAGAATAGAAGCTGGTGCGAGTGGTCAGAACTCGACTCGGGGGGGGGGAGGGGAGGGGAGGGGGTCTCATCGTCCCTTTAGGCTGCGTCTGCAAAATTTTAACAACAAAATCGACAGTTTAGATTTTTTCCTTGAGAGGTTTGAGACCGAATGCGTGGCCTGGAGGGCTGACAGAGATCAGTGGCCATCTCTGTTATCCACGTTGCTAGTGGGGCCTGCGATGGAGACTTTTTATAGCCTCCCGCTGGAAGACAGGGCAAATTACAACAAAGTGAAGGAAAGGTTGCTCCGGAAGTTCCGTTTGACGGCTGACGGGTACCGGACGCTGTTTAGAAACACCATGCCAAGTGCAGACCAAGACTTCGAGGATTTCGTCTTGAAGATCAAACTTCTGCTCAATAGATGGATCGAGTTGGAAGGGATTCCAAAGGACTTTAATGGCCTGGTTGACCTTATGCTACGGGACAAAGTGTTGTCCTCATGTTCCACTGAGTTGGTAGCATTCTTTCAGGAGCGTCAACCGAAGGACATTGACTCAATGTCGCAGTTGGGCCACCATTATGTCCTGGCCCATTTTGGCAAACCCATCTATCGTTCTGGCCTGTCTGACACCTTAACTGCTGGTGTCGGCAAAGTTCAGCGCCAACCATATCAGAATCAGACAGGCTATGCAGACAGGTGCCAAGAGCAGAATTATGGTATGCGCCTGTTCCTATCAACCATGCAGAGGGAGTTACGGGAACTTCCGATCCCATCGGAATGGCGGTCAAATTGGCACAACCGACAATGGAAAAGTGAAGGAGGAGAGCGCCAAACGCGAAAGCAGGTACGCTTCGAGGAGTCTCGGGACGAAGATCGGTTTTGGTATAAAACAAAACATTCCAAGCAGAGGAGTGGTTACTCAGAGAGTCGATCTTCCAACTCCGATGCACGATCTTCGCCAGCTAAAAGCTCCAGCAAGAGTCCACATGATGAATCAAAAAGGGACCGTATGTGTTCCAATTGTGAGGGCAATAATCATTATGCTGACAGGTAACCGACCCCAATTGAACATGCGAATTCCGCGTTTGTGTTGGACACAGTCAACAGCGAGGACTGTGTGGGGTGTTGTCCTCTGTTCTATTTGAATAAGAATATAGTGCTACACTGCGGGCATGCGGCACCATGACTGTCAGCGTCCATGAGACTGGCAAGTTGGCTCTCCACAAAGGTGTGGTGGAGAAGAGACCGGTCTCGGTATTAAGGGACACTGCATGTACCACAGTAGGGGTGCGTCGGTAGTGTATTGACGAGTCCTGCCTTACAGGCAAAACTGTAAAGTGTACCACGTTTGGGGGCAAAGTAGAGTCTTACCCCCAGGCGTGTATTAATGTGGATACCCCGTTCATAACAGGTAGAGTGAACGCGTTTGTCCTAGAGAACCCAATCGCCGATTTGATCGTCGGAAATGTACGGGGAGTACATAACGCCTCAGGAGCGGCTGGAGCAGAGGCTCAGCAACACCAAAGTCCCGAGGCAGACGATCAGGTGGTCGAGGCATCACCACCTGAGAAGAAAGTGCATCTGAGATGGGATTCGTGGCGAGTGCCAAGTCACATGAATAGGAACAGTAGAGGCATATCCGAGGGCCTGATAGCTGGCGACCGCAAGATACGGGTTCGCAATATTCCCCCAAAGGCTAGCTGGCGAACACTCAGACGAGTGTTTAATGAAGTCGCGCCAGTGAAGTTTGTAGAGGTATTGTCATTGCAGGACAATACCGAAGTTTCACGAGTGACATTCGCGAACAGGTGGGGTGCGCGTGATGCAGTCAGCTGGAAGCAGATGTCTTTGCTTCATAACCACCTGCTGATAGTCCAGCAATAGCAAGGGATAGGTATTGGGTTCGCGTTCAGTAGGGAATTCGGTTAACGCGAACTGAACCGCAGAGTCTGACCCACGCCTCCAGTACTATTCTGATAAATATAAGTTGTTTGCTGCAACTTTATAATGTAGTGAGGAGAACTGGGAGTTGTTTACATGTGATAGGGGTAGCAATTAATTGCAACCACGGTAAAGATGTTTTGTAAACTTTACAGGCCATGTTTATGCTATACTATGTTGAGCTTTGTAATTTATATACTATGGCGCCATAAAGGCAATTAACTATAGAGGTGAATTTACTATATGCTTGAATTTTGTGAAGAATGACTGGGTGTACTAGTATTGATTATTGTGTGATGTACACCTATGTAATAGTTGCTATGAATGTACCACGCACTGTGTTTTGAGTGACCAGGGGAAGCCAGTCGTTGTCATTTTTCACGACTGCCAGAACCCTGGATAACCTACGTCATATTCATGTTGTGTTTTGTGGATGGTTGGAGAATGCAGGAACGACAATGTTGGTGGAGAACTATGACATTTTCTCGGTTCAGATGAGGATATGCTGTTATGGCATATGGTCGTCCAAACTCCTACGGGGATCGGGCGAAGCTTCCTCCGATGGAAGAAAACTACGTTTTTTTTCTTAAGGGTGGTTGATGTCACGGCGCTATTTCGCAGTGACGAAAAATCAGCCGGGCAACACTAAGGTTGGCAACACTGGGATAACTAAACTGGCAAGTCATGTGACTAGTGGAAGTGGGGAAAATTAGGTGCGAAGGTAGTGAGTAAGAATTTAGCCTCTAGTCCAGGAAGGAGGGATATATTCTTCCCTTTTGCCAGCATTAGCTGTGAAGTCCATGTTACGGACTATTTGTTAGAAATGCTTGCCATTCTCCAGTTCTATTGGATTATTAAGTTGTGATTCTAGGACAGTGTAGTGTCTGAATCAAATTTGTTACAGGCCGTTGTAAGTTGCCAACGATTTGAGTATTTCTTTGTCACAGTTTTTGCCGCTCATGGTGAGCGTTAGTCATGGCGGTTTATCAGTGTAAGTCATACTGTTGAGTATGATACTGACAGTCTAAATTGTTAAAGCATTTCATTGTTATATTGTATTTTATACGTTTGTTGGCCGTGTGAGGCCTTGTTCTGCGTGCTCAAGTATTAAAGGGAAGTACCTGCAGAAGGTGTTGATTTTCTTATGTCAGCCAATGTGGTGTGATCGTACTCCTAGGGAGCGAGCCTATTACTATTGTTATTATTATTATTATTCTAAATCCACATTACATTGGTGCAACACAGTGACGTGTTATCCATGATTAGTGTCGTCTGACTAAGAGAAACACACTCCCTTATGTCCTGTCACATGTTGGAGCAAAGATGGCTGCCACTAAACCAGAAAGCGGAAGTGGATAGTACATTAAAAACTAAAAATAACAAATAATGAAAACAAAGGACTGGAAAACAGAGTGAGGGAAAAGTGGGGAAAAAAATTAAATAAAACAAAAATAAATATAAAAAAAAAGATAAAAAAAAAAGAAATTAAAATGAAAAGAAATAAAACTATAATAATTAAAAAAATTTAATATAAAAAAGTGAAAAAAAAAGAAATGAAATAAGATTATAATAATAAATAAATAAATAAAATAATAAAAATAAAATACAATTGAGGGAAAAGTGATAAAAAAACCTAAAAAATATGTGTGATTGCAGTCATAGTAGAAAGTCATAATAAAACTGGGGCTAGATAAAAAAAGGACGCCTCATACAAAAGAATGCTGGGTATTCAAACCGTGGAGTTTAAGGCAGCCCATAAGATGGATGAGGCGTTGTTCCAGGCGAAATCAACTGTTGGCGTTCAAAGACAAGGATCTGATGCCTCTCACCTGGATGTCAGTGGCACCGTGGTGGCCAGGGCCGTTGAAGTGGATAGCCACAGGTGGGGATTTCAACTGAGAGATGTCGTAGAGGTGTCTGCAGAATCAGTCGCCCAGTCGTGTGCCCGTTTGGCCAATGTAAGTAATATTGCAACGTTTGCATATTATAGCATAAATGATATTGTGTGACTCGCATGTGAAGCAATGGGTGATGGTGAACTTGGCCTTAGGGAACGAGACTGAACGTGTTTCAATTACATATTTACATGTCTTACATCATGTTCGGTTACATGGCTTGGTCCCATTTTTTCATTCTACTATTTTACCCCCGTCTTACAGCAGTTCTCATATACTCACTCCCCTATAGAAGTATTTACTATAGGACTGTCTTTTATCTTGTTTACCACTCCTCAGATGTATTTACGTTCCGCCTTGTGAACTGTGGGATTATCGTAACAATACCCAGTCATCAGATCGGTCACCCGCTTATCTCTTTGAATCCATCTGACCACCTTTGGAAGCTATCCGGTCCAACATTTGACCACAGTGATAAGCTGATGACCGTGTTGACACAGCTTGTATTGTGCTTACGATGGAAGAAGACAACGTTTTCTGACCAGCCATCTGTCTGTCAGAGGCACGCAGATAAAGGCAATAATTGGATAATCTGTTAGGGGAGACATCTTGGCGGAAGACATTACGCCAGGAAAACATGGTCACAATATTGTGGGAGGCAAATAGGTGCAGCTGGAACAATATTAAGTCTTATTATAAAGAGGTCACACGTGGAATTTTAAATTTAATATTAAAACACGCGAGGAATATTTTGAATTAAAATGTCCCCATCCAAACAGTGCTAGATAGATTTGATTGGTTTGAAGTGAGATTCTGGAATATACAATGAATTCTATTGGAACATTCGGCGGAAACACCATCTGTGATTGAACTGAGAAATGAGAGATATAATCTAGTGAACTCAGAAACACAGAATGTACAGCTTCGCAACTTCATACGAGCAACTCCCAACAGCCAGGATGAGACGGATCGGACCTATAATTCCTATATCAGAAGTGACAGATCGACAGTATTTGGGCAACTCTGAAACCTTAAGAGTAAACCCACATATTTAAATACAGACTGTAAAACTTCAGGGGCCAGGACTGTATAAATACGCGACTGGAAACCTAGGAATTGGACATCAGTCATAAGAGAAATAATATCCCAAACCAAGTGTATCGCAGACCACCCGTTGAAGAGGAATTACTAGTTTCTCAGGCCAAGTTTGTCACAGAACACTGTCATAAGAAGAATTTCTCAGACAAAATTGAACCGAGAGTATATCCACCGAAAGTGCTCGCATCCATCTGAAATCTGCACAAGGAGATTGTGTATTCCCAAAGATGTGGGGTAAGTTGTTAATATGTCTATTACAAACGTGAATTTAACATGTTTTCTTTGTAGTGGTTAAATATGAGGCTGGCAATCTCAACATATGAAAACAGTATATGCATGAACCACTACTGCAAGAGCTGGTGATTGTTTCTGACTAGTCGTGCGGGAAAACCGACAGCAGAGTAATAATGAGTGATGAGTACATCACATGTGCCCAAGGTGTAACATATTATCGTGTGAGATTCGTGTACATTTTTTTAAATTGTATTTCAGGCAAATCATTATTCACGCACACCAGACGCAATTTCCAAGTTAACACCCAGAAGGATATTGGTGAATTTTCATCATATTCCCTAAGTTACACTATGTGCTTGGGAATTTAATTCTTCTGAGAGGTTAACATTGGTTGGTGGAGCGCATGACAATGGGCCTGTTAGTTTGTGGCGAACAAATGTACTCAGGAGGCATTTGTTTCGTTCTGTTTGTCTAAAGTTCGTGGTTACAAGCCATCAGACGATTGACGATACTAACGCCGCTAGTGTGAGAGGAATGCATCCACCATAACCGCCTCAGTAGAAGAGAATGTGGAGAAGGCTTTAGTCATCACAGAATTGATGAACTTAAGCTGCAGGACTCACTCATACAAGCTAAGTGCTAACTAAAAGGCACCTGCAAAAAGGACATTTCAGTTAAACTTTAAGTATAAAGTTAAAATATCGTCTACGTCTCAATGACGAGAACTTTATACCCATCAAAATTGCACTAATCTTTCCATATTTATTTTAACCTGGGGTTAGACTAATTCACTATTAAATTTTTTACCTGTTGTTTTAAAAACTAAACAATAATAGTTGATTCAGTTATAAGTATGAAAGCAAACGTATGAGCCAAAAAAAAAAAATATATATATATATATATATATATATATATATATATATATATATATATATATATATATATATATATATATATATATATATACAATTAAACAAATATTTACTTATAAACAGAGCTATACCTTATAGGAGAGATTTCATTGGATTACACCAACTGGGGGCATGAACGGGCTAAACCATTGCTTAAATCCTTCACAAAAGGCGACGGACCAGATATAATGCGTTAACAATTGTTAAGCCCAAGGCAACATTGTTCGTGACTTCTGGAAATATCTTGTGAACGCTCCCGTCATGTAGAAGTGTCGTTAATCTTCTATCTACATCTCTGCCAAGAGTAATCTTGCACACAGGTAGAAGGTACCTTGGAAGCCAGTAGTAAATACTCTTGAGTTTTGGTCACTGTTGGACCAACACTACAAAGCAGGAGAGGCAGTCCGTGACAACAATGGCTTTCAGAAAGTCTTCTCCAAATCTTATTCATTTGTATTCGCATCTATTTATCACTTTTGACAACCAACTGCTCTGGAGAACGGTCCTTTTCTGCACTCAGATGAATTAGAAACTATCTGGGATCCACAATGAAGAATGATAAACTGAACAATTTGGCATTGATGCACATAGAATCTTATAATGTTCTGTTTTTTGAAAAACTGATTTCTTGCCATTTATTGAAGAAATTGTTGAAAGAAAAACAAGAAATATTTTTCATTAAAATATGTTTATTGTGTTTACCTTAATAATTACTAATAAAAGAGGTAATCAAAGCTAACAAACTAACATATCAGTCTATTGATAATATTATAATATATCACCATGCTTGAAAACAAAGTATTAAAATTATTGCCTATTAGGTGAAGTGGGGCCTGGACACCAAAAAGCCTAAAGGCCTTTCTTAGCTTAATCCGGCCTATTTCTTTACCCTGATGAAATAAAGATTTCGTTCGTTCGTTCGTTCGTTCGTTCGTTCCTAGTTACTGGTAGCAGTTTACCATCTCTTCTTGACTGTGCAAACGATTGGGAGATGGCGGTAGACCTACCTGGACGAGGGGCATATCCAGAGAGTATCAGAAAATCACGGAGACGTCCGGATATATTGCTTCATTCTGCAGCAGCGCTTCAGGTTATACTGATTGAACTGACCGTGCCATTTGAATCCAGATTAGACGAGCAACATTCGTTCAAAGCGGCCAAGTATAATGATCTGGCCGCGGATCTGAGACACGATGGGTTCACTGCAAGAGTCATGGCTGTTGAGGTGGGCGCAAGAGGGCTTGTGGCTGCATCAGTGTATGATTTATTGAAACTGTTGGGGCTGAGGGGACAGTCGAGAACAAGGGCAATAAAGAGGCTTAGTGAAACTGCCGAAAAGGCATCAGGCTGGCTGTGGAACAACCGCAATGGGCAATGGAAATCGTGACAGTAAACGCTGCGGTACAGAAAACACCAGGAATTTTTCTAAATCCACAATACGTTGATTTTTTTTGGTGTACTAGTGAAAGTGCTGTGACTGAGGGGCAACAGGCGGCGTTTATTATAAGAGGTGTTAGGCACAGATTTTCAGTTGCTAGCGCGCAGTGGCTAGCTCGTCGGCTTCGCGCAGGTGTCTCAGTGTGTGTCCTTAGTTGTGATGTGCGACGGAACGAACGGAATAATTTGTCTTCTCTTTGTTACTTTCACAATTGCCTCCACGGCATTCGGAGTTGTGGATTTTAAAGTTGCTACCATAAATGAAATGGGTTCATTTTCGATACAAGACAACAGGAGGCTGAGACGCTTGGGATTCCTGACCCAAGTGGATCCGCCCCTCTTAGAGTGTAAAGGAGTATACTTGGCCGAAACACTTGTCGGATGGGGGGACTACATCTGATGATCAGATTGCCTCCTGTTGTATCGCTCTGTAAAGAGTTTCCTATCATGGGGTATTCTTATATATCTATATTTTGTTGCTGTGGTATTCTGATATATCCATAATTTGTTACTGTGGTAATCTTATGTATCCATATTGTGGTATTCTGATATATCCCTGTGTTGTTAATGTAGCAAAGAACAGTAACACTGTTCCCTGCCAAGAATGTCGTAGAAAGCGACTAAGGAGGGTTGGGCATGGGGCCGGGTACCCCATCCCGTAAAAAATGTAAACCACAAAAAACTTCAACAAACATGGACAAGTCAATTAAAGAAAATAAAACACATCCATCCAAGACAGGTGAAGGTCCTCTCGCAGGGAGGCGTATGATGCAACACAGAGAAAGCCGAAAGGAGTCTGTGTTGCTGACTAACCTTCTTTCTTCTAGGAGAACTTCCAGATTTGGCACCTGGAATGTTCGGACATTAAACGAACAAGGGAAAGTGGCACAAGTAGCAGCAGAGATGAGGGAATATAAAATCGAGGTTCTGGGACTGTGTGAAACAAAGTGGAAAGGGGTAGACAGGAAGAAACTTATCACAGATGAATTGGTGCTGTCCTCAGGACATGAAGACGAAAGTTCACACCTTAGTGATGGGGTAGCTCTTATGTTTTCTAAAGAAGCACAGAAAGCACTCATTGAATGGGAAGCTGTTGGATCCAGAATAATAACAGCTTCTTTTAAAACAGCTAAAAAGAAAATAAATGTAAATGTCATCCAATGTTATGCACCAACTAATGACAAAGAAGAGTCGGTGAAAAAAGCATTTTATACTAGACTACAGGAAATTATGGAAAAAGTAAAAAGAAAAGACATCACAATTTTGATGGGTGACATGAATGCAAAGATAGGTACAATCAACACCGGCTTTGAAGAAGTCATAGGAAAACAGGGGCTAGGAATAATGAATGAAAATGGGGAACTATTCTCAAACTTCTGTGCTTCAAATCAACTGGCTATAGGAGGAAGCATGTTTCCACATAAGAGAATACACAAGGCAACATGGATATCACCAGACCATAGAACAGAAAATCGGACTGATCATATGTGCATAAACAAGAAGTTTAGATCATCATTGCAGGATGTAAAGGTGAATAGAGGAGCAGATGTGGCATCAGATCACCATTTTCTGGTAGCCAAAGTAAAAATGAAATTTAAGAGATATGCAACAATGCAAAATTATAGACAACAATTTAATGTAGGACTTCTAAGAAATCAAGAAACAAGAGACAAAATTACGATCATATTATCCAACAAATTCCAAGTGCTCCAACAGCTGGAAGATGCATAGAATACAGAAGACTATTGGCATCAAATCAAAACGGTATGGAATTAGACATGTGAAGAAATACTGGGGAAAAGGGAACGACAACAATAAGCATGGATAACAATAGAAACCATCAATAAAATAAAAGACAGGAAAAACAAGAAAGCAGAATTAAACACAAGCAAAACCAGAAGTTCCAAAGCCAAGGCTCAAGAAGTGTACACAGAAGCAATCAAAGAAGTAAAAAGAAGTTTCAAAAGAGACAAGAGGAAGTATATTGAGGAGTTGGCAAGGGAGGTAGAAGATGCTGCAGTCAAAGGGAATATGAGAGAACTGTATAACAGCACAAAGAAGCTAACGGGGAAATACAAGCAAACAAGTTGCTTCATAAAAGACAAGAATGGAAAACTGCTCAGCAATATACAAGAGCAAATGAAGAGATGGACAGAATATTTTGAGGACCTTCTCAATAGACCAGCTCCACATAACCCCCCGGACATCCAGCCAGCAGAAGAAGAGCTACAAATTAACGGTGAAAGACCAACGAAGGAAGAAATAAAGAAAGCCATAAAGCTTCTAAGAGATGGAAAAGCGTCTGGACCAAATGGCATTCCAGCAGAGGCCATCAAAGCAGATATCGACACGGCTACATAGATGTTATATAAATTACTTGGTAAAGTCTGGGAAAAGGAAGATATACCAGCAGAATGGAAGGAAGGATATCTGGTTAAGTTGCCTAAGAAGGGAAATTTACAAGAGTGCACAAATTATAGAGGAATAATGTTACTTTCAGTGCCAGGAAAAGTATTAGACAGGACTATCCTTGAAAGATTAAAAGAGTCCATAGACAAGAAACTGAGAGATGAACAAGCAGGTTTTCGACAAAACAGATCCTGTACAGACCAGATAGTCACTTTGAAAATAATAGTTGAACAAAGTCTGGAATGGAATTCACCACTATACATCGGATTTGTGGACTACGAAAAGGCATTTGACAGTGTAGACAGAGAATCACTTTGGAAATTGATGAGGCATTATGGAGTCCCCTGAAGATCATTAATTTAATAAAGAAAACATATGAAGACATGACATGCAGAGTTCTTCATGAAGGACAGCTTACAGAACCGTTTGGGATAAGAACAGGAGTGCGACAGGGATGCCTCTTGTCTCCATTTCTTTTCTAACTAGCAATAGACTGGGTTACGAGAACATCGACAACACACAACAGAAATGGTATCCAGTGGACTCTGACTAAGCAGTTAAATGATCTGGATTTTGCTGATGACTTAGCTCTTCTGTCCCATAATCGTAATGCAAGACAAATTGAAAACACTCGATGAGAGGTCACAGCAATTGGGTCTGAAAATACACCGGAAAAAGACAAAGATAATGAGAATAAATGCAGGTAATGATAACACGGTTGAACTTGAAGAAGCACCAATACAAGATGTAGAATCGTACACATATCTTGGCAGCAATATAGACAAAGTTGACGGGACAGACAGTGATATCAAAATAAGAATACAAAAAGCAAGAGGAGCTTTCATTGCATTGGGAAATATATGGAGATCAAGAGAAATCGGATCCAACACGAAAATAAGAATCTTCAACTCAAATGTGAAGTCAGTCCTATTGTATGGCTCTGAAAAATGGAGAACAACAAAGACAACAACCAAAAAGCTACAGACTTTCATAAATGGGTGCTTGCGTAGAATAGACGGATTAAAATGGTATGACAAGGTTACCAACGTGGAACTGATGACAAGAACTAGACAAGTGCCAGTGGAACAAGAGATGAGAAGAAGACGATGGCGATGGATAGGACACACACTGAGGAAACCTGTTGATAGCATTACAAGGCAGTCCTTGTTCTGGAATTCCCAGGGCAAGAGAAGCAGAGGTAGACCAAGAAGCACATGGAGAAGAGAGCTGGAAACAGAGGTGAAAATGATAAGGAGAACGTGGAAAGAAAAATATTACACTAAAGTGGTGTCGGTAGTCATAGAATGATAAATCTGTTACATAAGGATGGCCACCGATCGAGCAAAATGGGGACAGTTTGTTGTTGACCTGAAAGACGCCACTCAGACGCGTGACGGCCACTGACTACTTTGTTAATAAAAATATTACTAATATTATTATTATTATTATTATGCTAGCATAATTATTTATACAGTAACGTACTTGACAGCAAGACACTTCTTTGAAAATTATATTGCAGAAGCTAAATTTTGTTGATTCTACAGTGACGCTTGTTACGTGCAGTCTTTGATATCTTACAATATTATACATAGGTAATTTTTAAGTGCTTAAGGGAAAGTCATTATTGAGTTACTTCCCTTGAACTCCGCGGATAAATACATTTTACTGCGATTTATTCGTTGTTTGGGTAATAATAGATTGTTCTTGCTTCAGAATATCTATGGCCTGAATTTATGTGTATTGTTTGTCTGAGTAGGACAAGTCTGTCTTATATCTGTATATCTTTACATATCTAAGTCGAACTATATGTTCTGTTGTCTCTAGAGAGGTCAAAGGCTATTCGGCGGATGTGTCGCTTGAGTGGTGTGATTTGGCTTCGTCCTGATAGGGACTGTGTGTGTTTTGCTATGTCGGCTTGATGCCTTGAAAAAGTGATCTCAGTGGTTTTGGGGAAAGTGATAGTCGTCTAGACCTATCGTGTATGCTTTACCCCAGTGTTTATTCATCTTGCCAAGGAATGGCAGTTTCATATTCCCTCTACCAAGGTAATCAAAGATACTCTTATGAACTCTCGATCGAAGCCACCATTGTCGATAATTACGATTTGAATGTTTAAGAGAATATATTTGACTCGATGAAAAACGACTTCGATTCCTAGCAGCACTATATTCTGTAGAATGCAGTCTATTGTTCATGACCAAATCTACAGAGCAACGAAATGTTGTATGAATGACTAACTTTAGAACAGATTCATTATCTGTATTCAAACGTGAGTGACAGTTCACGAGTGGAGCCATCTTGGAACCAAAACATGTAGGACTTTCAAGAAGAGAAAAGGGATGCCCGTATTATCGCTTGATCAGTCCAGAGATCACTGCTACACATGAGAACCCATTGTTAGCGGTTCAATATTATTATATGGAAAAATATGTGCTGAACATTATGTTGAAGAATCGTTGCTAAACGAGATTAGGTTTAGAAGTCATCTGAAATATTGTTTACAAGCTGACGTGCTCAGTCAGTGACGTCAGATGATATATGTATGGGCGATACTGAGTGCTTGGCTATTGACAGTCCATTATACCATTATTCTACATGAGTGCCCATGTAACATTGCAAGACCATTTGTCCACTGTACTATGATGTATTATGGCAACCTGTGATTTGTCACTATCTGTGCTGTCGAGTGTGTACGTCCAATTAAACTTTAGAAAAGGTACACAGTCGTTGGTGTCGATGACTTCCGGTCATACATGAGTGTGAGAAGAGAACATTTGTCAACAACACGAACCCTTATCATCATTCGCACATTATACACTCCATCCATGTCTACACAACACTGCGTAGGTCAAGTTGACATTCCATACACTACAGTGGGGCAGGCAACACCATAGGGATCTTGTCAACTGATGATGATAGACGCCTGTCTTCCCGCCTAGGAGTGTTCTGGTGTACTTTATCAACATATATTATATCCAACTAAATATCAACTTTATCAACTGGTGGCCAATGTGGGGATCAGATAATGTGATGGCAGACATTCTGTCAAGATGCCCACATGATTCCACATAACTATTAGGGCTTAGACTTCTTGATATGTCTAGTTCTATAGTAGTTCCTTTTCTATATCATGATAGATACACATTTGTAATTTAATAATATAATGATTGTATCACTACATAGCGGTTCATGTATGTTTATTCACCGCTGTGCTTTGATGATTTTTACTTCATAAATCATAAATTTAAGATATCTAATACGTAGTGATGATATGAATTTTTTAGGCATTGTGTAATTGCCAGAATTGTATTATACTTTGATGACACCTTCCTGGAAAAATATACTTGTAGAGAAATAATTTCTCTCAGTTTATGAGACACATTCTCACCAGTCGCTCCATAAGTCGACTTAGCCTCATATTAGGCGTTATAGGTATTCCTGATATTTTCATCTGCGCATTATTCATGCGTTGTGAGCCTATTGTACGTTGCTCCTAGATGTATTTCAAAAAAAAAAAAAAAATGTTCCATTTTTTTTTTTTCCCGGGAGGTGTGGTAAGACTGTTACGTGCAGTCTTTGATATCTTACAATATTATACATAGGTAATTTTTTAGTGCTTAAGGGAAAGTCATTATTGAGTTACTTCCCTTGAACTCCGCGGATAAATACATTTTACTGCGATTTATTCGTTGTTTGGGTAATAATAGATTGTTCTTGCTTCAGAATATCTATGGCCTGAATTTATGTGTATTGTTTGTCTGAGTAGGACAAGTCTGTCTTATATCTGTATATCTTTACATATCTAAGTCGAACTATATGTTCTGTTGTCTCTAGAGAGGTCAAAGGCTATTCGGCGGATGTGTCGCTTGAGTGGTGTGATTTGGCTTCGTCCTGATAGGGACTGTGTGTGTTTTGCTATGTCGGCTTGATGCCTTGAAAAAGTGATCTCAGTGGTTTTGGGGAAAGTGATAGTCGTCTAGACCTATCGTGTATGCTTTACCCCAGTGTTTATTCATCTTGCCAAGGAATGGCAGTTTCATATTCCCTCTACCAAGGTAATCAAAGATACTCTTATGAACTCTCGATCGAAGCCACCATTGTCGATAATTACGATTTGAATGTTTAAGAGAATATATTTGACTCGATGAAAAACGACTTCGATTCCTAGCAGCACTATATTCTGTAGAATGCAGTCTATTGTTCATGACCAAATCTACAGAGCAACGAAATGTTGTATGAATGACTAACTTTAGAACAGATTCATTATCTGTATTCAAACGTGAGTGACAGTTCACGAGTGGAGCCATCTTGGAACCAAAACATGTAGGACTTTCAAGAAGAGAAAAGGGATGCCCGTATTATCGCTTGATCAGTCCAGAGATCACTGCTACACATGAGAACCCATTGTTAGCGGTTCAATATTATTATATGGAAAAATATGTGCTGAACATTATGTTGAAGAATCGTTGCTAAACGAGATTAGGTTTAGAAGTCATCTGAAATATTGTTTACAAGCTGACGTGCTCAGTCAGTGACGTCAGATGATATATGTATGGGCGATACTGAGTGCTTGGCTATTGACAGTCCATTATACCATTATTCTACATGAGTGCCCATGTAACATTGCAAGACCATTTGTCCACTGTACTATGATGTATTATGGCAACCTGTGATTTGTCACTATCTGTGCTGTCGAGTGTGTACGTCCAATTAAACTTTAGAAAAGGTACACAGTCGTTGGTGTCGATGACTTCCGGTCATACATGAGTGTGAGAAGAGAACATTTGTCAACAACACGAACCCTTATCATCATTCGCACATTATACACTCCATCCATGTCTACACAACACTGCGTAGGTCAAGTTGACATTCCATACACTACAGTGGGGCAGGCAACACCATAGGGATCTTGTCAACTGATGATGATAGACGCCTGTCTTCCCGCCTAGGAGTGTTCTGGTGTACTTTATCAACATATATTATATCCAACTAAATATCAACTTTATCAACGCTATATATGTATTTTCACTAATGACTTTCCATAAATGAAGAAAGAATGCTCACGTTGATATTGTAACCAGGCTCCGTGATGAAATTTTCTGCGATCGTTAGACGTTCAGGATGAAATTCAACATTAAATGATTGTTTTTAAAATTTATTTTGATCTCTTGTGCGAGCAACTGCATACATCCTCCATAATTGACGTTAATGTCAACAAATGTTACCAGACAGGTAAGCTGATGAAAGCACTTGCATAGACAAATCCAACATCTTTATCTATGAAATATTGCCAAGAAGCTAGCACACTTTTCGGAATTGGTGTTCCATGTAAGGTCATCTTTGCTAAAAAACATGTGAATTCTTCTAATACCATTATCTATATCTAGATGTCTATCCTAAACATCTAATGCACGTTCATTTATAAGCTCGCGAAACTTGACACACAGACTATCAAGTTCCTCTCTTCTTTATTCAGCAAACATATTCAGAACTATCACGGGCACAACTCTTGACATTAGCGCTGCTTGAGAATTTGTGTCCGAGACTAACACAGCTTAGAATATCAACAACTGAACCAAATTTATTTGCAATGCGTTAAATATTTGCTCGAAAAAATACTCCTTATTGGAAAATCAACTGATGACCACAGTTTAAAATTAGTTTACCCTTGGGATTAAAAAATATTTTTCAACACTGGCTGTCTTCATTTGGAAAATTACTGGCAATAGCTGCTAAGCTGGTATACTCAGCTCGCTGTGCACTCTAATCAATAGCATTCTGGTGTGTACTTCATGATTGGTATACCTATAAACTGTACTATCATAAAAACCATTATTATTAATACAGCCATTGCGCGATTTATGAATGCTCTCTACCACAAAATTGTTTCCAACTATTTTCTTCTTGCTGGTTATGGCAAAATTTAAATCGCATATCCTCTTGAAATTATGGTGACGATGTGCTCGATTCGGTAACACATTCGTCATAATTAGGCCTGTTCCTGTATAATACCTTGGAGGGAGAAACATAAATAACACATAAGGAAAGGAAACCCGAGGCCTGTAAACAGTAAATTAATATTAGACAAACATAAAGGTATGTTTTCAGGCACTCGTAAGAAATAAAGAAGTAGAACACTTGGACAACAGAAAAACAACAGACGTGAGTGGCTTACCCAGGGTTCGAACCCCGTACCTTCCGTACGACAACTCCGCCTAGCTATCAAGTGAATCACACTGACCCCACGGCCAGCTTTCCCTTCCTTATGTGTTATTTATGTTTATACAATACTAGAAACCTACCCTCTGTTCTATACTACTGTCCTTAAGTCTTCTACTATTTACTGGACCCAGTATCAAGGTCTTTGTCTTGTTTGGACTGACACATACTGTTAATAGGGGAACAACAGAAGTGATTGCGTCATTAAGGGGCTGAGTTGCCCACTGTATACTTCCGGTGTTATCTTGTGTTTCGTACTGATAAATAGTCAGTAAAGCATCCTTTTTTGGGGATGCCTAGCTGGCCGTGGGGTCAGTGTGATTCGCTTGATAGCTAGGCGGAGTTGTCGTACGGAAGGTACGGGGTTCGAACCCTGGGTAAGCCCCTCACGTCTGTTGTTTTTCTGTTGTCCAAGTGTTCTACTTCTTTATTTCTTACGAGTGCCTGAAAACATACCTTTATGTTTGTCTAATATTAATTTTCTTGGAGGGAGAATAATGCCGAGGAAGTGTCTAGCAAGGGATAAAACCTCGAGTTGGACCTTGGACCTCAACAAGGCATGGAAATCAAGGACAGAATATGCAAGTTTTTTTTGGTTTCATTGTCATTGTACTTTACTGACTCATAAGCCATCGTCGTCCACGCGTGTATCATCACGCATGGATATCAATTAGATGTTATTGACGCACGCTGCACAAATTGGAATATGCAGGGTAACATTTTCAAAATTCGAATGAAACAAATAATTAACACAAGATACCTGGTTGACGTGAAAAGTGAATCGTGGCTATTATATTGTGTTATCATTGCAACAAATAAACCAGGACTGATGGTATATAGCAGATTTTAGCAATGCTCTTTTCTTAGTCATTGTTCCCAGTGAGTTGCAAGGACAAAATCAAAATTGTTCTTCTGCCGGCAATGATGCAGTGCCTATGCATAGCATATCACTAAGCTAAAAAACGTATTGCTAAGTAAACACACTTATCTCATGAAAATATATGCTGCTGGAAATTCAGAATAGCCTTTTACCTGAAAAATAAATAATTTTCTCTTTATTTAAAAAAAAAGAAACATATCATGCTATCTCTAAGATAAAGATTATTATCGCATGCTAAAATGAGTATGACTTGTTTCACATGCAACTGTACAAGAGACAAACGTTATCTGAAAAAGATATTAGACATCGTCATTTAACACAGACCTATCGTATATTTAAGATTGAGCGAGGTATAACTGGCGCTGCATCTCCCCTCATTGATAAGCATGGAAATTATCATTGGATACATCCTGTTTCTCGAATGAGCTATGGCGTGTAACCAGTAGACTGTCCACCTGTTGCGGTACAATGGTTTACAATTGTTGCAATCCTCATTTGGAAAATTAATGGCAATTATTGCAAAGCTGGCACACTCAGCTCGCCGTGCACTCTTATCAATAGCATTCTGATGTGTACTTCATGCATTGGTATTCATATAAACTGTCCCATCATAAAAGCCTTTATTATTATGCCAGTCATTGTGCTATTCCTTAATGCTCTCTATCACTATATTAGAGCCGCGATAGCACAGTGGTTAGTGCACTGGCTTGAACAATGGCTGTCTTCATTTGGAAAATTACTGGCAATAACTGCTAAGCTGGCATAGTCAGCTCGCCGTGCACTCTTATCAATAGAATTCCTATGTGTACTTCATGCATTGGTCCATGGATCAATCCTCAATTAAGGTGGTATTTTTTAGACAGCAAATGGCTCCGAGGTCGACCCAGTCTTATGAACTGTGTACCAGATCAACTCTGGGAAGGTTATTGCGGCCGGCGTAAAGCTGACCACATCACCTCTAGTGTGCTGATGGTCGAGAAAATATGGGAATAACAACATATTCCCAATATGCCTCAGTGAGCATGTAAACGTGACCCTTTTTCATTTTACTACTATATTGTTTCCTGCTATGTACTTCATGGATTGGTATACCTATAAACTGTCCTATCAAAAAAGCATTATTATTATGCCAGTCATTGTGCCATTCATTAATGTTCACTAACACTATATTGTTTCCTGCTATGTTCTTCTTGCTGGTTATGGCAACATTTAATATCATATTCTCTTAAAATGATGGTGACTAGGTGCTCGATTCGGTAACAAATTTGACCGAGTCAGTTGCAACATCAATGAAAGAATGTGTGTGTGTCCGTCAGTTGGCCGGGTCAGTTCAGTTAATGGTTTGTGCGCAGGTAAAATTATTTGATGCGAGCTAACTCTTGTACGTTTTGGTTCAAGTCGTTACAGGCCTGTCCGCCTGAGTTGGAAATTCTTGACCTTAGTTTATTCTTCTTCCCAGTATTCGTTCGTACCCTTTTTATGTTTAGTGAAAAGCCGTACCTCGTATAATGATTTGTCAAATAATCCAACTGTAATATTCCAAAGAAAACTCAGCAATGTAGAAAAAATAAAATATATTTTATTAACGTGATTTGGAACAGCAATGTTATTGACACAATGATGAAGTACTTATTTCTTGCTTACACAATGTAGTGAGTATCCAAAAAATGAAAAAGATATATCCAATATGAAAAAGTATCCAACAGAAGAAAAATATAAACTGGTCTTGATAATCTCGAAGACGCAGTTCACCTATCACTATTTGTAAAATCCTCTAGTCTAATATCATGGAATCACTGGAATCATAAATCGTGGAATCATTGCCTATCGCCCACATCTCTTCTATTTATACAGCCCACTATTTCTTCCCGCCAATTTTCACACGATGCTTTATTTTTCACACGGTACAAAACATCTACATTTGCACACGGTTCCTCAACTTTTCGACTTTTTCCACACGTCTTTCTCTCTAGCACCGGAAAAAACCCAGATTAGCAACTTCTCACAAAACTTTCCATTCGAAAACATGCATTTACTATTTTGTTGTTCTGGGACAGCTTCTCTCAAAGCCTTGAACTTTTCATGATATTGTTTTTGGTGTGCACGAATGTCTTAACTGCTTTTAACGTTGTTATTCTCATTATATGTGGTTTTTAACACGGATTAATTGTAGTGTGTGCCAAGCGGTCACACAAGTCCCGGGGCCAAAAAAATGTATCCCATGTGGAGACATTTTTGGCCTATCAACTAAAAATATCAAGTCCCTAACAAACATAATGGAGCAAAATATGAACTGGGGGCATATGTTTATGAGTCAATTGGCAATAGACAATGGTTGAGAAAAATGTATGTTACTGGTATAAGTCATTGACTGGGGGCATATACTTATGAGCCAAATGAGAAAAAAAAAATTACAAGGTCTCAGTATACATGTGAGCCAAAGAAAAATGTAAAAAAAATTTAAAAAAATGTCAAGATGTCAGTATACATGTGAGTAAAATTTTTTTTTTTTTAACAAGATCTCAGTATACCTGTAAGCTAACTAAAAAAAATTGATTACAAGATTTCAGTTATACATGTGAGGAAAAAAACAAAAAAAAAAACATTTTCCCGTAAAACGAGGGATACAGTAAATTTATAATGCGTAAAACGGGGACACATACAAGTTGTTTATACACTATGTCATTAAACAGTATGGGATATGGATAGCATGTGCAATACGCAATATAAATTATTCATGTATTAATACAATACTTATGTAATCTTTACTTAACATGCTAGTAATAATATATAAAAACATGGAGTTATGATATAAAATATACATAAATAATATAAGGCGTATTGAACTTTTAACTTCAAGTCAACACAGATAAGGTTTGGTCATGCCAAACACAACTCGAACGTTTAATCAACACTCGGGACAATAATTGCATCCTATCCTAATATTTACATCTGAATGGTAACTGACCATCGCTATTTACGTGTGACCATGACCTCTATGAGTGTCAACAGGAGCAGGGAAAGGTCACCTGTCTGCATATTTTGAGAAGTCCCAGTGACGGGCACAGATTGGCGTCAAGTAAGGGAGAGAGGGGGGGTTTATAGTACAATGAAATAGCTGGGGGGAGTAGAGAAAGTAGTTTCGGCTTGGATGGATAAATGAACGCGAGGCGTGGGAGAAAGGGAAAAAAAAATAACTCGTATGGGGAATTTTACACGGGGGGGGGGCGGGGGGGGGGGGAAGATAAAGTTGGTGAAAACGAAGATTGGATTTGACATAGCGAAATACAGCGAGGTGTTGTTGAGGTCACTTCTGGACAGTTTGTGCGTAGGGAAAAGGGAGGTGTAGGTTAACATTTTAAAAACGCATTAGAGCTTAAATAGTTTGCACTGTACGGGAGACAACATCTGTGTGTCTCGAACACAGTAATTTTTTAAAAAGACATGATACATGGTACATAGTTATTCATGCGATATTAATGAAATTCAAGAATGCATAAGAAGTACGAGTAATCACAAAAACGTTCCATAGCATATGTCTGTTAGACAAGTAAAAAATATGTTAATTGAGAAAAAATGCTGTGAGTATCGTTCACCATTTGTGATGCTACGGCTAATGACATGTATAATAATGTTTTGGCTTTCCGCCAAAGTCTTAATATTATGACATAAACTGTCATCACCCGTGTGTTACCGGGGCCCGAAAGGGGAGCAAAGAATAGTAACACTGTCCCCTGCCAAGCATGTCGTAGAAGGCGACTAAGGAGGGTTGGGCATGGGGCCGGTTACCCCATCCTGTAAAAAAAAAAATTTAAACCACAAAAAACTTCAACAAATATGGACAAGTCAAATAAAGAAAATAAAACACAGCCATCCAAGACAGGGGAAGGTCCTCTCGCGGGGAGGCGTATGATGCAACACAGAGAAAGCCGAAAGGAGTCTGTGTTGCTGACTAACCTTCTTTCTTCTAGGAGAACTTCCAGATTTGGCACCTGGAATGTTCGGACATTGAACGAACAAGGGAAAGTGGCACAAGTAGCAGCAGAAATGAGGGAATACAAAATCGAGGTTCTGGGAATGTGTGAAACAAAGTGGAAGGGGGTAGACAGGAAGAAACTCATCACAGGTGAATTGGTGCTGTCCTCAGGACACGAAGACGAAAGTTCACACCACAGTGAAGGGGTAGCTCTTATGTTATCTAAAGAAGCACAGAAAGCACTCATTGAATGGGAAGCTGTGGGACCCAGAATAATAACAGCTATTTTCAAAACAGCTAAAAAGAAAATTCATGTCAATGTCATCCAATGTTATGCACCAACTAATGACAAAGAAGAGTCTGTGAAAGAAGCATTTTATACTAAACTACAGGAAATTATGGATAAAGTAAAAAGAAGAGACATCACAATTTTGATGGGTGACATGAATGCAAAGATAGGTACAGTCAATACTGGATTTGAAGAAGTCATGGGAAAACATGGGCTAGGAGTAATGAATGAAAATGGAGAACTATTCGCAAACTTCTGTGCTTCAAATCAACTGGCTATAGGAGGAAGCATGTTTCCACATAAGAGAATACACAAGGCAACATGGATATCACCAGACCATAGAACAGAAAATCAGATCGATCATATATGCATAAAGAAGAAGTTTAGATCATCATTGCAGGATGTAAAGGTATATAGAGGAGCAGATGTGGCATCAGATCACCATCTTCTGATAGCCAAAGTAAAAATGAAACTCAAGAGATATGCAACAATGCAAAATTATAGACAACAGTTTAATGTAGGACAGCTAAGAAATCAAGAAACAAGAGACAAATTTGCGGTCACAGTATCCAACAAATTCCAAGTGCTCCAACAGTTGGAAGATGTAGAGAATACAGAAGACTATTGGCAGCAGGTCAAAACGGTATGGAAGGAGACATGTGAAGAAATACTGGGGAAAAGGGAAAGACAACAAAAAGCATGGATAACAACAGAAACCATCAATAAGATAAAAGATAGAAAAAACAAGAAAGCAGAGTTAAACACAAGCAAAACCAGAAGTTCCAAAGCCAAGGCTCAAGAAGTGTACACAGAAGCAAACAAAGAAGTAAAAAGAAGTATCAAAAGAGACAAGAGGAAGTATATTGAGGAGTTGGCAAGAGAGGCAGAAGATGCTGCAGCCAAAGGAAATATGAGAGAACTGTATAGCAGCACAAAGAAGCTAACAGGGAAATACAAGCAAACAAGTTGCCTCATAAAAGATAAGAATGGGAAACTGCTCAGCAATATACAAGAGCAAATGAAGAGGTGGACAGAATATTTTGGGGACCTTCTCAATAGACCAGCTCCACAAAACCCGCCGGACATCCAGCCAGCAGAAGAAGAGCTACAAATTAACGGTGAAAGACCAACGAAGGAAGAAATAAAGAAAGCCATAAAGCTTCTAAGAGATGGAAAAGCGTCTGGACCTGATGGCATTCCAGCAGAGGCCATCAAAGCAGATATCGACACGGCTACAGAGATGTTATATAAATTACTTGGTAAAGTCTGGGAAAAAGAAGAGATACCAGCAGAATGGAAGGAAGGATATCTGGTTAAGTTGCCTAAGAAGGGAAATTTACAAGAGTGCACAAATTATAGAGGAATAATGTTACTATCAGTGCCAGGAAAAGTATTAAACAGGATTATCCTTGAGAGATTAAAAGAGTCCATAGACAAGAAATTGAGAGATGAACAAGCAGGTTTTCGACAAAACAGATCATGTACAGACCAGATAGCCACTTTGAGAATAATAGTTGAACAAAGTCTGGAATGGAATTCACCACTATACATCGGATTTGTGGACTACGAAAAAGCATTTGACAGTGTAGACAGAGAATCACTTTGGAAATTGATGAGGCATTATGGAGTTCCCCTGAAGATCATTAATTTAATAAAGAAAACCTATGAAGACATGACATGCAGAGTTCTTCATGAAGGACAGCTTACAGAACCATTTGGGATAAGAACAGGAGTGCGACAGGGATGCCTCTTGTCTCCATTTCTTTTCTTGCTGGCAATAGATTGGGTTATGAGATCATCGACAACACACAACAGAAATGGAATCCAGTGGACTCTGACTAAGCAGTTGGATGATCTGGATTTTGCTGATGACTTGGCTCTCCTGTCCCATAACCGTAATCAGATGCAGGACAAATTGAAAACACTCGATGAGAGGTCACAGCAATTGGGTCTGAAAATACACAGGGAAAAGACAAAAATAATGAGAATAAATGCAGGTAATGAAAACAGGGTTGAACTTGAAGAAACACCAATACAAGATGTAGAATCATACACATATCTTGGCAGTAATATAGACAAAGTTGGAGGGACAGACAGCGATATCAAAATAAGAATACAAAAAGCAAGAGGAGCTTTCATTGCATTGGGAAATATATGGAGATCAAGAGAAATAGGATCCAACACGAAAATAAGAATCTTCAACTCAAATGTGAAGTCAGTCCTATCGTATGGCTCGGAGACATGGAGAACAACAAAGACAACAACCAAAAAGCTACAGACTTTCATAAATGGGTGCTTGCGTAGAATAGAGGGATTAAAATGGTATGACAAGGTTACCAACGTGGAACTGATGACAAGAACTAGACAAGTGCCAGTGGAACAAGAGATGAGAAGAAGACGATGGCGATGGATAGGACACACACTGAGGAAACCTGTTGATAGCATTACAAGGCAGTCCTTGTTCTGGAACCCCCAGGGCAAGAGAGGCAGAGGAAGACCAAGAAGTACATGGAGAAGAGAGTTGGAAACAGAGGTGAAAATGATGAGGAGAACATGGAAAGAACTTGAGATGATGGCACGGGACAGGAGGACTTGGCATGTGTTTGTTGAAGGCCTATGCTCCTTTGGGAGTGGAGGGTTATGAAAAAAAAATAAACTGTCATAGTTGTGGTCGGGTGCAGTGCCAAGAAAAACTGTAGCGCATTGCCTACAAACGGCAAAATTGCCCGTTTTATTTGATGTGCTTGTCTTAAAATCAAACAATGTCTTCTTTAACCATTGAGATTCTTCCTTAGTGGCAAATAGTACATGCAAGTGTTTGGTTAAGTTTATAATGTACAACAATACATATATTTCTAAATCCAAACAAAATGTAATTTAAATCTTCTAATACAAATATAATGGTTTGAATATTGTAACTGTGCATGTTGAATAGAGTTGCGCCTCTGCAGATTTTTCTCTTCACTGGCGGTTATGACTGCCGCTGATAGCATCAACTGGACGACATAGAAGGGGGCTGGCATCATCATCAGAAAAACTTTTTAGAGCTGCCAGCAAGTGCACGCTGGCCGACTCTAAAATAGCGTGTCTCTCATAATGCTATCGTACTCGGACGAGGAAAATGAAACCATTTAGGGTAACCCAGCCAGAGCAAACTGGGTTCACTCTAATATAGCATTGTCTCTCCTGGAGAAATCTGCTATCGTACACGGACAAAACATAAAGCATTTAGAGTAGCCCAGCTAGAGCAAACTGGGTTAACTCAAATATAGCACTCTCTCTCGGAGACAGTGCTATGGCACTCGGACTAAAAAATAAAACCATTTAGAGTAGCCCAGCTAGAGTAACCTGGAACCTGGCCATCTCTAATATAGCGTCTCTCCTAGACAATCTTCTTTTGTATTTCTTCTCACTGTCTATGACAGTGACAGTTGATGCAGTGTTACAGGTAGATTGTTGCGAAGTTGATGCACTGTGCTGTGCGATGGTTTGTCGTTTAGTAGAACGTTTCCTGTACAGAGCGTCTGTCGTAGACATTCTTCTATCGTGTTTCTTGTCAGTGTCTACAGCAGTGACGGTTGATGTAGTGTTACAGGTAGGGTGTTGCGATGTTGATGCACTGTGCTGTGCGATGCTCTTTGGTTTAGTTCGATGTTTCGTGTACAGCTTTGCACGAAAATGCTCCTGTGGAAGGCGTATAACCTTTGTCAATGGTACCGAGTTGTCTGATGAAGTTGAGTAAAGTTTCGAGGCGAACCGAATGGATGTATCCATATTACCGTCGGTATGCTCGTTATCATCATCGTTATCACTTTGGTGTTCTTCAGTATCAAGGTCTGACTCATCGCGTTGTGTGAAAGTAGGAACGGGAGCATTTCGTTCCGTTAATGAGGCAGGTGATAACTCTGTATCGGAAGGTTGTGGTGTATCTATATGGGTGTCGGCATCTTGCAGAGTCTGTTGTTGTTGGGCTATTCATTCCTGGTGTATTTTAAGAAGAATGTTGTCTTCGCTACTTGTAGTTGAATGTGAGTGATGACAGCTAGTACCGGGTTTCGGTTGCTTTGAAGTAGAGTACGTCTGTGCTTGTTCTGCCTGTAAAGATGTGTTGCTGTCACTGGACAACGATTGGTAATTATCTGATTGAACTCGAAGATTTCGTGCTTGAATCCTCTCACGTAGCTCCTGCGAAGGGATGTCATCTTCACTCGTAGAATTTTCGCGACATCTACGTAGCCTGTCGATAGCATCGTGCGTGGGGTGAAGAGAGGGGTTTGAGTGTTCATCGTCGCAGTGTGACACATCAGATGTAGAGGATGTTCCTTGAGAACTGCTTTCTTGCGGTGGTTCGGTGGTGAAGCTGTGACTGTAAGTTTCGCTCTCTCTACCACTACGGCAGTACTGTGGATTTAGCTGTCGTTGATTTATTGAAGGTTTGTTTCCCTGCGTGTTTATCTGGGTATGCACTAGTTGGTTACGTCGCTGGTTTTTCATATTAATTAAGCGATGGTATCTGGGGGTAACGTGTGTCACAAGATTAATCTCATGAAAACTTCTGCGTTTCCTGTGATGAAAGCTGTCATTATCAGATTCTGGATAATATCTCTCAGTGTCAAATCTGTTCATGTGATAAGCCGTTCTATTTCCTGCCCGGTGTTTTCTCGTATCAGCGTAAGATTTATTTTTAGAAGTTCTGTCATTTGTCTTATAAGCCGGTAAGTGTGCTGGTGTTAGAGGATTACGGTAGGCTTCAATAACTATTTCTTGATCTACGATATCCGCATAATTCAAGCCATAATCAATTGAAGGTTTTCGCTTCTGTACCTCTGTAAGGCAGTGAATATTGTGGTATTTACGCACATTTTTGTCTGGGTAGGCAGGTGAAAAGTTACACTGTTTGTTTGTTTGGCGTGAGTAATTTGTATGTTTACCAGTATTAACATACATGTTATCCTTGTAATACCTGTGTTCGGCTTCGCAGTGAGATCTCCTTTCATACAGTTTGTACGGAACGTAGAGTGAATGTTTAGTGACAGAAGATGTATCCCGGCGCTGCGTTTTCTCAAAGTTCGTATAAGGGCGTGGGAAAAGTGTGGGTTCTGACGAGAAAAATTGAATGGAGAAGGGTGACTCAAACCATCAATCTGTGTTTCTTTCTTGGTGGTGGGGGTCAGAAAAGATTGAACCTTGTGTGTTATATTTGTGTTCACAAATTTAACTTGCGCTATAATTGCACCACGTGCAACAGATGTCGCTTTCCCTGAGGTATTTAAAATCATTACGGGAAAATCACGGGTGGTGGTAACTTCTGCGATTCCTTCTGTGATACTGATGTGGGGATCATCGTTAATTGCATTGTCTGTTAAAGGTTGTACTTCAATTGTGTGTCCTGGACTGAAGGATTGGGTTCCATTAATACGACCTTTTACTATAGTAAGAGAGTTTGGTTGTGATGTCACTGGCGATGTAAGTCGAACCAATGATGCGATGTGAATATCATCTTGCAACATAATATATTCGCCATTTATCTTTATTTTGTGTAGATCAAAGTAAATTCTTGCCTGATGTTTATTCAAGAAATCACGTCCTTATATGAAATTTCAAGACATGCGTCTTGTAATTAGCTGTGAAGGCTCCTGAGATACATGTAGCTGTGAATAGACAGAAGGCCCTTCTTGCTACCACTACGACCTCACACCTATCTTTTTTTACTAGTGAATGTTGCTACGTTAAGATTCTAGGGTAATGATATGTAATGTGTGGTGGTAGTGTACATACACACACATATATATTTAACAAGTCTAATAGTATTAATAAAATGTTACAACACACTGAACTAACTCAAGCTGTGTAAAATTTTGGTATTAATATTTTCTTTAAGTTTATTTGTTCTGAACCAAGGTTTTAATTTGGTCAGAACATATGAAAGGTTTTGAAATTAGAAATGAAATGCATGAATATATGGCATAATAAATGAAAGGTGTGTACATAGGTATTTCACAAGGCTATTTAATATTACTACTGTTTATTTTTAATTTTGCTGGGAGAATGATGAATGGATGTGCTGTTGGAGTGGCCTCATCACTCCCTGTATATGGCTAATAACACTGTCCATTTATTAATGGGGATATAGTTAGTGTTGTTAAAACGAAGTTGGTGACTCTCCAGCAGACCAGACGCTCACTTATCTGGTGTGAGTAGTTCTGGAGCTGAAATCTGGTGCTGGAATGTGGTGGCCCCGCCTCTCCGTGCTTGGGGCAAATAAAGGAATCTGGTGGCCCCACCTCTCCGTGCTTGGGGGCAAATAAAGGCTGCTCTGCTAAAATATTTACTGCACGGTCCCTTCTGGTATAATTCAACACCTCATTTGACACCACATTGGTGCCAAATAAAAAACCCACAGTTCAGAATTATGAATATAGAGCACAGTAGATACTAGCAAAACTCAGCTGAGCTGCTGGCTGTATTATGGCGTCCCTCTAAATCTTTCAATTAGCTTGGGAAATATCACCATTAATTAATTACTGTGTCTACTAGGACAACTTATGCAGAATGGCCAAGATGCTCGTCTGAGCGCCGATAATATGTTTATCTGTGGCCAATCAGCGCTTTACTTATTTGAAATTCAAACCCCTTTCATAAAAAGTCACTTCAGTCATACCTCAGTCAAGTATGTCTTATTGTCTGTTGGTTCGTCCGTCTCTACTTGCGTTTCACAAAACAAAACACTTGTTTTTTTGAACCAACTCTGCCCTCCCCTACACAATTTTGCCGTTAAAGTTATTTTTAGCCACCTCTGTCCGCTACTCCCCCTCTCTTGCATACTAACTAGATTTTAGCACTTCCGTCTCAAGGCGCGTTTACTTTGAAAATTAGTGACATGTTTTTGTTTCAATGCGGTCGCTCGCTGATATGAACAACACAGTCTTTTGTCAATATCTTTCTTATTATCTATCCGTCTGTATAAATGAAAGCATATTATTTCACTGCTCAAGATGGGCCATCCGGCCAGCTAGGTTTTATATTCCTAACATTATTATTAAGAAAAGTAACTTTAAAGGTTATTTATTTTTTTGAAATATGTTCTAGAATCTTCTGTACTGCGTTAACCGCTGAATTCAAATAAACGGACTAAGTTATCGCAAAAGCGTCCAAGAAATGACTGTGGCGTATAAAAGCTAAGGTCCCTTTTGTCGATTTCTTTACCTTGTGTCACTTGGGACGTGAATTTTTTTTCCCTTTCCCCACCAATTGTGTCTCTCCTGCCTTGCTAGTTGCAAGCGCATGTTCAGTCATATTTTTCTTCTTTTGATCTCCGTTCTCAACCCGTTTTGAGGGTAAAGTTTTGCTTTCACGTCTAGCAAATTAATTTCCATGGCGTGTGGTGACCCGCGGCCTGGGCGATCATGTATTCGAGTAACTTACGCATCATTTTTATCCCTACTTTTTAACGTTGGAGATATTTTAACGTTGCATAACGGTAAATATCATCACACATCTCCCCACTTGAAAACAAGCCTTCGGCAAGTTCCAAAACCAGTGATACACATAGATAAAATCTCTCCTCACGCCTACCACTACTCTAATTTTGATCACAGGGGTGCCGACTGAGGAAATCTGCACCGATATTCAATTTGCCTGGGATATATCGGATACTAAACTGATAAGGTTGAAGCAATAAAGACCACCTCAGCAATCTTGCGTTTTCATGCTTAGCCTGAGATAAGAAAACGAGGGGCTGATGATCCGTCTCGACCACAAAAGTCCTACCATACAGATAGATGTGAAACTTCTTTATTGCCCAGATTAACGCTAAACATTCTTTTTCGATTGTGGAATATCCTTGTTCCGCCTTATTCAATTTGCGGCTTGCATAAGCGACTGGGTTCAGTTCCCCGTCAGGTGAAGATGATCTTTGCAACAAAGCCGCCCCGAGTCCTACATTACTTGCATCGGTTCTTAAGACAAAGTCCTTTGTCAAATCAGGCAGTTTGAGAATAGGCTTGCTAGTGAGTTTTTCCTTTAAGTCTTGGAACGCTAATTCACTTTGCGCAGTCCAAATAATTTTATCTGGAAGTCCCTTGCGAGTCAGATCAGTCAGAGGAGCACAAATAGAGTTAAAATCTTTGATGTATTTTTGATAAAATCCGCATAACGACACGAATGATCGCACGTCCTTTTTTGTTTGTGGTCTAGGTGCTCTCTGCAGTTTTTCCAAGTTCTTGGGATCAGGGGTCATGTTACCCTGATATACATGTGGTGAAGTGGGATGTTATAAATATTTATAGGGGACTTAGTGTACTGACTGAGATCAGCTGTGAAGGTATCTATATCTAATAAGAGTAGTGTATTATAGATAACCTTACTTGCTGCCACATATGTATACCTCAGTCAGAATTATTCTGGAATAGTGTGATGACTACGTTATTTGTCTAGGGTATGTGTATGATGAAGTGTAAGTCATAACAACAACAGACAGATAAACAATTTAATTTATTCCACCACACTTGACAACACTGTGACACTCACATACATAAAACACTCTACGAGGATATCTTAAAGGAGTCACTGATAACTTTTCAAATAACAATATGTATTCAGTGCTGTCATGAATGTATATGTGTCCTGATTCAAATACAAAGGGAACCAGGAATCACAATCAATTTTAATTACAAGTTATATGTACAGAATTTATCAATATGAATCTTGTAGTGACATATATTATTAATAGTATCCTATGTGTGTCAGTTGTGTAGTGGTAATATGAGGTAATACTGGTTTTGTTTTGTTCAAGCTCTGTTGGTATTTGTCATCATGACTTCAATAGTTTGTTTCTATTGGAACTAGTATTGGAGATGTTCTCAGTTCCTGGTATTAAAACAATTAAATTCCCCTCTTAGTTTTATTTTACAATGTCATTTTAAGATGGGGGTACATAATGTTGAGCTCCATGGCCACACTCTCTTATCTTTCGTGATGACTGCAGTAAAAGCCTCCTCTGCTCGATTACTTTAATGAGTTCTGGAGCCACCCCACTGGTTGCTATATGGACCAAGGAGTATGCTGTCCGCCTCTGGCTTCAGCAAAGCTCTGACCAGGTGCTGCTCAATAACTTTAAGACCACGGTCCCTGAAACAAGAAGGTTGTACCTTCTACGTCAGAACTAATTTATACTCTATTTCTACACTGAGCACAATACATCACAAACATTGAGTTCAGAGCGTTAGGCCAACTGTCAGCTTCATCTGAAATACTTTATACCAGTATTTCCCTCCCTAATGGTTACTACGCCTCTGCAATTCCAGCATTATTTCTTTCTAGTCAATAATCTAGGTGTCAGTGTACTGTTTGGCCATTCCATGCAGTTTTACTTTCCTCCGACACCTTCTGTTCAGGCTGGAGCACCATAGGCTTTACATCATGTTCGCTACTGAACTACACATATATACAGACATAAATTATCAATTTACATTCAATTTTCATTAAAAGATATTGAATATTTCAAGCTTACCACAATTTATGGAAATAATAAAAAGTTTCGTTGACTGGCAATGAATATAGCACAACTCCGATCTGCCGATGTCCCAGGCTTTATTTTATAAAAAATATACACTGGTGCTCAACGCACTGCTTCTTAGTAGGTTTATTACAAGATGTGGCAATGAACAGACGCTCTGAATTGAGTATATTCGCAGCTCTACCCAATCAAACCATGTCTACACATCTTTTCAAAAAAAATACTCCTTTTCACGTTTCCCCTGACAACACAAGATAGTATTTATAGCCCGACCAATCGTGTTTAGTCTTATATTTGTTGCGCTCCAATCAAATAGGAGTTAACATGGTAGGCTATTTCTGTAACGTAATGTTTTTTCAAACACGTTATAAAAAAATTTTATGAGCAGAAATGATTTCATGCTGTCAGGCACCCCCACTATTTTATTTTGGTTATAATTTGGTAATTCCTAGACTATTTGCGTAACGTTTTACATATTCTTTGTCAGCAAGCCCTAAGGAACCCAAATATACAAATTTAAAAGAGCTAAGTGGCTGCGTTCAAAACATGTGTTTTCCAAAGATAGTCGTATATTTGTTCTTTATTCCTTTTCGTTGTTTAGAACCGCCACCTGTCCTGCCTTTTCCACTGTTATGTCATACTAAAGTCAGGAGCTTAGATGTAAATCAGTAGAATTTCATATTTCCTAATAAACAGTTTTCATATCTTTCAACCTGATTCTTGTAGTAGTAGTGTTTCTTTTTCACTGCCTATATGAAAAAAAGTTATTGCTAGTGGCCTTACACGTGGGATTTGCGTTACTATTAATCGCGCGACGCGTGTAGTGTTGCATGTGTCCTGCCTTCATTCGCCCCTCTCTCTCTCCTGCTTTATCTGTCTTTTAGTTACGCCGTGTATGGAATGAATGAAATATTAAATCTAGGTCATTGATCAGCGTGCGTATCTCAAGGTTTTTCCAAGAAATACAGTACACGTTTCATTGAAGAAAGCGTGTAGCGACACAGTAGGCTTTTACTATCAACGTGAAAGCGTTACAATTTGCCGACGAAGTAGAAAACAAGGGGATTTCGAGTACAGTCATTGTGACAGCACTGTTCTTTTACCATTGCTCTTTTCTTTATTAAATGTATTTGTTAGGCTTTATATTTACCTGATAATTTATATATGTGGATTAGAATAATTCACGACATCTCCCCTCTTAAAACAGACATTATATGTCAGTCCTTTATTCTATATACACATAGAGAAATTTATTATTATTTCTGGGGTTTACGGTGATTCTCATCACACGGATGGCGGCTTAAAAAATCCGCTCCCAAATTTGTTTTTCCAGATATATACTCAATGCTAAAATTATATGGAGCCAAAAGTAAGGACCATCGGAGTAACCTAGAGTTCTCATGCCTAGCCTGTGCTAGAAACGATAAAGGTTTGTGATCCGTTTGCAACTTAAATGCCTTCCCATACAGATAAATATTGAATTTCTTTATTGCCCATATTACTGCAAGACATTCTTTTTCGCTAGTTGAGTAGTTGATTTCAGCTTTATTCAACTTTCTGCTAGCATATGCCACTGGGCTTAATTCCCCATCCAATGCATCTGATTTCTGTAGTAGAGTTGCACCTAACCCAATATTACTGGCATCCGTCCTTACTATGAATTCTTGACTTAAGTCAGGTAATTTCAAAATAGGTTTACTTGTGAGCTTTTCCTTCAATTCTTGGTAAGCCATTTCACATTGTGGTGTCCATGTAATGCGATCTGGATGTCCTTTACGTGTCAAATCAGTTAACGGTGCACATATGGAATTAAAGTTTTTGATATACTTCTGGTAGAAACCACATAATGAGACAAAGGATCTCACGTCCTTCTTGGTTTGTGGTCTCGGGGCTTTCTTTAGTTTCTCTAAATTCTTTGGGTCAGGGGTCATGTTTCCCTGATAAACTGTGTGTCCCAAAAATTCCAATTCTTTACATCCAACGCAACATTTGGTTGGTCGGGCTGTTAAATTTGCTTCCCTAAGTCGATCAAACAGCATCTTCAGAGAGTCAATGTGTTAATCAAATGTTTCTGTTGCTATAAGGATATCATCCATGAAATTTGTTATACATGGATTATTCAGAGGGTCCAATAATTTTCTCATCATTCTAGAGAAGACACTAGGCGCATTCTTCAATCCAAATGGCAATCTATTAAACTCATAGTGTCCTTCTGAGGTACTAAAAGCTAGGTATGGTCTAACCTCAGGCTTTACTGGAATCTGATAGTATCCTTTACTCAGATCCACTTTTGAGAAATATTTAGCTTTATTTAGTCTGGCAAACAGCTGATTTGTATCCGGCAATGGATCCACCTGTCCTTCTGTAATAGCATTCAGTCTCCTGTAATCTATACAGAGTCTATGTTCTCCAGAGGGCTTCCTTAAGAGTACAACACCGGAACTATACGAAGATTCACTGTGCGAAATAATTCCTTCCTTCAACAGATAGTCTATCTCTTCCTTCAAAGCTTTCTCCTTAGCAAACGGAATCGAATATGGTTTCATACAGACAGGTGTGGGGTCTATCAGTTTCATATCATATTCCAATAGGTTTGTATGCCCTGGTCGGTCTGTTAACACCTCTGCATGATTATTTAGAACCTGTTGCACTCTCTCTTTCTGAGTTTTCGTTAAATGTGTACTGATTTTCACCTGTGCTGCTGTCTCACAGGGGTGTAATGGATATTCAAATGATGAAAGTGGTTCCTTTTTCATCTCCATGGCGATGGACAAGGTCAACAAGTGTGTCTCTTCCTGATGTTCTCTTTCCAAATATTTCTTCAGGAGATTCACATGATAGATTTTTTCTTTCCCCTTCTTATCTATCTTATAATTTGTTCTAGACACCCTCTCTAAAACTGTATATGGACCCTGCCATCCAATTTGTAACTTATTCTGACTCCCGGGCAAAAGAAGCAGTACCTTCTCTCCCACAGCCAAATCTCTGTCTTTCGCCTTCCTGTTATAATAGGCAGCATGTTTCTTCCTGGCTTGTTTCAAATTTTCATTGGCAAGTTTCCAGCCAGTTTTTAAACGAGTGGTCAGCTCATTCACATATTGGTATGAAGATGTAATGTTTTCCTCTGCCTTTTCATCAGTCCACGTTCTTAACAAAGCTACATATGGACCTTTAATTTTGTGGACCTATTTGTCCATGCACCGGTATGGTCTCTTCCACTCGAAGCTTTATAGTGATGATTTTTCTTCCCAGAATTATCATTCACAAAACGACCGCTACCAATTTTTCTTTTGGGGCTTTCTCCCCACTTAAAATTCTTGATGAGAGATTTCCTCTCTACGTCCTCTTCCTCCAGTTTGTTTAAGTCCGATTGAGGGATTTTCGGCTTATCCTGGGGTAAGACATCTTTTTGCACTCTCCGCATAGTGGCCATTGTAAAACAGTTAAGTGAAGCTTGTCCGTGAAAAGGGGCTTCCCATTCCATTTGGTCCACTTTATCAAATCTATTTTTCTTTTTATTATCAGGCCTAATTTTGCCCCGTGGCGTGTCCAGGTCCTGATCAATGTTCCCACTTGTGGGTGTTCCCTCATGTGCTATGCTACACCTTTCTACAAAATTCTCAATGTCCCATCTTGCTTTGGGCCAATAATAATTGTGAGCCACCTTTTGAATGATGGTACCTATCTTCTCATGGTCCCCATCTGGTTTCACATGTAGGCTCCTTATTAAGTCTGCCCTATATCTTTTAGGAAGTACCAGCTGTCCCTGACCTTTGGATCTAGCTCCAGTCTTCCTATACATCAACTTGTTTTTCATGTAAAAATCTCCCTTGCCTGGAGTTGTATGACAAGTTGACAATTTTCTGAAACAAGGCTTGAGTGTTTTATCCCCAGCCTGTGCCTTCCTCATCTCTTCTGGAGTGGTATCCAACATAATATCCTCCTCCTGTCTTGAGGTCGACCTGACCTGAAGGGTTGCCATATACACAGGTTTCCTTCTGCAACGGTCAGTGTCATGATTGTCCATCTGACAATTCTTACACCACCTTTTTCCTTGGTTGAAAGATTTTCTTTCATCATATTTCCTTTCATCGAATTGTGGGAATTTATTTTTATTTTCATACCGTGGCCTATCAAATTGGTGCTTACCTTTGTTTTGATCCCTAGGATCAAATTTATTAAAGTTCTGTGGTGCCCTAAAGTTATCCACTTGTTTCTTTTTATTACCTGTTACCTCTGCTTGAGCTGCTTGATACCTTTCAGCAACATTTAGCAACTCACCCAGCCTCTCTGCACCTTGTTCCATGAGAAACTTTCTCAGGTCTGGAGCCATGGACTCTCTTAATTGCTCTATAAGGACCATTTCCTTAAGATCTTGGGTTTTCCCCAGAGAAGTCCATTTCTCCAAGTATGTCTCTATTCGTGCAGAGAACTGGTGATAGGTTTCACCTGACAGTAGTTTAGCATTCCTAAATTTTTTCCTATAAAATTCTGCATTCTTTTCATATCTTAACAAAAGAGCCTGCTTTAGCATGTCATAATTTTCCTGATCACCTCTGCTCATTTTTGCAAAAACTTCATAAGCTGCCCCACGAAGTCCCTGAGATAACTTTAAGCTCCACCTTTCTCTCTCTAACCCATACGTGGTAGCTAATAGTTCATACCTATTTAGATAGCTCTCTATATCATCGTCTTTCTCAACAAAATGATCTAAATGAAAATTCATAGCTGAGGTTGAGGCTCCTTGGCTAGCAGTGGCATCAGAGGCAAAGGGACTGGCACCATTTTCAGGAGCATGGCCCTGAAACTCAAACTCCATTAGTCGTAACTCATGTTCCCTTTGTAATCTCTTCTCCTCCTTTTCTGCTTCCCTTTCTGCAGCTAATCTCTTCTCTTCTCTTTCTGCAGCTAATTTCTTCTCTTCTCTTTCTGCAGCCTGTCTTCTTTCCTCGGCTTCCAATGCTTTAGCCTCTTTGTCAGCCTCAATCTGCAACCTCTTAGCCTCAGCCTCAATCTGCAACCTCTTAGTCTCAGCCTCTAACTTTCTTTCGGCCTCTTTTTCTAATCTTCTTTCTTCCCGTTCAATATATTTGTCACATTCAGCAGTGACATAAGCAATCATAATTTGCCCGTCCATTCCTAACTCTTTCGCAGTCTGTACAGCAGCAGATCGAAATTTTGACAAGTCGGCCATTGTCTAACAGGTAAATGTCTAAAATATGTAACTAAACAATTTTATCTATGACTAACTAACTTAGGACAACACAGGCACTGTGAGCTCAACCTTATTTATTTTCACCCAAGGATACCTTTTAATTCTTATTATTCCCTGAAGTGAATTACCCCCAATATTTGTAATAGGGAAAGATTCAAAATCCCGGACGAGACCCCAATATATGTGGTGAAGTGGGATGTTATAAATATTTATAGGGGACTTAGTGTACTGACTGAGATCAGCTGTGAAGGTATCTATGTCTAATAAGAGTAGTGTATTATAGATAACCTTACTTGCTGCCACATATGTATACCTCAGTCAGAATTATTCTGGAATAGTGTGATGACTACGTTATATGTCTAGGGTATGTGTATGATGAAGTGTAAGTCATAACAACAACAGACAGATAAACAATTTAATTTATTCCACCACACTTGACAACACTGTGACACTCACATACATAAAACACTCTACGAGGATATCTTAAAGGAGTCACTGATAACTTTTCAAATAACAATATGTATTCAGTGCTGTCATGAATGTATATGTGTCCTGATTCAAATACAAAGGGAACCAGGAATCACAATCAATTTTAATTACAAGTTATATGTACAGAATTTATCAATATGAATCTTGTAGTGACATATATTATTAATAGTATCCTATGTGTGTCAGTTGTGTAGTAGTAATATGAGGTAATACTGGTTTTGTTTTGTTCAAGCTCTGTTGGTATTTGTCATCATGACTTCAATAGTTTGTTTCTATTGGAACTAGTATTGGAGATGTTCTCAGTTCCTGGTATTAAAACAATTAAATTCCCCTCTTAATTTTATTTTACAATGTCATTTTAAGATGGGGGTACATAATGTTGAGCTCCATGGCCACACTCTCTTATCTTTCGTGATGACTGCAGTAAAAGACTCCTCTGCTCGATTACTTTAATGAGTTCTGGAGCCACCCCACTGGTTGCTATATGGACCAAGGAGTATGCTGTCCGCCTCTGGCTTCAGCAAAGCTCTGACCAGGTGCTGCTCAATAACTTTAAGACCACGGTCCCTGAAACAAGAAGGTTGTACCTTCTACGTCAGAACTAATTTATACTCTATTTCTACACTGAGCACAATACATCACAAACATTGAGTTCAGAGCGTTAGGCCAACTGTCAGCTTCATCTGAAATACTTTATACCAGTATTTCCCTCCCTAATGGTTACTACGCCTCTGCAATTCCAGCATTATTTCTTTCTAGTCAATAATCTAGGTGTCAGTGTACTGTTTGGCCATTCCATGCAGTTTTACTTTCCTCCGACACCTTCTGTTCAGGCTGGAGCACTATAGGCTTTACATCATGTTCGCTACTGAACTACACATATATACAGACATAAATTATCAATTTACATTCAATTTTCATTAAAAGATATTGAATATTTCAAGCTTACCACAATTCATGGAAATAATAAACAGTTTCGTTGACTGGCAATGAATATAGCACAACTCCGATCTGCCGATGTCCCAGGCTTTATTTTATAAAAAATATACACTGGTGCTCAACGCACTGCTTCTTAGTAGGTTTATTACAAGATGTGGCAATGAACAGACGCTCTGAATTGAGTATATTCGCAGCTCTACCCAATCAAACCATGTCTACACATCTTTTCAAAAAAAAATACTCCTTTTCACGTTTCCCCTGACAACACAAGATAGTATTTATAGCCCGACCAATCGTGTTTAGTCTTATATTTGTTGCGCTCCAATCAAATAGGAGTTAACATGGTAGGCTATTTTTGTAACGTAATGTTTTTTCAAACACGTTATAAAAAAATTTTATGAGCAGAAATGATTTCATGCTGTCAGGCACCCCCACTATTTTATTTTGGTTATAATTTGGTAATTCCTAGACTATTTGCGTAACGTTTTACATATTCTTTGTCAGCAAGCCCTAAGGAACCCAAATATACAAATTTAAAAGAGCTAAGTGGCTGCGTTCAAAACATGTGTTTTCCAAAGATAGTCGTATATTTGTTCTTTATTCCTTTTCGTTGTTTAGAACCGCCACCTGTCCTGCCTTTTCCACTGTTATGTCATACTAAAGTCAGGAGCTTAGATGTAAATCAGTAGAATTTCATATTTCCTAATAAACAGTTTTCATATTTTTAAACCTGATTCTTGTAGTAGTAGTGTTTCTTTTTCACTGACTATATGAAAAAAAGTTATTGCTAGTGGCCTTACACGTGGGATTTGCGTTACTATTAATCGCGCGACGCGTGTAGTGTTGCATGTGTCCTGCCTTCATTCGCCCCTCTCTCTCTCCTGCTTTATCTGTCTTTTAGTTACGCCGTGTATGGAATGAATGAAATATTAAATCTAGGTCATTGATCAGCTTGCGTATCTCAAGGTTTTTCCAAGAAATACAGTACACGTTTCATTGAAGAAAGCGTGCAGCGACACAGTAGGCTTTTACTATCAACGTGAAAGCGTTACAATTTGCCGACGAAGTAGAAAACAAGGGGATTTCGAGTACAGTCATTGTGACAGCACTGTTCTTTTACCATTGCTCTTTTCTTTATTAAATGTATTTGTTAGGCTTTATATTTACCTGATAATTTATATATATGTGGATTAGAATAATTCACGACAATACAGTGTGTCCCAAGAATTCCAACTCTTTGCATCCAATACAACATTTTGTTGGCCTAGCAGTTAAGTTCGCCTCCCTAAGCCTCTTAAATAACATTTTTAGAGCGTCAATGTGTTCTTCAAATGTCTCTGTGGCGACGTGAATATCATCCATGAAATTCGTGATACATGGGTTATTCAGGGGATCCAACAATTTGCGCATCATCCTTGAAAATACACTCGGAGCATTTTTCAGTCCGAATGGTAGCATGTTGAATTCATAATGTCCATCCGAAGTGCTAAAGGCCAAATAAGGTCTCACTTCAGGCTTCACTGGAATCTGGTAATAGCCTTTACTAAGATCCACCTTTGAAAAGTATTTTGCCTTGTTTAATCTGGCAAATAACTGTTTTGTGTCTGGTAATGGATCCACTTGTCCTTCTGTGACAGCATTCAGTTTCCTGTAATCTATGCACAGTCTGTGTTCCCCAGACGGTTTTCTCAACAAAACTACACTGGAACTAAAAGATGATTCACTGTGTGAAATAATCCCCTCCTTCAATAAATAATATATTTCTTCCTTCAATGCCTTCTCCTTCGCGAACGGAATAGAATAGGCTCTCATACAGATTGGGTTTGAGTCTACCAGTTTCATGTCATACTGTAGCAAGTTTGTATGGCCTGGTTTATCTGTTAATACATCTGTATGTTCCTCCAGAACCTGTTGAACTCTCTCCCTCTGGTTTTTAGTCAGGTGCTTACTGACTTTTACCTGTGCTGCTGTTTCACAAGGATATAATGGGTATTCATGCGAGGTGAGTGGTTCCTTTTGCATTTGAGTTGCGATAGCCAAGGTCAGTAAGGGGGTGCTTTCCTGGAGTGGTCTGTCCAGATACTTCTTTAACAGGTTTACATGATAAACTTTCTCCTTCCCCTTTTTGTCACTTTTATAGTTTGTTCTAGACACCTTCTCTAGAACCGTATATGGACCTTGCCATCCAATTTGTAATTTATTCTGGCTGCCGGGTAGTAGAAGCAGCACCTTTGCCTTCCTATTAAAATACGCTGCATGTTTCTTCCTGGCTTGTTTCAAATTATCATTTGCCAGTTTCCATCCAGCTTTCAAACGAGTGGTCAGTTCGTTCACGTATTGATAATATGAGGTAACAGTCTCTTCCGCCTTCTCATCTTCCAGGTCCTTAATAGTGCTACATCTGGATTTTTAATTTATCATACGTATTTTTCATGGCACCCATCGGGTCCCGTCCATTAGAAGCGCCATAGTGAGGACTTTTCTTCCTAGAATCATCACTCACAAATCGACCACTACCAATTTTTTTCTTGGGTTTGTCTCCCCACTTTAGATTGCTTATGAGAGATCTTCGCTCTCTTTTCTGTTCTTCCAGTTTATATAATCCTGACCGAGGGATTGTCAGCTTATTCTGGGTTAAATTTCTTCTTTGTACTCGTCGCATAGTGGCCATGTTAATCCATTCAAGTGACAACTGGGTGTGAAAAGGGGGCTCCCATTCCACTTTGTCTACCTGAGTACAATTAGTTTTCCTTCCAGGCCTAATTTTGCCCCGTGGCGTTTCTATGTCCTGCACATATTTTCCCTGTGTGGGTGTTCCCTCATGAAATATGCCACATGCTTCTACAAAGTTCTCAATATCGACATTTACGTCGGGCCAATAGTATTTTCGAGCAATCTTTTGGCGAATGGTACCGACTTTTTCATGGTCACCATCTTTTCCAACATGTAAGCTCCTTATTAAATTTGCCCTATATATCTTGGGAAGAACCAACTGTCCGTGACCAGTGGATCTAGTTCCTGTCTTCCTGTATAATAATTTGTTCTTCACAAAGTACACTCCCTTGCTCGGAGGTGTGTGGCATTTGGGCAATTTTTTAAAACATGGCTTGAGTGTCCTATCCTCAGCCTGCGCCTTCCTCATCTCCTCTGGATGAGCATTTATAGGTTCACCTTCTTCCTCCTTCTTCTGTGACCTGGTCTGCACTGTCGCCATGATCACAGGTTTCTCGGGATTCCCCAAGAATACGTATCTACACCCCAATATCAGAGGGTAGATTGGTTCATCTATCACTGCTGCTCTGATTTCTCCTTCCACATAGCGAGTTTTCACCGTTATCCTTGCGATGGGAAGTGTCATGAGTGGTATGTCCTTAGTTGCCCCTTGTATTTCCACTGTTTCTGTGGTATACTGACTTGGGTCCACTAGGCTAGACTTCACAACTGAATCATAATCCAAACCTGTATCATAAAGGCACCTTATGGTGACCCCATTACAAATAACATCCTCACAAACTGGGGGGTGATAAAGTTCCTGCTGTCCATTAGGATTAACCTTTAATCGTTGAGTCCCCGACTTCATTGCAGCAATGTTTGAAGGTTTCCTTCTACAAAATTCGGTGTTATGGTTATCTTTCTTGCACCATTTACACCATCTTTTTCCTTGGTTAAACGGTTTTCTTTCGTTGGATTTTTGGTCATTGAACTGTGAGTTTCTGTCGCGGTAGTCATTTCTTGGCCTTTCAAAGTTTGTCCTACCTTTATTACCCTGTACTCTATTATCAACTTTATTAAATTGCTGTGGAGCTTTAAAATTGTCTATGTGCTTCTTTTTAGCACCACTTACCTCTGCCTGGGCTGCCTGATACCTCTCAGCAACATTTAAAACCTCCCCCAACTTCTCTGCACCTTGTTCCATGAGAAATTTTCTCATGTCTGGAGCCATGGACTCTCTCAATTGCTCAATCATGATCATCTCTTTCAGATCTTGGGTCTTCCCCAGAGCAGTCCATTTCTCCAAATAGGTTTCCAGTCTCGCAGAGAATTGGTGGTATGTCTCCCCAGACAACAGTTTGGCATTTCTAAATTTCTTACGATAAAATTCACCATTTTTTTCGTACCTCAATAACAAAGCCTGCTTTAACATGTCATAATTGTCTTGGTCTTCTCTGTTCATTTTTGCGAAGACTTCATACGAAGTACCTCTCAGTCCCTGTGATAGCTTTAAACTCCACCTCTCTCTCTCTCTCTAACCCATATGTAGTAGCTAATAACTCAAAACGTCCTAGGTACCCCTCTATGTCATCGTCTTTTTCAACAAAATGGTCTAAATGGAACCCCATAGCTGAGTTTGAGGCTCCCAGACTGGGCGTAGCATCTGAGGCAAAAGGGCTGGCACCATTTTCAGGAGCCTGGCCTTGTAATTCCAGCTCCCTTAGTCGTAATTCGTGCTCCCTTTGCAACCTTCTATCTTCTGCCTCCCTTTCGGCAGTCAATCTTTTATCTTCTGCCTCCCTTTCGGCCTTTTTATCTTCTGCCTCCCTTTGCTGTCGTTTTTCTTCTGCCTCTAATGCTTTAGCCTCTTTGTCAGCCTCAATCTGCAGCCTCTTAATTTCTCTATCGGCCTCAATTTGTAACCTCTTCTCTTCAGCTAATCTTTCAGCCTCTAATTTTCTTTCAGCCTCTTTTTCAAATCTTCTTTCTTCCCGTTCAATATATTTATCACATTCAGCCGTTACATATTGAATTAAAATCTGACCATCCATTCCCATCTCCTTCGCCGTTAGCACAGCAGCTGATCTAAATTTTGCCAGCTCCGCCATACTTTTTAGACAATATAGTAATAAGCAAAATAAAATGTCCAACCACTAAAGCAATTCTAATTACTATAATTTAAACTAATTATACTTAACCAGTTAACTAATTAATTATCACTGGCTGTGAAGATTCACCAACTTTTATTTTCACTTTTAATTTTAAGGGACACTTTGAATTTTTATAATTTGTTCCCTTAATTTAATTCTCCCACCAGGAGATCCTAATATTATTGATAGGCTAATTATCCCGGAACAAGAGACCCCAATATATGTAGTGGTTTTGATGGTATTGTATGATTGTGATATTACTTAATGTGAAGTATGAGGTCAGCTGTGAAGGATCCTGAGATACATGTAGCTGTGAATAGACAGAAGGCCCTTCTTGCTACCACTACGACCTCACACCTATCTTTTATTAACTAGTGAATGTGGCTACGTTAAGATTCTAGGGTAATGATATGTAATGTGTGGTGGTAGTGTACATACACACACATATATATTTAACAAGTCTAATAGTATTAATAAAATGTTACAACACACTGAACTAACTCAAGCTGTGTAAAATTTTGGTATTAATATTTTCTTTAAGTTTATTTGTTCTGAACCAAGGTTTTAATTTGGTAAGAACATATGAAAAGTTTTGAAATTAGAAATGAAATGCATGAATATATGGCATAATAAATGAAAGGTGTGTACATAGGTATTTCACAAGGCTATTTAATATTACTACTGTTTATTTTTAATTTTGCTGGGAGAATGATGAATGGATGTGCTGTTGGAGTGGCCTCATCACTCCCTGTATATGGCTAATAACACTGTCCATTTATTAATGGGGATATAGTTAGTGTTGTTAAAACGAAGTTGGTGACTCTCCAGCAGACCAGACGCTCACTTATCTGGTGTGAGTAGTTCTGGAGCTGAAATCTGGTGCTGGAATATGGTGGCCCCGCCTCTCCGTGCTTGGGGGCAAATAAAGGAATCTGGTGGCCCCACCTCTCCGTGCTTGGGGGCAAATAAAGGCTTGTTGCGTGGGTGATTTGCTCTGAACAATGTTCCATGTGTTATGAATAAAACAATTATAAAATTCTGGCCATTGGTTTCTTCCTTGATATGTTAGTTTTAGTGCATCGTGCCTTTGATGGAAGATTAAGCGAATGCGGGGGTGGAAGATTCCAAACAATACTTGAACTTTGGAATACGATTGATTTGATAAGTCATTTCATTGAGTCCGTACATTTAATTCACATGTACACATTTCAAATAGGGACAGAACATGAGTCATGCATAAATTAATCAATGGCGTAGACTGCTGTTTTTCGTGTCAATGTCCGTTTAAGGATACAGAGCAGTAATTGTCGTCAGAACATCACAGCTATATGCACGCGCAGCTAGACATGGCTACCTGCCGACAGTGAGACTGCGAGTCTGAATATATTCATACGAATTTGACGATTATTCTTCTCCTTCTGAGAATTCTAGTTAAAATACTAACCTCCATAATTTTCCTTCTCATAAAGAGTTCTAGGACTGACCCTGGTCCATCAAAAAATACACATATAAATGGCTATATCATGCCATTGCATTGGAAGGTTAGAACAACGCAGCTATTCAGCTTGGCGGTCAAGTAACAAAGGGTAGCGTTTCTTAGTTACCGACTGTGTCCTAAACAACGCTATACACGTCATAATCGATCGTGTATGAAGCGTTCAGTAATTGAAACATCTATCGCAATATATTAAATGTCTTAACCTTTACAATTGCACGTCTGGTAACCTTTAGCAGACGGCGTTAATATCATATTCCCTGTACACCGGGGGAAAAAAAATCGATAGATTTTTTTCAAGATCTATCCGACTTAACAATTTTTTCAAAAAATATTTAACACAATTGTGACATATGGCCGACGATGTTCTGAGTAGAACCGTGTCGCGGTCATGTCAACTAACTATTTGTCATAGTTATCTAACATTAAGCATATTGTATATCAATATTATACATATTATTATATCAACTAAATAAAATGTCCAATGTTAATTAACGTAAGGTCTGTCGTATTAGTATGTCATATAGGAATTAATTTGACTAATTTAAATTAAATTAATTAATTAAACTAAGAGTTAAATTATTAAGGTTCTAATGTAACGCGATGTTATGAGAGAAGAAAAAGACAAAATAAGTGAGAAGAAATAGAAAGAAATTCGAATATAAGTTTTAACTTAATTGTGTGTGTTAAGTGTTAGTGAATAATAACTATCTAATTTAACTAACTAAATAATGTATAGGTACATTAAAAAAAAATTATTAATCTAATACTTGTGTGAGATTTATTTTCTCTTTTCATAATTTCTTCTTTTAGTATTTCGTTCTCTTTTTTGTTCTTTCATTTCATTTTTTTCTCACATTTCATTTTATTGATAATAATTCAATTAAGAAGTTAAGTTAACTAATTAATTAGTATAGGATATGATGATCCATCCGTAGTCTTGATCCTGATGAATTCTTTTAGGCAAAAATGTTCAAACGTTTACGTTGGAAAGAAATGTCATTTATCCTAGCATCCAAGAATTAAGTGCATCTAGGATAATAAGTTCGACTTGTCGTCAGATATTGTTCCATGATTGTTCAATGATATTCGTATATCGTGTATGGACATTAGACGAAGTTCGAATATAAGTATATATACCTTGATTGTCTTGTAGTTCAATTCTGTGATGCATATAGTATATATAAAGTTTAAATTGAAGGCAAGGTTAGTTCTCTTATAGTTGATATGCTTTAGGAATGTTAATGTTGATTAGTCGTCGTCAATAGGATGACGTGACAACGCATCAGCAACAATATTTTCAGTGCCAGGTATGTGTTCAATGGAGAACTCGAATGGCTGTAGGATGATTGAATATCTGGCAAGTTTCTGGCTTGTATGATTTGATCGACGCAAGGATGCTACAGCACGTTGGTCCGTCTGTATGGTGAAGGGAGCACCAAGTAAGTACTTTTCAAGTTTGGTTATTGCCCAGATCACAGATAAAAGTTCCTTGTCAACTGTTGAATACTTTGTTTCTGCCGGCTTTAGCTTTCTTGAGATATACAAGGTAGGATGTAGAATGTCATCATGGTTCTGGAGCAGGCATGCACCAATGCCGTAGTTACTAGCATCTGTTCGTAAGAAAAATCTTTTGGAAGCATCGGGAAGTCTTAAAATTGGTTCATGCGAGAACAAATTTATAATTTTGTTGAAAGTTTCATTGCATGTACCAGTCCATGTCACCTTCACCGGCATATCTTTTTTTAACAATGAAGACAATACAGCCGTGATGGATGACAAGTTTGGTATGAATCTACTGTAATATTGAACAAGTCCTAACAAACTCCTGACCTGTTTCTTCGTCTGAGGAACTGCTATGTTTAGAATTTTGGAGACTGTACTAGGTAACGTTCGGATATATCCCGATCCAATGATATGTCCCAAAAAGGTTATCTCATTACACGCGATTTGCACCTTTGTAGGTTTAGCAGTTAGATGATAATTCCTTAGAGTGTCAAAAACATATCTAAGTCCCGAAACATGTTCCTCAAACGACGAACTAAACAAGCATATGTCGTCAATATATGTAATAACGTCTGGTCTACCTGATAAAATTTGTCGCATCAGGCGAATGAAGGTAGCTGGCGCATTAACAAGCCCAAAAGGCATCACATTCCACTGGTATAGACCTTGTGGAGTGGAAAATGCGGTGTAGTACTTAGCCTTTTCGGTCAGTGGTATCTGCCAATAACCTTTAGTTAAGTCTATCTTACTAAATATAGTTGCGTTGGATAGACGTGGCAGTAAGTCGTCGATAAGTGGATGTGGTTCGCTGTCAACTATAGTCTTAGCATTTAATTTTCTATAATCAACACATAGTCTGATGTTATTGTCCTTCTTCCGGACAATCACTAATGGAGAAGAGAATGGCGAATTACTAGTCTCAATGATTCCCAGAGACAACATCTGTTCAAGTTCCTTAGTAGTTTTAGCAAGGAAATGTAAAGGAACAGAATAGGGATGTACACGAATAGGTGTATCATCATTGAGAGTAATGTCATGACTGATAGCCGATGTGCGACCCGGGACGTCGGTCAACACATCTGGATAAGATTGTAATAGATTAGCAATCTGTAGACGCTGTTGCGGTGTAACCGTTGAAGAGATGGTTACATCCCGCCAAGATTCAGTAGGTTGAACTACTGGTACAGGTAACGGTAACTGTACCTCAGGAAAAGAAGATTCTTCTTCCTGGATGACAGATAAGTTAGAATAATGACAAGTGGATACTGTGTTGTCATCTAGTTCATGAAAAATTGACTGTAAGTGTTCAGGACGTGTATGAAATTGCTTGAGCATGTTAATATGAAATATCTTTTTGTGTCCCTTGATATCTAAGACGTATAAGAATAAATGACCAATAAGGAAAAGAAATGATGACTGACTAGAGCTGAGTCATCAAGAAATAAGACAAAAGGGTGAGCGTACACCATTATCTGCGTGGCGCAGAATCAGGTACTAATTGTAACTTTAGATAACGGTGATGAAAATAAACACCATTATCACGCTCGATTACCCAACGAGCGTCTCGATTGTTACGAAATGTAACCATCGCCTGTCTATTCTGCCCATTGCATGATGGCAGAAGACGAACAAACTTAACGTTTGCTGTATAATCAAAAAAATTTCTAAGTGCCTGCCAGGTAGTATCCTGCGGCAGATTTCGCACTAACACTGTGCGAGAATACGCACTTTTCCCAATATATGTAGTATCATTGTCACGAAATAGTGGACAATGATGATATGTATTCTTTGTCAAAGAATTAACCTTCCCTTTCAACACCGACATTGTCTTTCTGTAGGATGTCGTATCATCCTGACTGGACTGAGGATGATACCTATCATCACCAAAGGTATTAAGTTTCCTACATGTCGTAGACATGTCCTTGCTGGGCAAAGTAAAAACTTTTTCATTATAATTATTTGTGTTAACTTTATGTTTCCTTTTAAGTCCAGCATTATTATTTAACCTATTATTCTTCCTCATAATGTTTTTGTCAATGTTGACAACGTCAACAGTTTTATTAGGATCAGTTATATCCTTAGTATGTTGTCCAATAGATCTATCATCTTCATCAATTTCCAGGATAGTACTGAGAGTGAAGTTGGAAACTGCTGTGCCACATGTATTTATGTTGTTGGCACGAAGTGTAGCCATATCAACAACAGCGTTAGCGTTGCTAAAAGAATGCAAATTTTTTTTTTCCCAATCAATAATTTCCTGTGGGGAACAATCCTTACTACCATGGATGCGTCCCAACATCAGATCTGCAATTGGATTCTGAAGCATGCATACTTTTACGTTCCCTGTGAAAAAAGGAGTGTTAACATGAATAATAGCTGTGGGGTAAAACTCTATTGTTCCACCAAAAGTCATGCAACGGACATATTCCCCCGTTGCACAGCTAGGATGTACCAGCGACTGTCGTACACCAATCGTTGTGGATCCCGAATCCCTCAACACTGAGACGACGGATCCATTAACTAATCCCCTGTTAAAAATTAGTAGGCCTGTTCCATCGTTGACTGCAAGACCTACCTGTGGTATAATATGTCCGCAGTTAAGCACTGTTTCTTTCGCCTTCTGAAAAATAAGATTGCATTGCTGGCAACTATTTGCCACATTATAATTAATAGCAAAACATGCAGCAGAAGACTGTGTTGTATTATTGTCAAGTGGGACCTGAGCTATAGGGGTAGTATTATTTGTAACTGCCGCCCCTGTATTATGGTTGTGATGAGATGATCCCCGAGAATGAGATCGATTCCGAGTATAATTGTTAGAATTATCTCGTCGTCCTCTATAGTAACTATTATCTCGATGTCTCGAGCCATGATTATTACCATTCCAGTTATTATTATTATTGGGAGTATGTGATCGATTATAATGAGTGTTATGTTGACCATTGTGGTAGTTTGTTTGAGGTGAATAATTTCTATCTCGTGATCTACCTCTGTTGAACTCATTTTTATTGTTGAAATCATTATTATGTCCCTTCTGAAAGTTAACATTGTGATTTCTTTGGAACCTGCTTCTGTCTACACTGTGATGTCTTTGTTTGTTATTATGATTGTAGGCCATATTAGACGCCACAGGTAGAGGTTCTCTTAATGAGGAGTTAGAAATGGTTGCATTCGGATGTGCCGAACAGTAGTTTAAAGAAATTTTTTCTAACTCGTCCATAGTACCTGGTTTACGCTCCTGCAAATATGCAAAAAATGGCTGGCTAACCGAAGATAATACCTTATCCCGTAGTAGTAAATCAACTAATTTGTCGTATGATTTGTTGACTTCTGCCAGTTCAACCCATCTATTAAATGTATTGCGTATGTTCGCAATGAATCCTGCAAAATCCTTTGGAGATTCAGGTAAAATTCCCTTAAATTTCAACCTACAGTGTTCCTCGTCCAGGTGAAACCTTCGTAAAAGCAAGGACTTAATAGCACCGTAGTTATTTGCTATTGATGGGTCAGCATTTTGAGAAGCTGTCAGTGGTTCTCCAACCAAGAATTCATTTAACTTGAGTACCCATGACTCTTCAGGCAAATGGTTAGATTTGCAAGTCTGTTCAAAACGTGCCAGGAACGATGAAAGGTCGTCGACGTTCAAGTTGAAAATGGGTAATTTAAAGTTGTAGAAATGTTTAGGTTGGCTGGATGATGATCCATTTTGTGCGTTATTATTCTGGTTTGCATCAGCACTTTGTGCTTGTAATCTTGCTGTCTCCAATTTAATACGCGCCAATTCCATTTCTTGTTGTAAAATAATTTCCTCTCGTTTCAATTTATTCTCTTCTTCCTGTTTGGCGATTGTTCTTTGCTCTTCTCTTTCACGTTGAGCAATCTCTCTCAACCTATTTTCCTTGGCAATTTGCTTCATCTCAAGTTCTGCTTCCTCTTTCTTTAATGCAGCCCTTTTCTCTTCTTCCTCTTTCTTTAATGCAGCTTTTTTCTCTTCTTCCTCTTTCTTTAATGCAGCTTTTTTCTCTTCTTCTTTTCTTTCATATTTTTCCAGTTCTGATTCAGCAAACTGACGAAGTTCTTGAGATTTATAACCATATTCACGACCAATCTTAACGAAATGGTCTATAGTAAGCATTTTGACTTTTATCTGTAAGTAATTATTGATAATTACTGATTAAAATAGTCAATAGTAGCTTCAGAGTAATTATTATACTTACTCAACTTAGAAATATTCAATATAAGTAATCACAATAGTACTGAACTTAATGTCTAAGTTCAACTAATAGACAATATTTTGTAACAATATTGTATCTAAATAATACTATATCATAAATAGTTATGATATCTGTTAAATATAATGTAATTATATCACACAATTAATCTCAATATCCAATAATGTTGGGTATAATTCCTAGTAATTATATTGTTCAATGTACTAAGTCACTCTCTTAGTACCAGAAAAGTATATTAAATAATATACAATGGGTCTATTACCTCAAAGGTAGCTATAAGATTATTTTATTTTGTCAATATATATATTATATTATTATGCCCTAGGCATCTATGATAAATTGTAGTGCTACTTTCTTGGACTATCACTGCATAATTATGCAATGTCCCATATTAACCTTAATTATCAGAAAAAATTAATTAAATTAAATTACAAGTGTATTATTGCATATAATATCATATTATTAATGTAGTATTAATATATATTATGAGGATAAACAAAACAATGATGCAACTAAAAGGTACAAACAATGTTAAGACGCAAACAAGACATTTTCACAATTAAAATGAATTTATGAACTAAATAAAATAAGCGGAAATATCACAGACCAAATGAAGGGTCAAGGTTTGACCGGAGGTCAACTGAATATTCAAGGTACACACAAAAAAAAAATGACTGCGAAAAATGATGACGTCACAGGACTCATAACGGACGAAATTTTAACAATCACAAAATAAATGATAGTCAGAGGAGACTGGACAAAATAGTTAACAAACATGGTACAGAACTGAATAAAATTATTAACTGAGTACGAATAAAATACACCAATTATATACGGGACAGTACAGCTAACGCAAATCGTCAAACGATAGCAGATTTGGACAACAAGTCCAATGTCAAACCTCAATGGGGTTTCCAAAGGTGCGATCGTTTAACTGCCCTAAGAAACGACCAAAATCAATTCAGGCATCGTGAGAGCCACAGAATCTAATTTCGGTTCATCCTCCCTACCTCCCACGAATTAACAACACATTAAGACAACAAAAAGTACATTAAACATAGATAAAAACATGCCGATGTAGGCAGAGGACAATGGACTTAGTTAGCACTGTTTGCAATACCAACAGTTAAACACCTAGATCTATCTTTACCGTTGCTACGATCAGTGCTAGCGGTCGTCAACAGCTAGACTAAAGCCCCTGACTGTCTGCTCCTATAGTCCATATCATGTGTTGGCTTCAAATGGCTCATGTTTCCTTTGGTTAGACTTAGAAACGGCTGGTTTCTTCGACCGATCACCTACACGATTTTCAGTGACGTCACGTTGTTAAGTATTATAATGAGTACTGCGTCACGTCAGCCTCGTACTGGTCATGTGATCGAAACTTGATCGTAAACATTTCATTCGAAAGTCATGAAGAAATTTTTTTGTTTTTTTGTTGTTTTTCTTTCGTCCCCAGACACCGGACACCACTGTTGCGTGGGTGATTTGCTCTGAACAATGTTCCATGTGTTATGAATAAAACAATTATAAAATTCTGGCCATTGGTTTCTTCCTTGATATGTTAGTTTTAGTGCATCGTGCCTTTGATGGAAGATTAAGCGAATGCGGGGGTGGAAGATTCCAAACAATACTTGAACTTTGGAATACGATTGATTTGATAAGTCATTTCATTGAGTCCGTACATTTAATTCACATGTACACATTTCAAATAGGGACAGAACATGAGTCATGCATAAATTAATCAATGGCGTAGACTGCTGTTTTTCGTGTCAATGTCCGTTTAAGGATACAGAGCAGTAATTGTCGTCAGAACATCACAGCTATATGCACGCGCAGCTAGACATGGCTACCTGCCGACAGTGAGACTGCGAGTCTGAATATATTCATACGAATTTGACGATTATTCTTCTCCTTCTGAGAATTCTAGTTAAAATACTAACCTCCATAATTTTCCTTCTCATAAAGAGTTCTAGGACTGACCCTGGTCCATCAAAAAATACACATATAAATGGCTATATCATGCCATTGCATTGGAAGGTTAGACCAACGCAGCTATTCAGCTTGGCGGTCAAGTAACAAAGGGTAGCGTTTCTTAGTTACCGACTGTGTCCTAAACAACGCTATACACGTCATAATCGATCGTGTATGAAGCGTTCAGTAATTGAAACATCTATCGCAATATATTAAATGTCTTAACCTTTACAATTGCACGTCTGGTAACCTTTAGCAGACGGCGTTAATATCATATGCCGTAACAAGGCTGCTCTGCTAAAATATTTACTGCACGGTCCCTTCTGGTATAATTCAACACCTCATTTGACACCACATTGGTGCCAAATAAAAAACCCACAGTTCAGAATTATGAATATAGAGCACAGTAGATACTAGCAAAACTCAGCTGAGCTGCTGGCTGTATTATGGCGTCCCTCTAAATCGTTCAATTAGCTTGGGAAATATCACCATTAATTAATTACTGTGTCTACTAGGACAACTTATGCAGAATGGCCAAGATGCTCGTCTGAGCGCCGATAATATGTTTATCTGTGGCCAATCAGCGCTTTACTTATTTGAAATTCAAACCCCTTTCAAAAAAAGTCACTTCAGTCATACCTCAGTCAAGTATGTCTTATTGTCTGTTGGTTCGTCCGTCTCTACTTGCGTTTCACAAAACAAAACACTTGTTTTTTTTGAACCAACTCTGCCCTCCCCTACACAATTTTGCCGTTAAAGTTATTTTTAGCCACCTCTGTCCGCTACTCCCCCTCTCTTGCATACTAACTAGATTTTAGCACTTCCGTCTCAAGGCGCGTTTACTTTGAAAATTAGTGACAATTTTTGTTCCCATGCAGTCGCTAGTTGATATGAACAACACAGTCTTTTGTCAATATCTTTCTTATTATCTATCCGTCTGTATAAATGAAAGCATATTATTTCACTGCTCAAGATGGGCCATCCGGCCAACTAGGTTTTATATTCCTAACATTATTATTAAGAAAAGTAACTTTTCAAGGTTATTTATTTTTTTAAAATATGTTCTAGAATCTTCTGTACTGCGTTAACCGCTGAATTCAAATAAACGGACTAAGTTATCGCAAAAGCGTCCAAGAAATGACTGTGGCGTATAAAAGCTAAGGTCCCTTGTGTCACTTGGGACGTGAATTTTTTTTTCCCTTTCCCCACCAATTGTGTCTCTCTAGCCTTGCTAGTTGCAAGCGCATGTTCAGTCATATTTTTCTTCTTTTGATCTCCGTTCTCAACCCGTTTCGAGGGTAAAGTTTTGCTTTCACGTCTAGCAAATTAATTTCCATGGCGTATGGTGACCCGCGGCCTGGGCGATCATGTATTCGAGTAACTTACGCATCATTTTTATCCCTACTTTTTAACGTTGGAGATATTTTAACGTTGCATCACGGTAAATATCATCACACGCTCACACAGTGTAATGTAGGATTGTTGTTGTTGTTTTCGATATCCCATGCTGCTGAGCATATCTACTCTTGGCAGCCCAATGCCATTCTTAAAAAAGTGCAGGTTTTCTGCAGTTGTTTTAACGTTCCGTATAGTGAGTTGGTGACTGTCAGAGGTGTCTGTAAAAGTTTTTTCCTGGCGTTTGTGAGTGATGGACACTCCATGAGGAGGTGTCTGGTTGTTTCATAGGGATGAGAGCAGTGTCTACACATGGGTAGGTGCTGAGGGTTGATACAGTTTAGACGGCTATTGACTCTGGTGTGTCCTGTTCGGAACTGAAAGATAAGACTTTGATTTCTCCTGCTGAGTCTGTTTATGTTGTTGATGTCTTTTGGGCAGGTCATTTTATTAAAGACATTTCGGCTAGTCGGCCCGTTCGCCCATCTGTTCAGCCAGATTTCTCTTGTGTTGTTTCTGAGAATCTGTTTGACTGTTCTCATGCTGCAGGGTTTGTCCTTTTGTTGTTTAGAGGCTCCTGTTTTAGCAAGTCTATCAGCTGTCTCATTTTTGGTTAAATCACTGTGTCCAGGGATCCACTGTAGAGTTACACTGATGGAGTAGGCTGTGATCAAGTTATGAACAGCTTTTCCTATAAGAAAAATGTCTTTGTTTTCATATGGAGTCTGTTTAAGTGCTTCCATAACAGACATGGAGTCACTGAAAATCACTATATCTGATGGCTTTCGTTCCATAAGGTCAAACTGTTGGTGTAGTAATTCAATGGCTGTCTTGATGACCCAAGCCTCCGCTTCATAATTTGAACAATTCTCACCACAGGAGTCACAGAACTCATAAGAGGATCCATCCAGGTACCATATGCAGACGCCATATCCTGCAAAAGAGGTGGTCTTGAAAGCAGAACCATCTGTGTAGGCCTGGATTGCTGACGTTAGGTAGTTGTTTATGGTCTCCAAGGCACACGTCTTCAAGACTGTGGGTAGTGTTTCCTTGTTGGCCGTTTTATCTATCAGTTGTGTTTTGACAGTTGGTTGATGGAAGTTTTCCCAAGTGGGTGGTCCAAAGTATTTGTTTTCCAATTCTCTCTCTTGCGGGAGATGGTGTTTATCATTTTCCTCTTTGGCTATGTCCAGGAGAGATAGTTGTTTCAGTCTTCGTGTGTGTTTCCAAGTGTCAATAAGTACTTTGTTTGGGTGGTCTTTCTCTTGTCTCCTGTATCTCTCTACAGCTTCAGTCAGTGCTCTTTTACGCCTAATATCCAGTGGCTCTATATTGGCATCTATCTCGCATACGGTTGTGGTAGTTGATCTCATCCCTCCACAAATTAACCTGAGAGCTTGGTTCTGCACACGGTCCAGAGATGAGATGGTATTAGTACTCATAATGGTCTGGAGGGGGAGGTTATAGTCTATCACTGATCTCACATAGCCGAGATATAGTTGACGAAGTGTTAGTTTATCCGCTCCCCAATTTGTACTAGCTAGCCGTTTGATGAGGTTTAGACGCTTACATACCTTTTCCCTGAGGTTGTAGATGTGTCCATCTAGTTTCGATTGTCTGTCCAGTTTTACTCCTAGATAGACTGGGTGCTCCTCTTTTGTTAGCGTTTCCCCACTCAGTTTGATGTTGATAGGTCTTTTTGCTATTTTGTGGCTGCGCGAGAAAGTGGTGTATACAGTTTTCTGCTTAGTGATTTTTAGTTTCCACAGTTCACAATATACTGACATTGTAAGGAGAGCTCTGTTGATCTTGGCTTTTGCGTGCTAAATTAGAAAAAGAGACAGATCTCTGGATGTAAGAGGATTTTTATGTTAATAAAGCGTGCGTAGATGAAAGCAAGGTAAGAGAAAAGTATAGATAATGAAATAGATTTATGAAAGCTATTCTCATAATATGTCACACCTGGTAATGGCACGAAAGCTGGTCATTGTCTGTTCTCACTAAACCACATAACCTAAGTCTGTTGATTATTTTGCGCCACCAACGCTCACACAGTGTAATGTAGGATAAATTATTTGTTCATACATACAACATTACATGTAACTCGGGGCAAGATGTTTATTGTTTTGTTTTACTTTATATATTACCAAGGGACACAATTTTATTTTAAACACGAAATAAAACATATATTGTATGAATGAGTCACATTTGCTTTCCAATGTTTCAGTTATTTTTGTTTTATTAATTAAAGGAAACTAGGTTTTTTGGCTGATGCACAATGTTTTGCATATGTTTACAAATTAAATACATAATTATATACATATCATAAATGAAATAAAATTATGCAACAAACATTAGTAATATGTAGTGAATATTTATATTATTACGTTTTGTCAAGGTTGTACCTTTTCATAATTGATAAATGCTATATTTTTGACCGGAACAGAGTGCCACCAAAGTTGACGATATTTTAATATATAATAATGGTTGTATACTCAACATCGTCATTTTTTTCTGCTTCTTATGAAGCGTGGATAAACCACTACAACAGGAAGCCTGCACGAAACAGTTACAAGCTGTGGTAGTAGTAATCATTGTAGAAATATGTTTTACATGATGAGGTTGCCTGGTTGTAGTGGTCCTTGTAGAAATTTGTTTTACATGATAAGTTGCCTTGTAGTAGTGGTCCTTGTAGAAATGTATTTTACATAATGAGGTTGTCTGGTAGTAGTGGTCCTTGTAGAAATGTATTTTACATGATGAGGTTGTCTGGTAGTAGCAGTCCTTGTAAAAATATTTTTTACATGATGAGGTTGTCTGGTAGGAGTGGTACTTGCAGTAATGTGTTTGACATGATGAAGTTACCACCGCCATCCACGACCTTGACCTTGTATTAGTGACCTTCATCGCAATGTCTGTAAATGTAGTTGTCCTATTCTGTCTTTACTACTTCAAAGACATCCGGGAACTTTACAGCACGTGACCTACATTATTGATAACAAATATGGAGTCCACACAAGTCACATGATTATACAGGGTAATTGTAAAGTAACTTGTTATTTTTAATTTGTTAGTTCTTCATGTTATCCAATAACTTTATATGAAACAAACGTCACAATACAGCGACTAACTTGTTATTGTATGATGTAAAATGATGTGTCACATTAACACTACAGCACAAGGGTAGATCACGTGACATCGTGGCAAGCAATAATATTTACTCTCTCTTGTAACGTTGAGTTTATTGGTCATTTTAGAATTTTGTTTCTTTTGTTTTGTTTCTGGGAAAATAAAATACAACTTATGTGTCACATGATCGTTCTTGTTTCCTTGTTTTGACACGTGGTTTAGGAATATCCAATAGAAACACGTGCTGATAATACAATTAAAAAATAAGACTTGTCAATCATCCTGTAGAAATATTATATCCCATACTGTGATCACGTGACCGTCCTTGACATTTTATGGCAGCAGTCCCGCTTGGGTCATGGATCTCAAGTGACATACTGTACTTCTCTTAACACAGCTTTGAACTAAACCCGTTGTGTTAAGGGGGGTTCACTAAATGGTTATTTTCACTTGATGTTGTAGAGTCTCTTTTCGCATATTCTTTGAAGGTATCTCCACTTGCTACAACCGACAACTCCGTCCTTCCAGAATCCTGGACTTATCTCTTCATGTCTCTCTTACACACATGTTTCAAATTTCAGCTGCGGTTGCCTTTCTTTTAATTGGAGGAGGGAGGGGGAGGCACGGCGCAAGCTTGGGTTCAATTTTAAGTTTAATCCAGCTGAGAGATAGTTAGGACTTTCTAGCAACATATAGGCTTTTTTATTATGACAGTCACAGAAATGGCATGGGAGAAAACGAAAGACAATAGGGGGAGGGGGGGAGGGGGGGGGGAGGGGGGGAGGGGTCACACAAGTAATTACCTACAAATACAATAAGCATGTAAAGTTAATGACTTTTAATTAATTTTATGTATTCCCTACTGTTAAACTCTTTGTGTAGTTGTTAACTCATACTGGCTACTGGTTGTTGAATCATGCTTTATTTGTTAAATGATGTGAATGTCCACCAGTGGATAAATGTAGATGTTGGGACTGGTGTAGTAAAGTGTAACGATTGTCAACTCATCAAACCCAGCACAGTTTTGGTCATACAGGTCATCTTGTCCTGGAACGTGATGAGGCTCCGACAAGAATGTGAGTGTAAACAATGAGTGTGTATCTGAATGTCAGTACGCGAATGGTAGAATGATTCGATAGAGTTGACAGGTTGGTAGTACATCACTCATACTCACACTGTTCGAATTCAAGAAGTACTGGAACTACGGTGGTCTTTTATAACATTTAATGGGACGCACACTTGGACAGTACGTGTATGGTTACAGGAACAAATGTCGACATAGACAGCATAATGTTGATCACAGGAATATCATCTTAAGTTAGCATTCATGCTTGGCAAATATCATAATGGAGCATTCGTAAATAAGCATTCAGCGTTCCATCATGTAAATCATCTGGCTTTACTGACTGGGCACGTCAGACCATAACCAATATATAGGAAGGCTCCTAGACCTAACCTCGTCTAGCGAATATTCCTTCACGTAAAGTTCAATATATATATATTTCATAATATAGGAATCCCAGACATGGGTTCTCACATGTAGCAGTGATCTCTTGGTTCATCGAGCGATAGTACAGGCATCCCTTTTTCTCACTCGATAAATACAAAGTATATGAATTTCAACATGGCTGTTCTCTCTCTCGTGAGCTTCACTCACTATAGAATATAGACCAAAATTAGTCATTCATTAAATGTCCTCATTTCTTCATAGCTTCTCTCATAGAGGTAATTGAATAATATCATACAATCCAGTGCTGATACATAGGAATGTCTTCTTCCTTTGAATGGATATTCTTTTTAAAAGTACCACTGTGCATCTGCTTATCAACAACGATGGCGAAGCCCAAGTTCATAATAAATTGTGGTTTTACCTTTTTATGCGAAATATAACTTTGCCATTCCTTGGCAAAAGAGAATAAACACTGGGGTAAAGTACATACAACATGTCTAAATGATTATCACTTTTCCCCATCCATATATAGATCACTATTTCGGCAAAAAAGCCTGCTACAACAAAACTCGGCATCCTCACAGGATGACAGCCATGGATCACACCCCTTGCTAGCGATACTTCCGCTGCATAGCCTTTGACCTTTTCTAGCGACAACCAAATTAGTTCGACTTAGAAATGCAAAGATATCCATATATAAGACAGACTCGTCCTACTCATACAAACACTACGTATAAATTCAGGCCATAGATATACTGAAGCAAGAACAATCTATTCCTACCCAGCCACAGAATAAATCACAGTAGGCCTAGAGTCGTCTGCGGAGTCCGATCGAAGATGACAGAACTATTTTCAAGGGAAGGAACCCAAAAATGACTTCTCCTTAAGCACTTAAAAAAGGAAATACTTTGCTTACAAAATATTTGCGAACATAATAAGAATATAAATGTATTATATTGCAAGATAGTAAAAATTGCCCTTTACAGTCTTACCACACCTCCCGGGAAAAAAAAAAATAAAATTTTTTTTTTAAATACATCTAGGAGCACCGTAGAATAGGCTCACAACGCAAGAATACTGCGCAGATGAAAATATCAGGAATAACTATAATTCCTAATATGACTGGTGAGAATATATATCTCAAAATCTGAGAGAAATTGTTTCCCTACGAATAAATGTTTCCAGGAAGGTGTGATGTACGTATAATACAATTCTGGTAATTATACAATGCATACCAAAAATTCACACTACAATCTTAAATTTATGATTTATGAAGAAACAATCATCAAAGAACAGCGGTGAATTAACATCAATAAACCGCTAAGTAGCGATACCATCATTCTATTATTAAATTACAAATGTGTATCTTAGTAAAGAAACAAAAAATAACTGTTGTAAAGTTATACATATTAAAAAGATCCAATATTTAACAGTTAAGTGGCATCATGTGGGCATCTGGACAGAATGTCCGCCATCACATTTTCTGAACCACGGATAGCTCGTACCGAAAAATGAAAAGGTTGAAGAGCGATTGCGTATCGAGTTGATCTCGAGCTCTTCAAGTTCTTACTTTGGATAGCCGTAAGAGCTTTTTGGTCAGTTTCCACTACGAAATGCGCGCCCAGAAGGAATCTTTGGAGTTTGAGAATTGACCAAACCATTGCCAATAATTCACGGTCTAAAACCGAGTAATTCCTTTCTGCAGCATTAAGTTTTCTGGATATGTACATTACAGGATGCAGAGTTCCAGAGTACTCTTGCATTAGTGCCGCTCCAATCCCAGTGGATGAAGCGTCACTACGAAGAACAAATGTCTTATCTGTTGTAGGTAACACTAAAATAGGTGGTGATGAAAACATAGTTTTGATCTTCTCTAGTGAAGATTGGCATTCATGAGACCAGTGAACCATGTTAGGCGACCCTTTCTTTAATAGTGTAGAGAGAGGTGCCATGATAGAGGACAGATTCGGAATGAAACGTCCATAAAATTGTATGAGACCTAAAAGACTTCGCACTTGCTTTTTAGTCCTAGGGATAGAGATGTTAAGTATCTTAGTGATATTATGGTCTTCTGTCTTCAAGAAACCGTGACCTACTCGATGGCCTAAGAAAGCAATTTCGCTAAAGCCAATACAAGCTTTAGATGGTTTTGCTGTCAGGTTATACTCACGCAGAGTTGATAATAATTCAACTAACCCTGAATAGTGATCTTCCCAAGTATCGCTGAAAAGACAGATGTCGTCTAGATAAGCAATGACATCTGACCGATACGATAGGATTCGACGCATCATGCGTACAAATGTAGCTGGTGCGTTCATAAGGCCGAAAGGCATAAAATTCCATTGGAAAAGGCCTCTGGGAGTAGAGAAAGCGGTAAGAGGTTTGGCGCGTTCGGATAATGGAACTTGCCAATATCCTTTAGACAAATCAAGTTTAGTGAAAAAATGCGATTTAGAAAGACGAGTAAGTAACTCTTCTAGTAAAGGCATAGGTTCAGCATCGAACTTCGTAACTTGATTCAATTTGCGATAGTCAACGCAAAGACGTATGTTATTGTCTTTTTTTCGAACAATAACCATCGGCGAAGAATATGCAGAAGTGGATGGTTCGATTATTTGTAAATCTATCATTTCATCCAACTCCTTTTCAACCTGTGTTTGGAAATGTATAGGGATAGGATAAGGCCTAACCCTAATTGGAGTATGTTCAGTTAGAACAATGTCATGCTCAATGACATGAGTTTGTCCAGGGATGTCAGTGAGGACATCCTGAAATGTTTGTAACATAGACGAAACTTGTCGCCGTTCTCCTAGAGACAAATCAGGAGAAACAGTAACGTCTTTCCATGATTCACTAGAATGAAGTGGGATCATTGGAAGCGGGAGATTAACATCCGAAAAACTTGTTTCCTCATCCTGTATTACAGACAGTGATGAGTAATGACCATGTTTGACATGAGAATCGTCCGTTGCCTGGAAAATAGGCTGTAGATAGTCAGGACGTTCATGGAACTCCGTAAGCATATTGATGTGGAAGGTTTTATGCTTCCCGTTAATATCGACGATGTAGTCAACATCTGAAATTTTCGATATTATATCGTACGGACCTTTCCAACTAATAAGGAGTCTATTTTCACGACAAGGTAGCAAAACAAATGCTTTGTCACCAGGACAAAGTTGTCGTAAAGTTCTCTTCTTATTAGCAAATTGTCTTGCCTTCTGCTTAGCAAATTCAGAAGAGGACGTTGCCAATTTGCATGCTTCGATAATCTTTTGTCTCAGCGCGATGACATACTCGTAAGAAGATTTTGTGTCATCGTCAATATTGTCAGCTGTTATAAGATCATGCAGCAAAGACATTGGGCCGCGCGGTCGCGCGCCAAAGACAAGTTCAAAGGGCGAAAACCCTGTATGTTCATTGGGGACCTCTCTGTACGCGAAGAGGGCCGCGGGTAAAACCCTATCCCAATCTTGAGGATGATCCTCAGTTATCTTCCCTAATAAGTTCTTAAGTGTTCTATTTAGTCGCTCGACCATCCCATTGGACATAGGATGATAGATGCTACTCAAAGATCTCTCTATCTGTAGAGTAGACATTACTTGAGACATGGTATCCGATATCAGTTGGGTGCCATGATCTGATAATATTTCTCCGGGGAATCCCAGCCGAGAAAATATAAGCCAAAGAGCATCTGCAATGTCAGCGGTAGTAATGCTCTTTAGAGGGATAGCCTCTGGCCAACGTGTGCACATGTCTACACACGTTAAGATAAACTGATGTCCTCTAGCAGATTTGATCTTGAATGGACCAATGATGTCTATCGCCATTTTCTGGAATGGACGAATAGGAATATCTGCAGCCTGAATAGGCGCAGCATGACGAGGACCTTTGGATTTGACTTCTTGACATACTTTACAGGATCGACAATAGATCCGTATGTCCTTGTTCACAAAAGGCCAAAAGAAAGCCGCAAGAACTCTTGACTTTGTACGGGAAAAACCCATGTGACCAGCACACTGAGAGTCGTGTGCATGTTGTAAGATCTTAACTCTCAAATTCTTGGGTACAAGAATCTGAGAATGACTTGACTTAGTGGAGTCTTGCACCATACGTACAAGTACGCCATTCTTCATTGTAATCCAAGATTTACAATTTGAATCTTTATTCGGATCACCTTTCGTTACAAGAGTGAAGAATTTCTTAAGAGTCGGATCTTCTTCTTGTTGTTTTATAAACGAGTCACGAGAAATTACCAAGGGATCATCTTGGTTATGCACTTCATTATCTTCAACAGATGAAGTTTCAGGCATATTGAGAGCTTGAGCTCTAGTGACTACTGCATTAGCAGATTGCATATTTTGATTTTCCCAAACGGAAATTTGCTCCGGAGTGCATTCTTTGACTCCGTGAATGCGACCGATGATAAGATCAGCGATCGGATTCGGCAAAAGACATGCGTGTACATCTCCTGTGAAGAAAGGAGTAGCAATCCTAATGATAGCGGTAGAGTATTTCTCTATGGTGCCGCCAAATGTTACGCATTTGACTACTTTGCCTGTAGAATGAGAAGGATCTATGAGTGACTGCCTAACCCCAATAGTTGTGCATCCAGAATCAAAAAGTACTGAGACAGGATTGTCATTTACTAAACCTTTGTGTAAGACAAGAGAACCTCTCCCATCATGCGCGATTGACGCAGGAAGAGCGGGAAGAGGATGGCCACAGCTTAAAGTAGACACTGTGGTTGGCTCAAATAATGTTTTGCATTGGGGGCACTGAGATGCTCTCCCAAAATCAAAAGCGGCACATGCCATATTATTAGAGTCATCATTATCTTTATTTTGTTTATAGGCTTCGTGGGACTCTTGCTGTGCAGAGTTCGCCTGGTAATGAGCTTTATGTTTTTTGAATTGTGCTCTACCTCTGTTATTATTGCCTCTGTACTTATCATTGTTTCCACTATTATAACCCTACTCGGGTTTGAATCATAGCTCCTTTGGTTACTATCATCATATTCATTATAATGAGTATCTCGGTAATTATGATCCTGTTGTCTCCATGAAGGAAAACTTGGATAGTTTCTAGAATGACTTCCTTTGCGAAAGTTCCTGTAATTATGACCACCCCTGAATCGAGGGCTGTCAGCTCTTCTCCAGGTATTCGAAGAAGAACCCTGAAATGATTGGTTACCTTGGTTCTGATAACTGTAATAGTTACCTTTTTTATTAAACCTATTTTGAGGTCCTTGGAATTTGTGAGAGTGATTAGGGTTGTATGGTGTTGCAGAAGCAACTGGCATACCTTCTTTAACCTTACTGTTGCTAATAGCTACGTCCGGATGTGCAGTGACGTATTGGGTACAATACTGTTCCATTTCTTTTAGAGACTTAGGTTTACGCTCATGTAAGAATTCGAGGAAAGGTTTATTTATACTTGACATAATCTTGTCTCTGAGTATCAAGTCCATAAGGGCTTCATAAGTCTTTTCTGTTTTGGATAGCTCAATCCAACGATCAAATGTAAGACGTGTCCTTGCAATGAATTCTGAGAATTCTACACCTGCCTCAGGCACCATTGTCTTAAACAACTTCCGATAACCCTCTTCAGACAACTGATACTTCTTTAATAAGGCTGCCCTAATAACATCATAGTTATCTTTGTCAGCCTCTTCAACCAAACTTAAACTAGTCAGAGAATCACCTTTCAGATTTTCTGATAACTGGTTAGCATATTGTGATTTGTCCACATTATGTGCTCGACACGAGCGTTCAAATCTGTTTAGCCAGAATGTTATGTCATCACTGGAAGGGTTGAACGCTGGTACCTTGACCTTGTAAGTAAAGGGTTTACCATTACCACTAGATGCTTGATTAACATTACTTATGTTTGTTAACTTTAACTTTTCTAACTCAAATGCTAAAAGTTCTTTTTGGTGTTCATGTTCTCTTATTGCTTTTTTTTCTTGAGCTTCTGCTTGTAATCTTCTCTCTGCTGTAGCAGCTTGTAATTTTTTCTCTTCAGCAGCAGCTTCATCTTTTCTTTTCTCTTTTTCCATTTCCATCTGGAATCTTTTTTCATCAGTCTGTATCTGCAATTTCTTTTGTTCATCCTCTCTTTGTAATTTTTTTTCCTCAGCTGCTAATTTCTTTTCTTCAATCAATGCTTTTCTTTCTTCAGCAGCAGCAGCAAGTTTTCTCTCTTCTGCAGCTAATGCTTTGTCATATTGAGCAACTGCCCATTCTTCTAATTGCTGACCAGTCTTATCAAGAGCCCTGCCTTGTGTGATAAAATAATCTAAGGTAGACATCTTGTCTAATAAGATCAGTAATTTGCAAAAGTAAATAAATTCACTTTCTTAGTCTTAATCAAAGACCTTGTATGATAACTTTTAACCTGTGGAAAAATAGTACTTAACTATCCCAATCACTGTGGGAAACAAGCCTTACAAAGGTCTTGTATAAATCCTTATATAATAACAGCTATAAGTTGCTGGTTCACTCTATAATATAAGTGCAGTGCACCAGAAATAGTGTTTTATATCATCAACTGTGTACCTTTAGTAATAGCAATTAACTATCAGTTGATTCTTGTACATCAATTTATATGATCAACTATATTTTAAATAGTGTATGTCGATCAGGCACAAAACAAAACAGTTATACAGAAGAACATGAAAACATTTGCGGAAATGAAATAAATCAAATGGGAAAAACAATAAAAGATAAACCGCAAGAGGATAACAAATACAAATAACGCCACAGTATATAAATATAAATTGAGAATAGAACTGAAAGATAGAATAGGGTAGACCAACAAATTACAAACAAATCAAAACAAACTAAAGAACAGAGGAATATTACAAAAACAACAATGAGTACAGACTTCACAGCTAACACTAATAGCAACAGCTGTCGCAGCAAATTTTCAATCAAGAAAATTGCACCTATAGAAACGCACACATCAGACCCTCTATTACGTGGGATACTCTGCTGTGTGACACCGCCCAACCGAAACAACAACCCGCTGGATACAAACAAATATCACATATAAATAGTTAAACATAAATACATAAATGCATAAATAGTATGGCAATATGATGTAAATAGAGTGTTGCAGAAAGAATGTGTTGGAATGAAGGCTCAGTTACACTGCCTAATAGTACAGTACTGTGGTACTTTATTAAACAAATACTTCTGGTCTAATTATTTTAAATTCAACACAGAAATAGAAGCTCCATCGTTGATTTGAATGATAACAATCAATGTAGGACTTCTCAGTTCAATAACATTTTCTTTCGCAAACACTGTCAAATATTCTCCAGTCCTGATGTGTAATGTTCTATGTTTCAACCAAGCTTGCTGTGTAACACTGTCAGTTGTATGGCAAATGTCCAACGAACCAAATGTCAACAAACCCTGACCTAGTTACTGCATACTCTCGACAGGACAGGTCACGCTGACATCACTGTAGAGTTGTACTGCTGATGTATTTGTGTGTCGTAACAGACCCCAAGGAACGTCTGGTCTCAGTAGTTTACTTCTCAATATGGTCACTGTGCAGGTTGACCCAGGAAGCTGGCACACCAGTTGTTAAACTCTTTGTGTAGTTGTTAACTCATACTGGCTACTAGTTGTTGAATCATGCTTTATTTGCTAAATGATGTGAATGTCCACCAGTGGATAAATGTAGATGTTGGGACTGGTGTAGTAAAGTGTAACGATTGTCAACTCATCAAACCCAGCACAGTTTTGGTCATACAGGTCATCTTGTCCTGGAACGTGATGAGGCTCCGACAAGAATGTGAGTGTAAACAATGAGTGTGTATCTGAATGTCAGTACGCGAATGGTAGAATGATTCGATAGAGTTGACAGGTTGGTAGTACATCACTCATACTCACACTGTTCGAATTCAAGAAGTACTGGAACTACGGTGGTCTTTTTATAACATTTAATGGGACGCACACTTGGACAGTACGTGTATGATTACAGGAACAAATGTCGACATAGACAGCATAATGTTGATCACAGGAATATCATCTTAAGTTAGCATTCATGCTTGGCAAATATCATAATGGAGCATTCGTAAATAAGCATTCAGCGTTCCATCATGTAAATCATCTGGCTTTACTGACTGGGCACGTCAGACCATAACCAATATATAGGAAGGCTCCTAGACCTAACCTCGTCTAGCGAATATTCCTTCACGTAAAGTTCAATATATATATATTTCATAATATAGGAATCCCAGACATGGGTTCTCACATGTAGCAGTGATCTCTTGGTTCATCGAGCGATAGTACAGGCATCCCTTTTTCTCACTCGATAAATACAAAGTATATGAATTTCAACATGGCTGTTCTCTCTCTCGTGAGCTTCACTCACTATAGAATATAGACCAAAATTAGTCATTCATTAAATGTCCTCATTTCTTCATAGCTTCTCTCATAGAGGTAATTGAATAATATCATACAATCCAGTGCTGATACATAGGAATGTCTTCTTCCTTTGAATGGATATTCTTTTTAAAAGTACCACTGTGCATCTGCTTATCAACAACGATGGCGAAGCCCAAGTTCATAATAAATTGTGGTTTTACCTTTTTATGCGAAATATAACTTTGCCATTCCTTGGCAAAAGAGAATAAACACTGGGGTAAAGTACATACAACATGTCTAAATGATTATCACTTTTCCCCATCCATATATAGATCACTATTTCGGCAAAAAGCCTGCTACAACAAAACTCGGCATCCTCACAGGATGACAGCCATGGATCACACCCCTTGCTAGCGATACTTCCGCTGCATAGCCTTTGACCTTTTCTAGCGACAACCAAATTAGTTCGACTTAGAAATGCAAAGATATCCATATATAAGACAGACTCGTCCTACTCATACAAACACTACGTATAAATTCAGGCCATAGATATACTGAAGCAAGAACAATCTATTCCTACCCAGCCACAGAATAAATCACAGTAGGCCTAGAGTCGTCTGCGGAGTCCGATCGAAGATGACAGAACTATTTTCAAGGGAAGCAACCCAAAAATGACTTCTCCTTAAGCACTTAAAAAAGGAAATACTTTGCTTACAAAATATTTGCGAACATAATAAGAATATAAATGTATTATATTGCAAGATAGTAAAAATTGCCCTTTACACCTACCTAACCAGACATTGACGTCGGGAACTCTTATCAATTGTCCACTACCATCGCATTGCTATTTCCCTCTTAATGAAACATTAAGATACATGTATATGTTTTATCTAAGGGGCGTAATGTTAATTGCAAGGGGAGTAATATGTGCATGAAAGCTTGTTATAACTTATTAAAATATTTAATAGCTATTTTATACAAGTCTTTGCAAACCCTTATGTAGCAAAAACATAAATTGCAATACATTTTAAATTCTTAAGAGGTTTTTTCAGCCGTTTGTTATCATTATATAAATATGCATTTATATTTTATATGGGATAAATAAATGCGTGCTAGGCTCAATACACGTCAGCAAATATGTATAACACGAGTTTCTCTTAATGCGTAGTCAATACAAATTTCCCAACCTGTATTTTTGACCGGCACATAGTGCTGACCAAACTAAAACAAATGTACTCACGAATGTATTTCTTTAGTGAGGAGGGTACCAAAGATAGAATCCGCCCCAGGTACCAATTATTTTAAGTACGCCTCTGGGAGGCAATGACCAAGATAGTCAAAGGTACTCCCATAAAAGAATCTGCAGCAAAGGAGTGAAGTTTAGGGCTTCACTATACTAGGTCCAGCTTTCCCTTCCTGCTTTTGCCTTCCCTAACTCTAGAGATGAGTTAGGTACTCATTTACTCCTGGTTAGACTGGAACGTGACGTTACCAAGTTTCGATACGGTGACTCGGTCACCTTTTGTGTTTTGCTGCGAGAGATAAGCGCCCTAATTCGCTGGTCTTTTTTTAAAAATAAAGTATCCCGTTCAACCCTTGATGGGTTATAGTTAGGACGTATGGTGTACTAATTCAAGAAAATAAAGTATCCCGTTCAACCCTTGATGGGTTATAGTTAGGACATATGGTGTACTAATTCAAGAAAATAAAGTATCCCGTTCAACCCTTGATGGGTTATAGTTAGGACATATGGTGCACTAATTCAAGAAAATAAAGTATCCCGTTCAACCCTTGATGGGTTATAGTTAGGACATATGGTGTACTAATTCAAGAAAATAAAGTATCCCGTTCAACCCTTGATGGGTTATAGTTAGGACATATGGTGTACTAATTCAAGAAAATAAAGTATCCCGTTCAACCCTTGATGGGTTATAGTTAGGACATATGGTGTACTAATTCAAGAAAATAAAGTCAGATTTCCAATATCAAAATATAGTACCTTCTTACCCCCTCCACTCAGTCCAAATAGAGAACATCAAAACTAAGTTTATGTGAATGTTTTTGTATTGCTAGCCAGTCGGACGTTCAGCTATGATAGTCTTATTAATAATGATGAATAAGATCGTGGTATATATGAAAGCATTTTGGTTTTTTAAATTACAGGAAACCACAGGAGACAGTTACGGAAGGGAAAACGCTATTTTGACGAAACAAAAGCATCCACTGTCCCTGTCCTCCCGCATTGATATCCTTTCAGTGTACACCAGCGTGGGTATATTCTTGTTACCGTATTCAATGTCAAAATACCCCAATGACCCGTTCTCAATATTCCCTTCAGAATTGTCAGACTATTTTTCGAACTTCGACAACCCATTAGCCACGTAATTATCGTTCGAAATTATGCAGCAACTTTTAATGATAACTCGAAACTGGAATGAAAATAACATTATCGATTAAAAGTGAAAAAAAAACATAAAAACTAAAGTTGAGACTATGTATTTGATAATACCTCTTGTGAGCCTGAAAATGACCATAAGTCCCTACCAACCTTCTCAACCAAATATTATAACATGAGGCGACAAGAGGAGCTTTCATTGTAAAACGACTTGAATGGACATTGAAATACGTGGAGTCCAACTCAAATATAAGTCTCTCAATCCTCCCATTTAGTCTCATTGTATGACTAAAAAAACATTGAGAACAGCGAAGACGTTAAATTCCGCAGTGGCTGAATAACACGTACTAACTTGTACGTTTCCATTGATAAGTCTCCTTTACTGCGTTGCGTTGTAAACTAACGATAAATCCTAACGCCGTGCCCCTATCCGTTATCATGGTCAAGTTTTGTGTAATGTTGTTTGAATAATATCAGTTCTATCAATACTCTACAGCTCTAACAGGAGACCTAGTGACTTGAGTCCACAAAGCCCGGAAACATGTTAGCAACGTTACAAGACATTTGGTTTATGAAATAATCTTGCTTAAAGGAAATAGAGGCTGACTCAAAAAATAGAGGCAGACAAAAAAATAGTGCCAGATATAAAAAAGAGACAGACCCAAACAAATATATACAGACTCATAGAATAGAGGCAAACCGAAGAAATAGAAACTGGCCCGAAAATAGAGGCAGACACACAAAAATAGAGGCAGATATAAAAAATAGAGGCAGACACAAAGAAACAGAGGCAGACACACACACACATTTGGAGAAGAGAACTTGAAATATGTATATAAGACAGATGAAGAAAACGATACACGGTGTAACAGCTGGGGCGTACGGCTATAAGGCGGAGAAGAAGATAAGTGAATGTGGAAGTCTGACCATCATGGTTTATATTTGTGACGAGGTCATCATTCATGTACCGTCTCTAACCATGTTTTATTCGTTTTATGGAATTATCTTGCGTAAAGGAAATAGAAGCAGGCCCCAAAAATAGAGGCAGAGACAAACACAAAACATAGAGGCAGACAACACAAAAGAGGCACACATACACAAAGATAGAGGCAGAAAACACAAAAATAGATGCAGACCCAAAAATTCACGCAGAAGAGAACTTGAGAAATATACAAGAAAGATGAAGTAAACATGATACGAATTGCAACAGCTGGCACATAGGACTGTAAGGCAGAGAAGAAGATAAGTGAAGGTGACATTCTAACCCTCGGGATTTATATTTTTGATGAGATTGTCATTCATATACCGTGTCTCACGTGATATGTTACCTTCTGTGATCAATCAGCTCTAGTGATCTGAAAACTGTTACACGTATATGGTGCCTAATACAGAGTTCCCCCATCCCCTAAATCTTCTCCAATTCATCACATACTACAGACCGCAACTGCAAATAAAAGCGAACTAAATATAGAATAAATGTGGAAGTAGATGTCACGTAGGGTTTATATTCATTTAATTTCCTACATCTTCTTCCTATTCTTTCACATAAATTCTCTCTTTTATTATCTCTGTATTTCATTTTTCCTGTATATTTTTCATCCATTCGTTTTGCGAATATTATTCTCATATAATTCGCAAACTTTACCTGTTTTCCTTTCTCTTAAACTGAGAATCGCGCTAGGACGATATTACGTAGATGTCAGGGCTGCAGGGCGTCAGAAGGCGTGATAAGTCGGTTCGCTGAACACAGGACGTAGCAAATCGTCTACATTCTCACCGAGCGCGCGAGCTTCTTCTCGGCATTAGTCCCGGTGAGGTGTGATACTTTACATCTGCACCGGGCAGTATCCAGACATTTGGCTGGAAAATCCCAAACTGACACGGCGCTCACTTGGGCAATGGAGTCAGGCTGTCTGGGATTTGAAACTGACACGCGTACATCGTGGTCAGTAGGTGACAGTTACGACACGCGTTAAGCGGACGTAAATGTTGGGAGTAGGGGAGATAATTTCGCTTGGCGAAATAAGTTTGGGCCCTTTGTCTGATTTTAAGATATTGGCCAAGTTTGAAACTTTAATTTCATTCTCGCTCATAGACTCCACAGTAGATAGGTCGCTCGAAAAACAGAATAGCTGTTAGCGAAGATCTCAGTTTGTTTCGGCAATTTGTCGAACTTCTAGACTTCCAGAAATATTTTCAGCATTTTTATTCTTAAGTTGTGCGACTACCTGTAATTCTGTGGTTGAGGTAATTAATATGATAGATATATAGATTTTGTGAGTGTTAAAGTGTTAAATCGCTTAATTCATTTTAATCTATTTCTTTAGCGCAGAAGAGAAATAAAGTGGTAGGCTATTATATTTTCTAGGGAAGCATTCAGTGGAAAGCAGAATAAAATTAAATTTCTAGCTTATAACGGCAATTGTAGCTATTTATGAATTTAATTTAACTGCTAATACTCAGTCGAGTGTATTTTTCTAAACTAACGTATAAACTCTAGAATCCAGCCTCATGAATGGTGACGGGATACGCACGTGTTCCTAATTTATGAGGATTGCTGATTTTTAAATATAACTTACGTCACGGGAAGTTTAAATGATAAGCAAAGCTCTCTGCTTGCAAGTTTAAATGTAAGTTTTAACCAGTACAGATTCTGTTTATTATATTATATGTGTTATTTTTCCTCCACACAGTGAAAGTTTTGGGGTGACCCTAACTTTACCAGCACCTAGTAGTAGTTTCCATACTTGTGAAGAAATAGACAGTCCTTATTTTGAACCACGTGGGTTTTCTCAAGTAACACTGATCTGACGGTGCAAGTTAGACAGAAATACTAATATCCCTATAACGGGTTTTCAAAGACTGTAATGATAAATACTGGACCTTGGAGCCAGCACTTAATTTCTTCTAGAAACTCTATATAATTTGCTGCCTGGTGGCGTGAATATTAACAATCATTTCCCGACTAGATTATATCTTGTGGACAAATCTGTGGTGTGACTAAAGTGAATCCTATACTGAGGGAAGGCACCGACCTGACATTCATCATTTTTTTAGAAACCTACGCTATTGACACTGTGCTCTGCTAACTCCCGCGCCTGGAATAATTGTTAGGTGACTTAATCAGACACTTGAACAAATTTGCATACCCAAGTAGTCGTTCCCGGAGACTCCAAGTTAAATACGTCTTTTGGAACTGGGGACTTCTTGGCAGAAGACTGCATTTTTTAAGTCTGTGTGAAAATCTAAAATCAATGTGTTCCAAGAGGCAGCAAGCAAAGTCGTGAGTACTAGTGTGAGAAGCCATGGCGGAATGAATGAGTGTACGCTGGTTTGAGTGATATTTTTCACTATTATATCTTTGACACCCTGTTGCTGTCCTATTTATTTTTTCAATCTGCATAATTTGTTGCTAAGGCTAGAGTTCTTGTGTTTTTGTCTTAGGTTAAATCAGATTTTTTTCAAACTCTGTGCATATAATTACGAGATAAAACAAAGAAAAACTCTTAGACTCAAACCCTATGTATCTGTGACTCGGGCGCCATCATCTGTTCTCTTAACGGGGCCGGGCTAAACCTAGAGTTAACACTATAACGGGGCTATCATCCTTGCAACATTTCCTTGATTTTTTATGACTATGTGTATATGTATTTTCCTTGATGTACTTTCTTTGATGTTGTGAGCCGATTTTTCCTGATATTAAAATCGCTCTTGAACTTAATAATCGTGTTTGGTCAGCTCGTTCTAGATAATATATATATCATTGTTATAGTTTTCCCACGTCTGTGTGTTTACCTGTCGTCACGTGTATGTGCGTGCCTGTGAGTGATAGAAATATACGTAAGATGTATATTGGTGTAGTCTGTCTGACGCTGTAACAACTGTTGTAGAAGATAGGTGAGAGAGAGAAGAATTCTTTTCGCTTTCAGAGACAGCCACTATATCAAATCTATCATCTCACGTGTGTGGAAATTCTATTACCTTTCACTAACTCTCACTGAGTCTATCACCTATTCAAACCTATTCAGAAGGGACCAAACCTAGTCTTAATTCTCCTATCGGAAATCTACGACAAATGAGGGCTCGTTTCCGGTCTTTGAACTTAGAATAGGAAGACGAGTACGACAAACGTGGACTCGTCTATCTGGATTTTGAACTTAAGATTCTGTATTCTGATATAGAGTAAGAGTGTGATGTCTTGTGAGTTGTTATATCTTTAAATAATTACCCCCTAGACTAGCGATCTGTTTACGGGCGTGCTGACCACACAAACTAATAAGTTTTTTTTTCCACAGCATCTTTGAATAATATACATTTTGGTTACAGGTTGATTTTGTCGGGATATATGTTAACTGCTGATTGTAATACTAAATGCTGGTAAAGTGGTGAGTGTATAACATTCACTGGGTACTGAGGCAGAACGGCGTTTGAACTAAGTTAAGGAGTGTGTTTCGGACTTTTTGTCCAGATTAATTCCCTCCCTTACCCGATCTGACTTCAGGGGCGAACTTATAGTGGATTTTTAAAAATTAAGGGATTATTTTTCTCTTTAATTTTTGCAATATTCTTTTGCTTTTCCACTGTAGCAACTTATTTTTCAGTTGTAATCTTAACTACCATTTATTTGGCGTAGTCGTGTTTTGCATTGAGTGCTTTATTGCCGATAATAGCAGCGATAGTTAGATTTTATTTTGGAGGAGGTATCCCAGGGTTAAGGATATCATCTTTTGAATTTTTGGTTTTTTTTTTCTCGTAAGTGGTAGGAACCAGGTTATTCTTTTTCCTATTTTCTATCTCCACGTGTCTCAGTCACTGACATAATATGGCCGAGAGGGCAAAGCTTAGACAACTTCTCAGGGACGAAGCGAGAGAGGAGGGACTGGAAGGAGAGGAAGCGAAAGCTTTTGTCAGAGACGAACTGGAGAGATATGATGCGGAGAGGAAAGCAGCTGAAGCTTTACAGCAGAAGAAGATGGATGAGGAAATGGAAATTCGCAGGATGCAGCATGAGGAAAGAGAGAAGGAGAGACAACAGGAGAAGGAGAGAGAAGAGAGACAGCATGAGTTGGCTCTTAAAACTCTAGAATTCCAAAGTCGTGGTGCTGCCTCTACCTCCAGCAATGGAGAGTCTTCTCCTCATTCTTCCTTAACTGACCCTGCTAACACTCAATCTCTTCAACTAAATGCTATGTCTTTCACTCTTGAATCTTTTCCTTGTCCAAATGAGAAGATTGACACATGGTTAGAAAAATTTGAGAAAATTGCAACTCTGTACGGGTTAGAGAGGTCGCGTTGGAATATGAAACTTTCCCAGGCCCTAAAAGGTTCTGCTTATGATGTTTATTCTAAGCTGGAAAGTAGCCAACAAGACGACTACGATGTGTTGAAGAAAGCGTTACTGGAGCGCTTTGAAATGAACGCTCGCAAGTTTTTGCAACTGTTTCGCAACAGCCGGAAAGAGAATTCTGAAACTTTTCACCAGTTCTCATCTCGTCTTAAGGGATATCTAACAAAGTGCCTTGAGCTTTCGCAGCTCCCCTCTACCTATGAAGGTCTTGAGGAACTTGTTCTAACTGAACAAATAAAGAACACTTTGTCTGCTGATACCCGGAGATTTCTCGCTGAGCAGGGGGCAGAAAAACTTGAAGACATTTTGGAAAAGTCTGAGCGTTATCACAATGCGCTGGCTGAACTACCGGCCACAAAGCGGAAACCGACAGAGGAGCATTTTCGAAAACATAACCTAGAGCAATCTTCTCAGGCTTCTAACCAAAACAACCACAGAGAAACTGGACCTCAAAACCCCCCTCCTGAAAAATCCAAGTTCTACAAGAACAAGTACCCCAACCACCCCAAACAGTCTGATCAACCCGACCGCCCTACATGGCAGCGTAGCCAGAAAGGACAAGGTGGCAAAGGGAGAACCCCTGAGCACGGGACATATGATCAGACCGAGCACACCGAGCCGAAACGCATCGGATGCTTATTGACAGTCTCGCAAGGCGGAATTATTGACAGTGATTCCCAACCTGTTGGGGATAGACCCTCAACGCGAGGTACTGTTACTTTGAACGGTTCTCAAACTTCTTGCTTATTTGACACGGGGCTTTCTTACGATTGCATTGTTGCCAGAAACCTGGTTAAACCCGGTCAAGAGACAGGAGAGACCGTCAAACTTTGTGGAGTTCGTAAGAGTGATGCACCTACAGCGCTTCCCATCGCATTGGTGGAGATACACTCTGACTTTGTCAGAGGTGTGATCAAAGCGGCTGTTATGGATGATCCCATCTACCCAGTCATACTTGGCGGGAGATACGTGTGTATTGGGAAACCGGAAGAGCCGATTGTGGCAGCAGTAACTACAAGAGGGCAAACCAAGAAGGAACGGGAGCCTGCGCCAAATTTGTTACCTATGGAACTTAAAGAAGCGCAATACAAGGACCCTACTTTGGCACCCTGCTTTAGGAAACTGCCCATGGCTAAGGAACCCAAACAGCACGGGGACATTTTTTCTGAGGATGGCGTACTTTATCGGAGAACGGGCAAGCCTGACCAAGGTTACAACCAGCTCCTAGTACCGAAACAGTACAGAAGCCAAATCCTAGAAATGGGGCACTCTCTTCCCTTTAGCGGACATATGGGACAGAACGCCACAAACCAACGTATAACCACTCATTATTGGTGGCCAGGAGTAAATACTGATATTATCAGATATGTCAAATCCTGTGCCCAGTGCCAACGTGTACCACCCAAGCAACGGACACCCCCAGTCCACATGGGTGAAATGCCAATAATGGGAACACCATTCGAACGGGTTGTGATCGACATTTTAGGGCCTTTCGAAAGGACTAAAAGAAGGAACAGGTTCATCCTGACCTTAGTCGATACATGCACTTTATGGGCAGAAGCTATCCCGCTAACATGCGCAGATGCCAAGCATGTCGCAGAAGCCCTCGTGCAGATTTTCACTCGGTTGGGATTCCCTCAGCAAGTGTTGACGGATAATGGATCTCCATACCGAAACCTGTTGATGGATGAGATCGTTAAGATCTTGAGGACCCAGCACATCCACACTAAGCCATATACTCCGGCCGGAAATGGGCTCGTGGAACGTGCTAATGGAAACCTCACCATGATGCTAAGTAAGCTGGCACAAGTGAAACCTGAAGATTGGGATCTCTGTATTCCTGCAGCATTATTTGGCTACAGAGAATCTCCTCATACTTCCACAGGATTTCCGCCAGCTACACTCTTATTCGGCAGACCCATTAAGGGCCCGCTTGAAGCCTTACTTCAGTCTCTGACAGACGAGAAGGCGGATGAGACAGTTGTCTCAGCAAGTAAATATGTGTCGGTTTTAAAGGAACGGTTGAAACTAGGGTGGGACCTAGCAACGACTAACTTTAAGCGAGCACGCACCAAGCACGCTAACCGATACAGGAAAGTCGCGGAAGAGAGAGAACTGGAAGCAGGAGAGAAAGTTTTGGTGTTGCTCCCTACCGAGAACAACCAACTGAAGATCGGATGGCAAGGGCCGTTTACCGTCCTGAAAAAGATTTCTAAGGCTAACTACCAGATCTCTATTGAAGGAAAGGAGAAGGTTTTCCATTTAAATCTCTTAAAGAGATACTTGGAAAAACCAGTGCCAACCTCCGACCATCTCCTGACGATCGCCAAAACTGACGAAGATGACGATAGTGGCAGGGATATTCCACCGCTATCACAGGAAATCTTTCAAAAATGTCAGAAGCGGCGACGCTCTTTCAAGCGCGCATATGAGACATTCCAGGGGAAGGAAACTTTGAGGAGTGGACTTGAGTAGGAATTGGACAGAGATGGAGGGGGAAGATGAGAGGGAAGAAGACAGACACCCCGAAGCTACGGTTATAGGAAATTAAACTCCATAACGTAGACATGGAGTGCTTCCATATCTTAAAGGGGGGAGGCTCTGTCACGTAGGGTTTATATTCATTTAATTTCCTACATCTTCTTCCTATTCTTTCACATAAATTCTCTCTTTTATTATCTCTGTATTTCATTTTTCCTGTATATTTTTCATCCATTCGTTTTGCGAATATTATTTTCATATAATTCGCAAACTTTACCTGTTTTCCTTTCTCTTAAACTGAGAATCGCGCTAGGACGATATTACGTAGATGTCAGGGCTGCAGGGCGTCAGAAGGCGTGATAAGTCGGTTCGCTGAACACAGGACGTAGCAAATCGTCTACATTCTCACCGAGCGCGCGAGCTTCTTCTCGGCATTAGTCCCGGTGAGGTGTGATACTTTACATCTGCACCGGTCAGTATCCAGACATTTGTCTGGAAAATCCCAAACTGACACGGCGCTCACTTGGGCAATGGAGTCAGGCTGTCTGGGATTTGAAACTGACACGCGTACATCGTGGTCAGTAGGTGACAGTTACGACACGCGTTAAGCGGACGTAAATGTTGGGAGTAGGGGAGATAATTTCGCTTGGCGAAATAAGTTTGGGCCCTTTGTCTGATTTTAAGATATTGGCCAAGTTTGAAACTTTAATTTCATTCTCGCTCATAGACTCCACAGTAGATAGGTCGCTCGAAAACAGAATAGCTGTTAGCGAAGATCTCAGTTTGTTTCGGCAATTTGTCGAACTTCTAGACTTCCAGAAATATTTTCAGCATTTTTATTCTTAAGTTGTGCGACTACCTGTAATTCTGTGGTTGAGGTAATTAATATGATAGATATATAGATTTTGTGAGTGTTAAAGTGTTAAATCGCTTAATTCATTTTAATCTATTTCTTTAGCGCAGAAGAGAAATAAAGTGGTAGGCTATTATATTTTCTAGGGAAGCATTCAGTGGAAAGCAGAATAAAAATTAAATTTCTAGCTTATAACGGCAATTGTAGCTATTTATAAATTTAATTTAACTGCTAATACTCAGTCGAGTGTATTTTTCTAAACTAACGTATAAACTCTAGAATCCAGCCTCATGAATGGTGACGGAATACGCACGTGTTCTTAATTTATGAGGATTGCTGATTTTTAAATATAACTTACGTCACGGGAAGTTTAAATGATAAGCAAAGCTCTCTGCTTGCAAGTTTAAATGTAAGTTTTAACCAGTACAGATTCTGTTTATTATATTATATGTGTTATTTTTCCTCCACACAGTGAAAGTTTTGGGGTGACCCTAACTTTACCAGCACCTAGTAGTAGTTTCCATACTTGTGAAGAAATAGACAGTCCTTATTTTGAACCACGTGGGTTTTCTCAAGTAACACTGATCTGACGGTGCAAGTTAGACAGAAATACTAATATCCCTATAACGGGTTTTCAAAGACTGTAATGATAAATACTGGACCTTGGAGCCAGCACTTAATTTCTTCTAGAAACTCTATATAATTTGCTGCCTGGTGGCGTGAATATTAACAATCATTTCCCGACTAGATTATATCTTGTGGACAAATCTGTGGTGTGACTAAAGTGAATCCTATACTGAGGGAAGGCACCGACCTGACATTCATCATTTTTTTAGAAACCTACGCTATTGACACTGTGCTCTGCTAACTCCCGCGCCTGGAATAATTGTTAGGTGACTTAATCAGACATTTGAACAAATTTGCATACCCAAGTAGTCGTTCCCGGAGACTCCAAGTTAAATACGTCTTTTGGAACTGGGGACTTCTTGGCAGAAGACTGCATTTTTTGAGTCTGTGTGAAAATCTAAAATCAATGTGTTCCAAGAGGCAGCAAGCAAAGTCGTGAGTACTAGTGTGAGAAGCCATGGCGGAATGAATGAGTGTACGCTGGTTTGAGTGATATTTTTCACTATTATATCTTTGACACCCTGTTGCTGTCCTTGCATAATTTGTTGCTAAGGCTAGAGTTCTTGTGTTTTTGTCTTAGGTTAAATCAGATTTTTTTCAAACTCTGTGCATATAATTACGAGATAAAACAAAGAAAAACTCTTAGACTCAAACCCTATGTATCTGTGACTCGGGCGCCATCATCTGTTCTCTTAACGGGGCCGGGCTAAACCTAGAGTTAACACTATAACGGGGCTATCATCCTTGCAACATTTCCTTGATTTTTTATGACTATGTGTATATGTATTTTCCTTGATGTACTTTCTTTGATGTTGTGAGCCGATTTTTCCTGATATTAAAATCGCTCTTGAACTTAATAATCGTGTTTGGTCAGCTCGTTCTAGATAATATATATATCATTGTTATAGTTTTCCCACGTCTGTGTGTTTACCTGTCGTCACGTGTATGTGCGTGCCTGTGAGTGATAGAAATATACGTAATATGTATATTGGTGTAGTCTGTCTGACGCTGTAACAACTGTTGTAGAAGATAGGTGAGAGAGAGAAGAATTCTTTTCGCTTTCAGAGACAGCCACTATATCAAATCTATCATCTCACGTGTGTGGAAATTCTATTACCTTTCACTAACTCTCACTGAGTCTATCACCTATTCAAACCTATTCAGAAGGGACCAAACCTAGTCTTAATTCTCCTATCGGAAATCTACGACAGTAGAGCAGACAATGGAAATATTAAAATTTATGTATAGCGTCAGTTTATCCTTGAACTAAAATGGAAACAAGTCTTTTTATAAAGAAATAAATCAACGGGTATTGTCCAATTTACCACATTTAACAACTTATGTTGTTATCTAAATAACAAATAAATATTAGACAAACATAAAGGTATGTTTTCAGGCACTCGTAGGAAATAAAGAAGTAGAAAACTAGACAACAGAAAAACAACAGACTTGAGTACTTCTTTATTTCTTACGAGTGCCTGAAAACATACCTTTATGTTTGTCTAATATTTATTTACTGTTTACAGACCTCGGGTTGCCCTTCCTTATGTGTTATAAATGTTTATCTAAATAACGTTTGAGCTGTGTCAATGTTTTGTTTTATTATAATAATGATAATAATAATAATAATAACCCCTCCAGTCATAACGGACGATGGGAATGCGCCCCTGAGGTGACAGCTGCTTTTCCCCTTGTGTCCCTTTCGACGTTTTCTAGTCTTTTCTGATTACCGTGAGGGCTTCTTTTCGCCCAATCTGAGGCGGGGCCGTAGAGAGCATCGCCACATGGTGCGATCGGTAGCTTCATCTTTCCACATTGCTGGATTTATGTCCAGTGTCCTCATGTCTTTTACACATCTCTGAGCCGTAGCTGCGGTCTCCCAACTGTTCTTTCGTCATCTGCAAATTGTCCGATAAAGATATCTTTCGGGACCTGATCATCTTCCATGCGGCGGACATGGCCAAGCCAACGCAGTCTGCGTTGTCCAATAAGTGTATGCATGCCTCGAAGGCCAGCACACGGCAACAACGCGACATTTGTTACTTTGTTATTCCAAGAAATACCGCTGATGGGGCGTTGATACCGCAGATGGAAGGTATAGAGCCTTCTTTCTTGCTTAGCATAGATTGTCCATGTCTCGCTGCCATACAGAAGTGTGCTGGTGACGCCGGCGTTATGTACCGCAGCTTTCCTCTTCTTTGAGAGTGTGGAGTTTCCCCAAACACGCGTCGTGAGGCGGACAAAGGAAGCTGCAGCTTTGGCAAAGCGGCTGTCAATTTATGTTGTAACCGTAGGTAGGTTGCTTTATGGATAAAGCCTAACTTTAATTCTGGTCAAGTAGTATAAGCCTACTGGCTAGCTGCCAGAGATGTGTATTTCTTGATATATATCTATTTGAATCAGGTTCGATTCAGTGGTTTATTCCTATATCGTGTGTAGTGGTAGTATGTTAAGTATGTATCCTTTAGATCCAATTGTGTTATTCTTTCATCCAATTCCAATAGTATTTACTAACAAAGTCCAGGTGAACAATTTAAACTCCAAAATGAGATTTTATTCTTGTATATCTTCAACTCTTTGTCAAAGTGGACAAATTCACTTCCAAGTAGAAATCAATGGTACATGGTTTCATAAGTTTCTTTGCTAAATCAGTCTTTCTTATATCATCTGGGGATTCTTACAAGTATTTACGAAAAATGCTGGCTCAAATACAAGTTCGAGATAATACTAACCTGATCATTAAGATCTTTATGATAATAAATAATAATAATAATAGAGATAATCTCTCTTGGTCAGTCTTGAAAATCTTGAGTATGCCTAAACTTTAATACAGGATAACTCTACGAGGTAATTTGCAATTCTGAATTGGTTTCTGTCTATTTCGACAATATATTCGTAGGGTTTGGAATATCTCTCAATTCAGATTGGAAGAGGCACTAATCTTAGGCCGCGTACTCAGATAGCTATGACGTCAATGGTCAATACGTTGGTTTCTAACGGTCTCTTAGTTAAGGGAACACAGTGGTCAGTGTCATTTGCTGTCATATGAAGCATGATTTATGAAAATAATTTATTGATCTTTTAAACTAATCTAATAATGTCTTTAACTATCCTAACGTTCCGGTTACTTACATCCCCAGGACACACACTTTCATACTATCAACAACAAAAAAGAAAGAAAAAGAAAGTAATTACAACAAATTTTGTAAAAAGAAAAAGCAAGTTCGAAAAAACGTTAAGCGAAAATTCCGTAAAACGGGGGTTCTAATGGATGTACATGTTTTCGTCTATGTATATTGTCTGTGCACAAATTATAGCGGAATAATGTTACTATCAATGCCACGAAACGTATTAAACAGGGTTATCCTTTAGAGATTAAAAGAGTCTAAAGACAAGCAACTGGGAGATGAACAAGCAGGTTTTAGACAAAACAGGTCCTGTACAGACCAGATAGCCACATTGACAATAATAGTTGAACAAATTCTGGAATGGAATTCACCGCTTTACATCGGATTCGTGGACTATGAAAAGGCATTGGACAGTGTAGACAGAGAATCACTTTGGAAACTGATGAGGCATTATGGAGTTCACATGAAGATCATTAACTTAATAAAAAAAGACCTATGAAGACAGGACATGCGGAGTTCTTCATGAAGGACAACTTACAGAACCGTTTAGGATAAGAACGGGGGTGAGACAGGTATGCCTCTTGTCTCCATTTCTTTTCTTACTAGCAATAGATTGGGTTATGAAAACATCGACATCACACATCAGAAATGAAATCCAGTGGAATCTGACTATACAGCTTAATGATCTGAATTTTGCAGATGACATGGCTCTTCTGTCCCATTACTATAATCAGATGCAAGAGAAAATGAAAATTATCGATGAGAGGTCACAACAAGTGGGCCTGAAAATACACAGGGAAAAGACAAAGATTATGAGAATAAATGCAAGAAATAATAACAAGATTGAACATAAAGAAACACCACTAAAGGATGTAGAATCGTACACATATCTTGGTAGTATATAGATAAAGTTGAAGGAAAAGACAATGATATCAAAATAAGAATGCAAAAAGCAAAAGGCGCTTTCATTGCATTCGGAAACATATGGTGGTCAAGAGAAATCAAGTCCAACACGAAAATAAGAATCTTCAACTCAAATGTGAAGTCAGTCTTATTGTATGGCTCTGAGACTTGGAGAGCAACAAAAACAACAATTAAAAAGCTAAGACTTTTATAAACGGGTGCTTGTGTAGAATAGAAGGACTGAAATGGTATGACAAAGTCCCAAATGTGAAATTGATGACAAGAACCAGACAAGTGCCAGTGGAATAAGAGCATAGAAAAAGACTCTGGCGATGGATGGGACACACATTGAGGAGACCTGTTGATAGCATTACAAGGCAGTTCTTTTTCTGGAATCTACAAGGAAAGAGGGGCAGAGGTAAACCTAAAAACACACGGAGAAGAGAACTGGAAACAGAGGTGAAAATATGGAAAGAACGAGCGGATGGCACAGTACAGGAAGACTAGGCATGTGTTTGTTGAAGGCCTAAGCTCCTCGGGTATTGATTGATTCGCATTCCGCCGACTAGTAAAAACCACTATTCTGTGCAGCCCTAGAAATAACATGAATCACATTAATTTTCTAATTTTTTCAATTGTTTCTTTTTGTTATTAATTAAAAGAAACTTAATTTTTGGCTGATGCACAATGTTTTGCACATGTTTACAAATTAAATACAAAAGTTAAATACATAATCGTAAATAAAATAAAATTATACAGCAAATATTAGTGCTATGTAGTAAATATTTATGTTCTTATGTTTTATCATGGAGGTAGCTTTTCATAATTGATAAATGCTGTATTTTTTAAAGGCACAGAGTGTCACCAAAGTTGATGTTGTGATACATCAGTATAATTAATATCTTCCATAGTGTGCTACGATGTTGTGATACATCAGTGTAATATCTTCCATAGTGTGCTACGATGTTGTGATACATCAGTGTAGTATCTTCCATAGTGTGCTACGATGTTGTGATACATCAGTGTAGTATCTTCCATAGTGTAATATCTTCGTTGTGTGCTACGGTGCTGTTGGTAAATACTGGCTGTTTCTGTTTCCTCCCCAACATTTGGTCCATGCAATAGTTTATTTTCCATTCTTCAGATGCACACAAGATCTTTGATAGTGTTCCGTAACACCACACAATGTTGGCTACCGCTAATGCTATCATCTAGCTTCGATTGTTTATTGTCCATGATTTGCTTGAACATAACACACGCACTTAAAAAAAATATTTAGTTAAACCCGTTACACAGACAGCTCTCGCCAGCCTGGATACAGTCAGTGTACGTGAAGAGAAAATGTCACATATAATGCCATCTCTAGAAGACATGACTAATGGAGTTGTCATTTTTTTTCTGTCTTTCTGTGATCTGTCACGTTCATATGCCGCAGACCCAACACCAAATAATTGCTGTATTCATATGTCCAACCCGTATTATGGGTTTACATGTGCTTTTACAGCACTAGTTTTCTAATAATGTGCAGGATCACAGATTCTACACTGTCTAGAATAAAATATAGTTCACTCATAAATAAACGTTTAGATAATGTTTTAACCACAACACTGACGCTGTCCACTCCATATACAATAATCGAGATAACCGACATCAGTGATTTAACAATAACACTGTCTCCATCCACTCGACATCGTCATAATTTATTTTCCACTTCTTATGAGGCATAGATTAAACAATGCAAAAAGTCCCACAGGAAGCCTGCACGAAACAGTTACAAGCTCTGGTAGTAGTGGTCCTTGTGGAAATGTGTTTTACATAATGAGGTTGTCTGGTAGTAGTGGTCTTTGTAGAAATGTGTTTTACATGATGAGGTTGTCTGGTAGTAGTGGTCCTTGTAGAAATGTGTTTTACATGATGAGGTTGTCTGGTAGTAGTGGTCCTTGTAGAAATGTGTTTTACATAATGAGGTTGTCTGGTAGTAGTGGTCCTTGTAGAAATGTGTTTTACATGATGAGGTTGTCTGGTAGTAGTGGTCCTTGTAGAAATGTGTTTTACATAATGAGGTTGTCTGGTAGTAGTGGTCCTTGTAGAAATGTGTTTTACATGATGAGGTTGTCTGGTAGTAGTGGTCCTTGTAGAAATGTGTTTTACATGATGAAGTTGTCTGGTAGTAGTGGTCCTTGTAGAAATGTGTTTTACATGATGAGGTTGTCTATATGAAACAGTTACAAGCTCTGGTAGTAGTGGTCCTTGAGAAATGTGTTTTACTGCATGAGGTTGTCTGGTAGTAGTGGTCCTTGTTGAAATCTGTTTTACATGATGAGGTTGTCTGGTAGTAGTGGTCCTTGTAGAAATCTATTTTACATGATGAGGTTGTCTGGTAGTAGTGGTCCTTGTAGAAATGTGTTTTACATGATGAGATTGTCTGATAGTAGTGGTCCTTGTAGAAGTGTGTTTTACTTGATAAAGTTGTCTGGTAGTAGTGGTCCTTGTAGAAGTGTGGTTTACCTGATGAGGTTGTCTAGTAGTGGTGGTCCTTGTAGAAATGTGTTTTACATAATGAGGTTGTCACCCCCAAACATGACCTTGACCTTGTATTAGTGACCTTTAACGAAATGTCTATATGTGTAGTTGTCCTATTCCGTCTTTACTACATCAAAGACTTCTTCCTCGTTCGTCCTGAAAAGGACGGTGGTTACGTTGTGTCTGTTTACGCCTAAGCTGTGATAATTGCACCTTTCGGTCGACACATCCGACTTCTGCACGGCATTTTTTAGGACCGGGTTTGCCATCCCATTGCGATCCGCACTCGCTCAGCCAGACTGCACTGCTGCAGACTGTTTCCAGGACCACCACGTGGAGGTTGAGTGCGGTCTTGACCAGCTCTGATTCGCTGGTCCTGACTCAGGCAGTCAAGCTATGAGTCGCTGACTGCGTTCTCTATTGCTGCGTCTTTGGGTCCCACATATCAAAGACATCCGGGAACTTTACGTGATCTAGATTATTGATAACAAATATGGAGTCTACACAAATCACGTGATTATACAGGATCATTGTAAAGTCACTTGTTATTTTTAATTTGTAAGTTCTTCATGTTATACAATAACTTTTTATGAATCACACGTCACAATAAAGCGACTTACTTGTTATTTTAAATTTGATAGTTCTTCATGTTATCCAATAACTTTATATGAAACAAACGTCACAATACAGCGACGTGCCTGTTATTTTATGACATAAAATGGTGTGCCCCATTAACATTACAGCACAAGGGTAGATCACGTGACATCGTGGCAAGCAATAATTTTTGCTCTGTCTTGTAACGTTTAGTTTATTGGTCATTTTAGAATTTTGTTTCTTTAGTTTTGTTTCTGGGAATATAAAATACAACTTATGTGTCACATGGTCGTTCTTGCTTCCTTGTTTTGACACGTGGTTTAGGAATATCCAATAGATATAATTAAAAAATAAGGCTTGTCAATCATCCTGTAGAAATATTATATCCGATACTGTGATCACCTGATCGTCCTTGCCATTTTATGGCAGCAGTTCTGCATGGGTCATGGCTCTCACGTGGTATACCTCTTTGAAATGAACCCATTTTGTTAAGGGGACATCACTAAAATGATTATTTTCTCCGGATGTTGTAAGAGTCTTATTTCGCATATTCTTTGAAGGCATCTCCTCTTGCTGCGATGGGCATCTCCGTCCTTACCGAATCCTGGACTTATCTCTTTATGTCTCTCTATCACATATCTTTCAAACCTCAGCTGTGGTTGCCTTTCTTTTGATTAGGGGGTGAGAGGGAGAGGCACGCCGCAAGCTTGGGTTCAATATTAAGTTTAATCCAGTTGAGAGATATTTAACAGTTTCTTGCAACACATATAAGATTTTTTATTATGGCAGTCACGAAAATGATTGTTAGTTACCTCCCTTGGAGTGCTTGGCCGGTTATATATACAAACTCAGCAAGTACCATTTCCATTATACTTAATTAATACCAGATCTAAGGTCTTTTATATTTGGACATGCGCCCTAATATAACCGACTAGGTTGAACGGAACGCGCCTCGCCAAAACGAGGCAAAACTTAATAAACGAACAAAAAATCGTTTCCATTCGCATTGGAATAAAAGAAAGGCCGGGGAGGTGGGAGGTTGAGGACAAAAGTTATTACCCACATACACCATAAGCATGTAAAGACACTGACGTTTAACTAACTTTCTGTATTCGCTACACAACCAGACATTGACGTTGGGAACTCTTATCAATTTTCCACTACCATCGCATTGCTAATTACCTCATACTGAAACGTTCAGATACATTTATCTAAGGGACGTAATTTGCGCAAGAAAGCTAATTATAACTTTTACATTATTAAACAGTTAGTTGATAAAAATTTTTATTACACTTTTTCTAGTAAAGAGGTAAATAATAATATATTTGAAACTCCGAAGAGAATTTTTTTGCGTTTGTTACTGTTATAGATATATTTATTTATATTTTATATGGGATAAATAAACGCACGCTAGGCTCAAAACACGTCAGTAAATATGTATAACACGGATTTCTCTTAATAATATTCCTAATTAATCTCCATTTATTGTATTTTTGACCGGCACATAGTGCTGCCTAAACTAAAGTTGAGACGGTGCGTTTGGCAAGTCCCCTTGTGAGCCTGGAAATGATCACAAGTCTCTACCAACGTTCTGCACCAAATTTAAAAACATGAGGTGACAAGAGGAGCTTTCATTGCATAGTGACTTGAATGGACTTGAAAATACATCGAGTCCAACTCAGATATAACAGTATCTCAACTCACAGATTTAGTCTCATTGTATGGCTCTGAAACATAGAGAACAACGAAGACGTTAAACTCCGCAGTGGTTGAATCACACGAAAAACAGAGCCAATTTGCAACAGATCAAAAATACATTGCGACAAAATACATAGAGAAACATTACCCACGCAACACTTGGACCCATGCATACACAGAAGGATCAGCAACAAATTCAACAGAAAATGGAGGTCGGGGTGTCTTTAAGACTTTAAGCACTGGTGCGAAAAAACGGCTGTCAATGGCAACTGGACAATTCTCAAGTAACTTTAGAGCAGAGGCCTTGAAAACTGCAGTAGAGGTTTTACTGACAGAAAAAAGGACAGAGAGACAAGTTGCTTTCTTTACTGATACACAGTCAGTAATTCCAAAATATACTACTTGTCAAAAGTCAAGGGCCAATTAGAAAAAAACCTTGGTGGAAACCATAAAACAAATCTGATATAAACGTAATTGGTATCAGTCAAAACGGCATTTATTGAATACCAAATTGACATGTCACGTAAAGAAATGGAAACGAACGAACGAACGAACGAAATCCTTATTTCATCAGGGTAAATGCAGCTGTGAAGCTGTGAAGTGTGTCACCCACCTTTTCAAAAGTCACACAATAGATATTGGACAAATAGACATTTCAAAATCGGGTATGACCACAGTTTGCAGCAAGGAATTCAAGACAGCGTAGGCGCATCGAGTCCACAAGGGTCCGAAGAGTATCCTGAGGAACAGCTTGCCATTCCTGAAGCAGAAATGCAGTTAGCTGTGCAACATCCATTGGCAGGGGGTGATTTGTTGACAATCTTCGACCAAGGATATCCCACAGGTGCTCAATCAAAGAAAGGTCTGGTGAATGAGCTGGCCACGCCATCCTGATGATCCCATGCTGCTGAATAAACTCATTCACCACACGAGCTCGATGGGGTCGAGCGTTATCATCTTGGAGGATGGCATTACCACCTATGGCCTCCAGAGCAGGCTGAACAATTGGTCTCAAGATTTAGTTCTGGTATCTTGGGCCGGTCAAGTTGCCTTGGATGATGTAGAGTGGGGTCCTGCCGTGTCTGTAGAAGCCTCCCCAGGCCATGACAGTACCCCTACATAACGATCCAGCTCTCGAATTGTGTCATCAGTAAATCGCTCTCCTGGTCGTCTCCAAACTCGAATCCTGCCATCATTGAATGACAAAGTGAAGCGAGATTCATCAGTGAAGAGAACTTGACTCCATTGTTGCCTTGTCCATCGGATGTGCTTGCGACACCAATCAACACGGGCTCTGCGATGAGCAGAAGTAAGAGGGATTCTGACTGCAGGACGTTGAGCAGCCAGTCCAAATTCATGTAAACGTCTGCGAATGGTGCTTTGACTGACATTAATCTTTACAGTTTGTCTCAGCTGACATCTTAGAGTGGAACAAGTCACTGTTCGATGGCGCAGGGCTGACAACCAGAGGTACCGGTCATCATGTCTATTGGTGCATCTAGGGCTACCTGGCCGGTGGCGATCCTCCACATTTCCTGTGGCCTGAAATATCTCCAAAATTATTTGGATAGTAGAGTGTGACACTGCAAGCCGTCTAGCAACCTCACGGACAGATAAACCACTTTCAACCCACGCTATAGCCCTCATTCTTTGTAAGGTGTCAAGACTTCTTCTCGGTGGCATTGTTTTTGCAAGTGATGAAACTACACTAAGTCTGCTGATTGTAAAACAAATTAAGAGTAAATTCTGTTCAGGAAAAGTCGCCATTGCACGTGGAATGTCAATCAGCACGATTACTTCACATGTTTGGTTGTATGGAAGTTTAAAAAAACATATAAAAAATTTGAATTTATGGTCAGCAAACCAAATTGCACGTGATCACCATGGTTGTCGGTGAGTTGTTTTTATGCTTAACGTGCATAGAGGACTGTCGGAGGAAGATATTGCACCCATTTTTACTAAAGACTTCCTTCATTTAATCATTCTATGGTTAAGCTTTCGTTGTCGTATTAGCAACGGCCGACAGAAGCGACCGAAAAACTTGTTATCGGGGAAACGTAGTTTCAGATTTCTCTGCTGGGAAAGAGAGTGTGATAATTCACATCTTCTAGAGATCATAACAACATGATCGTATATAAACTGCGTCTTTCTCAAATCAGTAATCAGAGTCGCTCAGATTTTTTTTGGAGAGCCTAAACACGTTATCTAGAACCACTGGGAACAGATATGTTAATAGTTCTTGGTGTTTTCTTTCTGGATTTCTGGTAATATAAATTTGTGCTTAAGCGATTTAATGTGTTAATTTTACCATTCTAATTGACGGTGACTGTCTAGCGTTAAAACTAGCGAATTAAATAACGCGTAGCTATATTATTCCAGATGTTTAAGTTGTAATGTTAATTTTATCACCCGCTATCACACAGAAAAAGACGGTTTAGTTGACAAATTAATACACTAGGCGACGGATAATTGATGTAATACAATTCACTTTATTTCATAGCGTGTAATCTAGTAAGTGACTGTGTTTGACTATCATGCGACTAAACAAACAGACACCGACAATCAAATAGTTATTAATGACAGTCGATATTTGTTAAAGTGCGCGTATGGATAAATTAAATGATAACTGACCAGATAGGAATAGGCTAGAGACAAAGTGTGCTTATATATAGATATTAGTAGCAGTATTTTTTTCATAATGTTCCTATATCCTTTAGGGCCTGTCCTGACCAACGGCGACCGGCAGTTTTTTTGTTTTGGCTTTATCTTGGGCCTTGTCTCCATTTTACTGATTGGATTAAAGTGTTTTCTGTTGGCTTACGCGTCTCCGAGTTTCAGTTGTGAACAGGACGGGACACGGAGACTAACGAACATTTTAATAGTAAATTTTAACTGGAATTACACAATACCCAGATATATTGTTTTGCATTTTTATCAGCCCACTGGGGTGTGCAAAATATAAAAATTCTACACACATTTGATAGTCGTTTCCAAGTGGATATTTATCCAGAAGATTAACGTTATTTCAGAATCGGCACTCACCAGAGCCAGCCAATATGATTAACCATGAGCATCAAGTAACAATAATTAACAGTTTTTAGCAATCATATGTTTTCCTGCTGTTTACGGGGAACACCAAAGCTCAGAGAGTCTCAGCATTACCTATCCAAGGTGACATTGTGTATCCAGGAAATCAACCACCAAATTATTCATTCAGGTTATTAGATTTAATTATTGAAAGGAAGGACTGGGGCCCAATTTGGACGATAATTACTCTGGACATAAATATGTTCATGGATTTTTACGTCCAACAGATTGTTTCACCAAGAATAGGGTAACAAGCGAGATTGTGTGGCCACGTATGACAGAGTGAGAGAGAGAGAGAGAGAGAGAGAGAGAGAGAGAGAGAAATCTTTTTCTTTAGTACAGGAAACCCTGTATCATATAAAATTATGTTTGGATATTGTTTACTTTTATTGGATAACGTTTAGTGGGAACTGTATTCTTTCTTTACTGTCTATACTGTAACCTAGTGCTAACCTTTAACCTTTTGGGGTTATTAATTGGTTGTGTTTTATCCTCTCAACGAGGGGAGGGCATAGGTATTCTATTATTTTTCTATGCATGTAATTCTGATGTTTTTGATTTTTCTCTTGTAGATATTGGATGTTATAAAGTTTAGTGATAATAAACAGCAAACCAACTAACTTTCTGTGTGTTGGTCAGACCCATACCCAATTTATTATAGTTTTTCACGTTTGTGTGTATTGTTGACACATAGGTGTGGGAGTGTGTATGTGTTTAGTAAACTTTTATTTCTCAATATAAGGTGGTGCAAGATTGTCTTACACTAAACTGTAGTCGTATAGATAGGTTGGGCAAGAGAAACTATTCAGTCCAGAGACATATCTTCTCCTTAGCTATTCACTCGTGAAAATCTATTTCTTACACCTTTACTTCTCACGTACTATCGCCATATCCTATACTCAGGCGGGACTAACATAACGTTAAAGCCTATCTAAGCACGACAGAGAGTCACAACAAGCCCGAGGATGAGAAGAGGTATACAGAAGGTAGCTGTGGACATCTGTCAGCTTGTAGTATTATGAGGTATTAAGGCCGGAGGGTGTGATAGTATTATTAATGTCAAGAAAGTTGACAGATACTGTGAAGATAAGGGAAGTGAACTTGATGGTAGGGTGGAAGTGGTTGACGAAGTCGATGAAGCGGGATAAATCAGCGTCGGACATATCTGTGAGACCTATGCCATCATCGATATATCTGCGGTAAATCGCAGGGAAAGGACTGGAGTATTGTTGCCATATCTGATGCTCCAAACGGCCCAAAGAAAAGGCAGGAATAGCTAGGACCATATTCGTTCCCATAGCAACACCACTAATGTGGTCGAAAAACTGACCATTGAATTCAAAGGAATTAAGTTGGAGGACCATTTTAGCAAGACGGAGAAAGTGTCAGTGAATATAGAAGGACAAGTGCGCTGGTCAAGAAAATCCGAAGAGCTCGGAGACCATCAGAGTGGGGATTTGAGGTATACAGAGAACAGGCGTCTAACAAGAAAAGACGGTAGGAGCGGTCTGCTAAGAGTCGTAAAGAAGAGAAAGTTATAAGAGTATGATTAGTGTCTTTGACAAAGGACGGAAGATTCTCAACGATAGGCTTGAAAATGCTATAGAGGAAGTCAGAAATGTATTCAGTAGGACAGGAACAGGCCGAGACAATGGGTCTGCCAGGGTTATTCATCTTATGAATTTTGGGGAGCATGTAGAATACAGGCTTGCCCAAAGAACTTTCATGAATCCTCAGATGAGATGCACTAGAGGGGGTAGGGGCAGAGCCTTACTGATAATGAGATGTTTAATAGTGCTGTGTACAATGCGATTGTTAGAGACAGCGGCATCGTTGGTCCTGGGCCTGTAGATAGAGCCATTGGTCAGCAGGTCTTTACCTTCACGTAGGTACAAGTCCTTCTGCCAGACGACAATGGCTCCTCACTTGTCAGCCGGATTGATAACAATGTCGTCGCTAAGGCGAAGAAGGAAATGACCATGGGATTCTACAGAAGTGAGATTGGAATAATGCAATCTACGAAGGCGGAGCTGCTGAATGTGATGGATGGTGTTCTTGATATACAGTTCAGGGCATGAGAGGCCCCAGGTTGGGGTGTAAAGGGAGGCTTCGTTAAGTGAGAAAAACATGCGAACATGTCGGATTCAGCCTGAGACTGCGGGGTGCTATCCTCCTGTCTAAAAAGGAACTTCAGCCTCATGCGGCGGTGACATCGATTACTTTTTTTTCTTGTTACTTTTGCAAGAATGTAGAAAATATCTTTATCTGATACAAATTTACGTTTAATTTCCGATAAACATTGTAGCGCATTAAAATTAATGTTACTTCCCTTGAGACATCACGCAACTTTCTATATCTATAACCCCCTTCTTTGTCCTCTTATTTCGCTCATAAATAATCACATCTATTTACTTACTTAGTTGTTCCTCTTCTAAGTGTTGAATGTAGAGGTTTCCCAGACAGAATGCCGTATTCCTCCTGGTTCAGAGATTGTGTAATGTTGTCTTCCCAGCGAACTCTGGGTCGTCTTGGAGTACTCGATCCGTGGATCTTAGTTTGCCATGCTTGTCGTGGTGGGCAAATTTCTCCCATCCCGCAGACATGGCCAAATCATCGTAGTTGGGACGGTTCTACTTGGGTCTACAGTGGCTGGGTTTTGAGACCTTACAGGATCATCTCAGTGCGGACCATGACCCTCCTTCATGCTACTTCAACAACCTTCTTCAGAAACCTTTTTTCTGAGGTTTGAAACTGGCTTTGTGGGTTGTAGCAATTGCCCATGACTCGCATCCAGAGGTCGAGACAGGAATGTACGTGGAGCGAGTTAAGAGCCATTCAATAAATATTACACAAACATAAAGGTATGTTTTCAGGCACTCGTAAGAAATAAAGAAGTAGAACACTTGTTATGTCTTGCGGCTCGCACTAATGACCCGTCATCGAAGCATCATTTTTGGTGATGCCTAGATGGCAGGGAGGATAGTGTGATTCGCTTGCGTTGCTAGGCGGGGTTGTCGCACAGAATTTTTTGGGTTCGAGTCCTGAGTAAGCTACTGACGTCTGTTGTTTTTTCTGTTGTCTAGTGTTCTACTTTTTTATTTCTTACGAGTGCCTGAAAACATACCTTTATGTTTGTGTAATATTTATTTACTGTTTACAGGCCTTGGGTTTCCCTTCCTTATGTGTTATAAAGGTTTAGAGCCATCTTTGTCCCTTCTTGCCAACTTTTTTTTTTGTTTGTTGGGATGAAGAATCCTCGATTTATAACCGGAAAAAAGTCTCCGAGGCGGCTGCTCCTTGGGTAGCCAAATCTTCTTTGACGCCGCCCTTTCAGTCTATGACATCTCCAAGGTTTTTAAGTGGTTGGCCTACTCCAGGATCTGTTGTTCCAGCATAATCTGATGTCTTCTTCCTCCTCGTGATAGCATTATTTTTTTTTGTTTTGTAGCTGTGGCGAGATGGATGTTGGATTGACATTTAGAAAGTTTAGTTCTTAAAACCGGAGAACAGAACTGTTGAGCTAGTGGTAGGAATGGCACTGGACAAAGATAGTTAACTACACGGTTCTAGATGGTAGATGTAGAAGAAATCTGTGTAGTACGTCATCTTCTTGCTAGACCTATCCCATGCTTCAAGGGTGTTATATAAATATGTGAGTGCAGCTCGTATTACTTTGGAAATGTATGGAAGCAATATAAATCACGTCGATCACGTCTTGAGGAATAGTTGTCTCTTCCCAGCACTGGCACAGCATCCTATGCAGGGGATGTAATAGCGTGGTCTTGCATCATTTGATTAAATCAGGAGGAATCCCATCACTACCTGGTGCTTTGCCAGACGCCAAGTTATCAATGGCCTAGCTGATTTCCTCTAATGTTGGTTTGGCATCCAGCTTCTGCATAGTTGGCAGACATTTGGCAGCATCAAGGGCTGCAGGCGTAACGGTATTTTCTCTAGCGTAAAGCTCAGAGTAGTGCTCGACCCACCTCTACATCTGCTTACCCTTATCGGTTAGCTTCTCTCCGCTGATGGTTTTTCGCGGTGCCGTCTTACTTTTTTGGGGGCCAAGTGCTTTCTTTATACCGTCATACATTTGTCTAATGTTGCCTGTTTGCGCTGCGATCTGGATGCTCTCACTGAGCTGGAGCCAATAGTTCGTTCTCTCTCTCTCTCTATGTCTCTCCATGTCTCTCTCTCGCTCTCTCTCTATGTCTCTCTCTGTCTCTCTCTATGTCTCTCTCGCTCTCTCTCTATGTCTCTCTCTCTATGTCTCTCTCTGTGTCTCTCTCACTCTCGCTCTCTCTAGTTTCTTTCTTCATATGTTCTTCGGTGTTCTTGTACCTGTCTTACCCAGGATTCTAGAACAAGAACTACCATGTAAGACTATCAACAAAATGTTTTCTTAATGTTGACCTTACCCAACTCTAGTGTTTCCTGATATCTTGTTCCACTGGCAGTTCTCTAGTTCTTGTCATCAGTTACACATTGGTGACCTTTTAATGCCATTTCAATTTCTTAGTTCTACTCAAACACCCGTTTATGAAAGTGTAACTTCTTGGTTTTTTTTTTGTGTTCTCCATGTTTCACAGCCATACAGTTGGACTGCCGTGATACTTGATTTTACGTTCTTATTTTTGTGATCGACGTGATTTATATTGACTTCCATACATTTCCAAAGTAATACGAGCTGCACTCACATATTTATATAACACTCTTGAAGCATGGGATAGGTCTAGCAAGAAGATGACGTACTACACAGATTTCTTCTACATCTAACATCTAGAACCGTGTAGTTAACTATCTTTGTCCAGTGCCATTCCTACCACTAGCTTAACAGTTCTGTTCTCCGGTTTTAAGAACTAAACTTTCTAAATGCCAATCCAACATCCATCTCGCCACAGCTCCAAAACAAAATCATAATGCTATCAGGAGGGGGAAGAAGACATCATATTATGCTGGAACAACAGATCCTGGAGTAGACCAACCACTTAAAAACCTTGGAGATGTCATAGACTGAAAGGGCGGCGTCAAAGAAGATTTGGCTACCCAAAGAGCAGCCGCCTCGGAGACTTTTTTCCGGTTATAAATCGAGGATTCTTCATCCCAAAAAAAAAAGTTGGCAAGAAGGGACAAAGATGGCTCTAAACCTTTATAACACATAAGGAAGGGAAACCCGAGGCCTGTAAACAGTAAATAAATATTACACAAAAATAAAGGTATGTTTTCAGGCACTCGTAAGAAATAAAAAAGTAGAACACTAGACAACAGAAAAAACTACAGACGTCAGTAGCTTACTCAGGGCTCGAACCCTAGACATTCTGTGTGACAACCCCGCCTAGCTATGCAAGCGAATCACACTATCCTCCCTGCCATCTAGGCATCACCAAAAATGATGCTTCGATGACGGGTCATTAGTGCGAGCCGCAAGACATAACAAGTGTTCTACTTCTTTATTTCTTACGAGTGCCTGAAATCATACCTTTATGTTTGTGTAATATTTATTGAATGGCTCTTAACTCGCTCCACGTACATTCCTGTCTCGACCTCTGGATGCGAGTCATGGGCAATTGCTACAACCCACAAAGCCAGTTTCAAACCTCAGAAAAAAGGTTTCTGAAGAAGGTTGTTGAAGTAGCATGAAGGAGGGTCATGGTCCGCACTGAGATGATCCTGTAAGGTCTCAAACCCCAGCCACTGTAGACCCAAGTAGAACCGCCCCAACTACGATGATTTGGCCATGTCTGCGGGATGGGAGAAGTTTGCCCACCATGACAAGCATGGCAAACTAAGATCCACGGATCGAGTACTCCAAGACGACCCAGAGTTCGCTGGGAAGACAACATTACACAATCTCTGAACCAGGAGGAATACGGCATTCTGTCTGGGAAACCTCTACATTCAACACTTAGAAGAGGAACAACTAAGTAAGTAAATAGATGTGATTATTTATGAGCGAAATAAGAGGACAAAGAAGGGGGTTATAGATATAGAAAGTTGCGTGATGTCTCAAGGGAAGTAACATTAATTTTAATGCGCTACAATGTTTATCGGAAATTAAAGGTAAATTTGTATCAGATAAAAATATTTTCTACTTTCTTGCAAAAGTAACAAGAAAAAAAAGTAATCGATGTCACCGCCGCATGAGGCTGAAGTTCCTTTTTAGACAGGAGGATAGCACCCCGCAGTCTCAGGCTGAATCCGACATGTTCGCATGTTTTTCTCACTTAACGAAGCCTCCCTTTACACCCCAACCTGGGGCCTCTCATGCCCTGAACTGTATATCAAGAACACCATCCATCACATTCAGCAGCTCCGCCTTCGTAGATTGCATTATTCCAATCTCACTTCTGTAGAATCCCATGGTCATTTCCTTCTTCGCCTTAGCGACGACATTGTTATCAATCCGGCTGACAAGTGAGGAGCCATTGTCGTCTGGCAGAAGGACTTGTACCTACGTGAAGGTAAAGACCTGCTGACCAATGGCTCTATCTACAGGCCCAGGACCAACGATGCCGCTGTCTCTAACAATCGCATTGTACACAGCACTATTAAACATCTCATTATCAGTAAGGCTCTGCCCCTACCCCCTCTAGTGCATCTCATCTGAGGATTCATGAAAGTTCTTTGGGCAAGCCTGTATTCTACATGCTCCCCAAAATTCATAAGATGAACAACCCTGGCAGACCCATTGTCTCGGCCTGTTCCTGTCCTAATGAACACATTTCTGACTTCCTCTATAGCATTTTGAAGCCTATCGTTGAGAATCTTCCGTCGTTTGTCAAAGACACTAATCATGCTCTTATAACTTTCTCTTCTTTACGACTCTTAGAAGACCGCTCCTACCGTCTATTCTTGTTAGACGCCTGTTCTCTGTATACTTCAAATCCCCACTCTGATGGTCTCCGAGCTCTTCGGATTTTCTTGACCAGCGCACTTGTCCTTCTATATCCACTGACACTTTCTCCGTCTTGCTAAAATGGTCCTCCAACTTAATTCCTTTGAATTCAATGGTCAGTTTTTCGACCAAATTAGTGGTGTTGCTATGGGAACGAATGTGGTCCTAGCTATTCCTGCCTTTTCTTTGGGCCATTTGGAGCATCAGAAATGGCAACAATACTCCAGTCCTTTCCCTGCGATTTACCGCAGATATATCGATGATGGCATAGGTCTCACAGATATGTCCGAGGCTGATTTATCCCGCTTCATCGACTTCGTCAACCACTTCCACCCTACCATCAAGTTCACTTCCCTTATCTTCACAGTATCTGTCAACTTTCTTGACATTAATAATACTATCACACCCTCCGGCCTTAATACCTCATAATACTACAAGCTGACAGATGTCCACAGCTACCTTCTGTATACCTCTTCTCATCCTCGGGCTTGTTGTGACTCTCTGTCGTGCTTAGATAGGCTTTAAAGTTATGTTAGTCCCGCCTGAGTATAGGATATGGCGATACTACGTGAGACGTAAAAGTGTAAGAAATAGATTTTCACGAGTGAATAGCTAAGGACAAGATATGTCTCTGGACTGAATACTTTCTCTAACCCAACCTATCTATACGACTACAGTTTAGTGTAAGACAATCTTGCACCACCTTATATTGAGAAATAAATGTTTACTAAACACATACACACTCACACACCTATGTGTCAACAATACACACAAACGTGAAAAACTATAGTAAATTGGGTATGGGTCTGACCAACACACAGAAAGTTAGTTATTTTGTTGTTTATTATCACTAAACTTTACAACATCCAATATCTACAAGAGAAAGATCAAATACATCAGAATTACATGCATAGAAAAATAATAGAATACCTATGCCCTCCTCTCGTTGAGGGGATAAGAACCCAACCAATTAATAACCCCAAAAGGTTAACGGTAAGCACTAGGTTACAGTATAGACAGTAAAGAAAGAACACAGTTCCCACTAAACGTTATCCAATAAAAGTAAACAATATTCAAACATAATTATCAAATGTCTGTAGAATTTTTATATTTTGCACACCCATTTATTTCATTGTGTGTAATCTAGTAAGTGACTGTGTTTGACTATCATGCGACTAAACAAACAGACACCGACAATCAAATAGCTATTAATGACAGTCGATATTTGTTAAAGTGCGCGTATGGATAAATTAAATGATAACTGACCAGATAGGAATAGGCTAGAGACAAAGGGTGCTTATATATAGATATTAGTAGCAGTATTTTTTTCATAATGTTCCTATATCCTTTAGGGCCTGTCCTGGCCAACGGCGACCGGCTTTTTTTTTTTTTTTTTTTTGGCTTTATCTTGGGCCTTGTCTCTATTTTACTGATTGGATTAAAGTGTTTTCTGTTGGCTTACGTGTCTCCGAGTTTCAGTTGTGAACAGGACGGGACACGGAGACTAACGAACATTTTAATAGTAAATTTTAACTGGACTTACACAAGACCCAGATATATTGTTTTGCATTTTTATCAGCCCACTGGGGTGTGCAAAATATAAAAATTCTACAGACATTTGATAGTCGTTTCCAAGTGGATATTTATCCAGAAGATTAACGCTATTTCAGAATCGGCACTCACCAGAGCCAGCCAATATGATTTACCATGAGCATCAAGTAACAATAATTAACAGTTTTTAGCAATCATATGTTTTCCTGCTGTTTACGGGGAACATCAAAGCTCAGAGAGTCTCGGCATTAACTATCCAAGGTGACATTGTGTATCCAGGAAATCAACCACCAAATTATTCATTCCCGTTATTAGATTTAATTATTGAAAGGAAGGACTGGGGCCCAATTTGGACGATAATTACTCTGGACATAAATATATTCATGGATTTTTACGTCCAACAGATTGTTTCACCAAGAATAGGGTAACAAGCGAGATTGTGTGGCCACGTATGAGAGAGAGAGAGAGAGAGAGAGAGAGAGAGAGAGAAATCTTTTTCTTTAGTACAGGAAACCCTGTATCATATGAATTATGTTTGAATATTGTTTAATTTTATTGGATAACGTTTAGTAGGAACTGTATTCTTTCTTTACTGTCTATACTGTACCCTAGTGCTAACCTTTAACCTTTTGGGGTTATTAACTGGTTGGGTTCTTATCCTCTCAACGAGGGGAGGGCATAGGTATTCTATTATTTTTCTATGCATGTAATTCTGATGTATTTAATCTTTCTCTTGTAGATATTGGATGTTGTAAAGTTTAGTGATAATAAACAACAAAATAACTAACTTTCTGTGTGTTGGTCAGACCCATACCCAATTTACCATAGTTTTTCACGTTTGTGTGTATTGTTGACACATAGGTGTGTGAGTGTGTATGTGTTTAGTAAACTTTTATTTCTCAATATAAGGTGGTGCAAGATTGTCTTACACTAAACTGTAGTCGTATAGATAGGTTGGGCTAGAGAAACTATTCAGTCCAGAGACATATCTTCTCCTTAGCTATTCACTCGTGAAAATCTATTTCTTACACCTTTACTTCTCACGTACTATCGCCATATCTGTAGTGGTGTTTGATGGTATTGTATGATGTTGATATTACTAAATGTAATCGTATGAGGCCAGCTGTGAAGGCTCCTGAGATAAAATGTAGTTGAGAATTGTCAGAAGGCCTTTCTTGCTACCACTACGACCTCACACTTAATTTTTTTTAATGAATGTGGCTACGTAAAGTGTCTAGGGTACTGTTATGTAGTGTGGTGTGATAGTTTATAAATACACCCACAGATATTTAAGAAGACTAATAATATTAACAAATGTTAAAATACACTGAACTAACTCACGTGTGTAAAATTTTTTGATAGAATTATATTACATTTATTTTGTTCTGGATCAATTTTTTAGGTTGACCAGAACTTAAAAGGATTTAGAGATTATGAACAAAATGCATGGAATATTATATCATAAATGCAATAGTGTACATATATATGTACTATACTAGTTAGTTTTATTAAAATGTTCTAGTAGTCATCTACTTGGGAGGATAGTTAATGTTTGTGCTGTTGGGGTGGCCTCATCACACCTGTCTATATTGACTACACAGTGTCCAGAAAATGGTGGGAATTTTTATGGGGTATTAGTAACTACACAGCGTTGGTGAATGTCCAGCAGACCAGAGGCTCACTCATCTTGTCGTTGTAGCTCTGGTGCTGAAATCAGGTGGTCCCACCTCTCCGTGCTGGCGGGCAATAATGGTGGTCTCTGTCACAAGTACTGCACAGATACACTCGAGTAAAGTCACCAACTGAATAGACACTGCTTGGTTGACAACAGAAACTCGCAGCTCAGATTATGAATAAATAACACAGAATTGCTAGCAAAACTCAGCTGAGCTGCTGGCTATAGTATGGCGTCCCTAAATTTATTACACTTTCTTTCATATGGAAATCACCACACTTTAAAATCTGTGTCTATCACTGAACAACTATTGAAGAATGGCCCCACTTTCGCGTCTGAGCGCTAATGATATGATTGTCTGTGGCCAATCACTGCCTAGGTTTATTTTAAATTCAAATTTCCTACCATAAAGTCATTTCAGTCATGCTTCAGTCAAGTATGGATGGTTATCTGTTAGTCTGTCCGTCTCTACTTGTGTTTCTACAAAATGTACTTGATTTTTGAACCAACCTTTCTCTCCCCTCCAAAATTTTGTCGTTAAAAGTTATATTTAGACACAGCTACCACCCAAAAACCCTCTCCTCCATACTAAGTAAATTTGAACACCTGCGTCTCGAGGTCGTGTTTTTTTGTGCAATTAGCGACACTTTTAGATTCAATACAGTCTGTCAATGATGTGAACAACACTGTCTTTTGTCATTATCTTCAATATTATCTATCCGTCTGTAAAATTAAGAACATATTAGTTCACTGCTCAGAATAGGCCATCCGGCCAGCTAATTTTTATATTCCTAACATTAATATTAAGAAAAAAATACTTTTTAATTTTTGTAATATTCCTAACATCTGCGTTTAGCCGCTGAATTCAAATCAAATGCTTGGTATCGCGCAAAAGCGTCCAATAAATGACTGTGGCGTAACATATCTATGGTCCCTTCTGTCGAGTTGCTTACTTTTTATGTCAACTTGGGAAACGTGACTTTTCTCCGTTCCCCCCCCCCCAATTGCGTCTCCTTAGCCTTTCTAGTCTCACGCAATCTTTCCAGTCATATTTTTTTTCCTTTTTGATCCGCCGTTCCCCTCCTGTCTAGCAAGTCAATTATTATGGAGGATGATGACCCGCGGTCTAGGCGATCATGTACTATTCGCAGCCTACGCATTATGTTTTTATCCTTAAATGTTATCTTTGGAGGGATTTTACCGTTGTATCTCTGTCAATTTCACTACACATCTCCCCACTTGAAAACATGCCTATGGCAAGTTCCAAAACCAGCGATACACATAGGTAAAATTACTCCTCACGTCTGCCACTACTCTAATTTTGATCACAGGGGTGCCGACTGAGGAAATCTGCACCGACATTCAATTTGCCTGGGATATATTGGATACTAAACTGATAAGGTTGAAGCAATAAAGACCACCTCAGCAATCTTGCGTTTTCATGCTTAGCCTGAGACAAGAACACGAGAGGCTGATGGTCCGTCTCCACCACAAAAGTCCTACCATACAGATAGATTTGAAACTTCTTTATTGCCCAGATTAACGCTAAACATTCTTTTTCGCTTGTGGAGTATCCTTGTTCCGCCTTATTCAATTTGCGGCTTGCATAAGCGACTGGTTTCAGTTCCCCATCAGGTGAAGATGATCTTTGCAACAAAGCCCTCCGAGTCCTACATTACTTGCATCGGTTCTTAAGACAAAGTCCTGTGTCAAATCAGGCAGTTTGAGAATAGGCTTGCTAGTGAGTTTTTCCTTTAACTCTTGGAACGCTAGTTCACATTGTGCAGTCCAAATAATTTTATCTGGAAGTCCCTTGCGAGTCAGATCAGTCAGAGGAGCACAAATAGCGTTAAAATTTTTGATGTATTTCTGATAAAATCCGCATAACGACACGAATGATCGCACGTCCTTTTTTGTTTGTGGCCTAGGTGCTCTCTGCAGTTTTTCCAAGTTCTTAGGATCAGGGGTCATATTACCCTGATATACAGTGTGTCCCAAGAATTCCAACTCTTTGCATCCAATACAACATTTTGTTGGCCTAGCAGTTAAGTTCGCCTCCCGAAGTCTATCAAACAACATCTCCAGAGCTTCAATGTGTTCTTCAAATGTCTCTGTGGCGACGAGAATATCATCCATGAAATTCGTGATACATGGGTTATTCAGGGGATCCAACAATTTGCGCATCATCCTTGAAAACACACTCGGAGCATTTTTCAGTCCGAATGGTAGCATATTGAATTCATAATGTCCATCCGAAGTGCTAAAAGCCAAATAAGGTCTCACTTCAGGCTTCACTGGGATCTGGTAATAGCCTTTACTAAGATCCACCTTTGAAAAGTATTTTGCCTTGTTCAGTCTGGCAAATAACTGTTTTGTGTCTGGTAATGGATCCACTTGTCCTTCTGTGACAGCATTCAGTTTCCTGTAATCTATGCACAGTCTGTGTTCCCCAGACGGTTTTCTCAACAAAACGACACTAGAACTAAAAGATGATTCACTGTGCGAAATAATCCCCTCCTTCAACAAATACTCTATTTCTTCCTTCAATGCCTTCTCCTTCGCGAACGGAATAGAATAGGCTCTCATACAGATTGGGTTTGAGTCTACCAGTTTCATGTCATACTGTAGCAAATTTGTATGGCCTGGTTTATCTGTTAATACATCTGTATGTTCCTCCAGAACCTGTTGAACTCTCTCCCTCTGGTTTTTAGTCAGGTGCTTACTGACTTTTACCTGTGCTGCTGTTTCACAAGGATGTAATGGGTATTCATGTGAGGTGAGTGGTTCTTTTTGCATCTGGGTTGCAATAGCCAAGGTCAATAAGGGGGTGCTTTCCTGGAGTGGTCTGTCCAGATACTTCTTTAACAGGTTTACATGATAAACTTTCTCCTTCCCCTTTTTGTCAATTTTATAGTTTGTTCTAGACACCTTCTCTAGAACCGTATATGGACCTTGCCAACCAATTTGTAATTTATTCTGGCTTCCGGGTAGTAGAAGCAGCACCTTCTCTCCGACTGCCAGTTCCCTGTCCTTTGCCTTCCTATTAAAATATGCTGCATGTTTCTTCCTGGCTTGTTTCAAATTATCATTTGCCAGTTTCCATCCAGCTTTCAAACGAGTGGTCAGTTCGTTCACGTATTGATACGATGAGGTAACAGTCTCTTCCGCCTTCTCATCTGTCCAGGTCCTTAATAAAGCTTCTAATGGACCTTTTATTGGCCTCCCAAATAGCAGAGTTGCGGGAGCCATCCCGGTTGAACTATGTGGTACCTCCCGGTACGCAAACAATGCGGCGGGCAGGAATTGATCCCACAGATCCGGTTTTTCGTGTGCCAGCTTTCTCAGGATAGAAATGAGAGTCCCGTTGAACCTCTCTACCTGGCCGTTCCCTTGTGGATGGTACGGACTACAATGAAAGTGTCTGGCTTGAAATAGCTTAAAAACTTCTTCCGTTAGTTTCCCCTTGAACTGAGAACCATTATCCGTCAAGATTTGATGCGGGAATCCTAATCGGGTAAATATTGTAAGTAGTGCCTCTGCTACATGTTTTGAATCAATTGATGGCAGGGCTACCGCCTCTCCCCACATAGAACAAGTGTCCACCAGAGTAAGGATGTAACTGTTCCTCCTCTTGGTCCGAGTGAGAGGTCCTACAATATCCACTGCAACCCTCTCAAAAGGTGTTCCCACTATGGGCATTTCCCCTAGAGTTGCAGGAGCAGTCCAGTGCTTTGGAGCTACCCTTTGACATTCTGGGCAGGATTTGACATATCTTTTTATATCCTCCGTTATCCCTGGCCAGAAGTAATGACAAGCTATACGCTGTCCTGTGGCGCTGATCCCCATGTGACCACTGAAGGGAATCGCATGCCCGAGTTCCATCACTTTATCTCTATATGAAGTGGGAAGAACCAGCTGGTTGTGACCATTTGTTCCAGTTCCGGCCTTCCTGTATAAGAGTTTGTTCTTCATGAAATATTCCCCCTTGCTCGGAGGTGTGTGGCATTTGGGCAATTTTTTAAAACAGGGCTTGAGTGTCCTATCCTCAGCCTGCGCCTTCCTCATCTCCTCTGGATGAGCATTTATAGGTTCACCTTCTTCCTCCTTCTTCTGTGACCTGGTCTGCACTGTCGCCATGATCACAGGTTTCTCGGGATTCCCCAAGAAGACGTATCTACACCCCAATATCAGAGGGTAGATTGGTTCATCTATCACTGCTGCTCTGATTTCTCCTTCCACATAGCGAGTTTTCACCGTTATCCTTGCGATGGGAAGTGTCATGAGTGGTATGTCCTTAGTCGCCCCTTGTATTTCCACTGTTTCTGTGGTATACTGACTTGGGTCCACTAGGCTAGACTTCACAACTGAATCATAATCCAAACCTGTATCATAAAGGCACCTTATGGTGACCCCATTACAAATAACATCCTCACAAACTGGGGGGTGATAAGGTTCCTGTTGTCCTTAGGATTAACCTTTAATCTTTGCGTCCCCGACTTCATTGCAGCAATGTTTGAAGGTTTCCTTCTACAAAATTCGGTGTTATGGTTATCCTTCTTGCACCATTTACACCATCTTTTTCCTTGGTTCAACGGTTTTCTTTCATTGAACTTTTGGTCATTGAACTGTGAGTTTCTGTCGCGATAGTCATTTCTTGGCCGCTCAAAGTTTGTCCTACCTTTATTTCCCTGCTCTCTATTATCAAATTTATTAAATTGCTGTGGAGCTTTAAAATTGTCTATGTGCTTCTTTTTAGCACCACTTACCTCTGCCTGGGCTGCCTGATACCTCTCAGCAACATTTAAAATTTCCCCCAACTTCTCTGCACCTTGTTCCATGAGAAATTTTCTCATGTCTGGAGCCATGGACTCTCTCAATTGCTCAATCATGATCATTTCTTTAAGATCTTGGGTCTTCCCCAGAGCCGTCCATTTCTCCAAATAGGTTTCTAGTCTAGCAGAGAATTGGTGGTATGTCTCCCCAGACAACAGTTTGGCATTTCTAAATTTCTTACGATAAAATTCACCATTCTTCTCGTACCTTAATAACAAAGCCTGCTTTAACATGTCATAATTGTCTTGGTCTTCCCTGTTCATTTTGGCAAATACTTCATAAGAAGTACCTCTCAATCCCTGTGATAGCTTTAAACTCCACCTCTCTCTCTCTAACCCATATGTAGTAGCTAATAACTCAAAACGTCCTAGGTACCCCTCTATGTCATCGTCTTTTTCAACAAAATGGTCTAAATGAAACCCCATAGCTGAGTTTGAGGCTCCCAGACTGGGCGTAGCATCTGAGGCAAAAGGGCTGGCACCATTTTCAGGAGCCGGGCCTTGTAATTCCAGCTCCCTTAGTCGTAATTCGTGCTCCCTTTGCAACCTTCTATCTTCTGCCTCCCTTTCGGCAGTCAACCTTTTTTCTTCTGCCTCCCTTTCGGCCTTTTTATCTTCTGCCTCCCTTTCGGCCTTTTTATCTTCTGCCTCCCTTTGCTGTCGTTTTTCTTCTGCCTCAATCTGCAGCCTCTTAATTTCTCTATCAGCCTCTAACCTCTTCTCTTCAGCTAACCTCCTTTCTTCCCGTTCAATATATTTATCACATTCAGCCGTTACGTATTGAATTAAAATTTGACCATCCATTCCCATCTCCTTCGCGGTGAGCACAGCAGCTGATCTAAATTTTGCCAGCTCCGCCATACTTTTTAGACAATATAATAATATACAAGCTAAATCTCTAACCAGTAAATACACTAAGTACTTCTTATGACTATAGTCTAACTAATTCTAACTAACCAGTTAACTAATTAATTATTACTGGCTGTGAAGATTCACCAACTTTTATCTGCAGGGACACTTTTAATTTTAAAGGGAATTTTACAATTTATTTCCCTACTTTTATTTCTCCCACCAGGAGATCCTAATATTACTGTTGGGCTAATTATCCCTGGACAAGACCCCAATTTATGTAGTGGTGTTTGATGGTATTGTATGATGGTGATATTACTAAATGTAATTGTATGAGGCCAGCTGTGAAGGCTCCTGAGATAAAATGTAGTTGAGAATTGTCAGAAGGCCTTTCTTGCTACCACTACGACCTCACACTTAATTTTTTTTAATGAATGTGGCTACGTAAAGTGTCTAGGGTTATGATATGTAGTGTGGTGTAATAGGTTATAGATATACCCACAGATATTTAACAAGACTAATAATATTAATAAATGTTAAAATACACTGAACTAACTCACGTGTGTAAAATTTTTTGATAGAATTATATTACATTTATTTTGTTCTGGATCAATTTTTTAGGTTGACCAGAACTTAAAAGGATTTAGAGATTATGAAAAAATGCATGGAATATTATATCATAAATGCAATAGTGTACATATATATGTACTATACTAGTTAGTTTTATTAAAATGTTCTAGTAGTCATCTACTTGGGAGGATAGTTAATGTTTGTGCTGTTGGGGTGGCCTCATCACACCTGTCTATATTGACTACACAGTGTCCAGAAAATGGTGGGAATTTTTATGGGGTATTAGTAACTACACAGCGTTGGTGAATGTCCAGCAGACCAGAGGCTCACTCATCTTGTCGTTGTAGCTCTGGTGCTGAAATCAGGTGGTCCCACCTCTCCGTGCTGGCGGGCAATAATGGTGGTCTCTGTCACAAGTACTGCACAGATACACTCGAGTAAAGTCACCAACTGAATAGACACTGCTTGGTTGACAACAGAAACTCGCAGCTCAGATTATGAATAAATAACACAGAATTGCTAGCAAAACTCAGCTGAGCTGCTGGCTATAGTATGGCGTCCCTAAATTTATTACACTTTCTTTCATATGGAAATCACCACACTTTAAAATCTGTGTCTATCACTGAACAACTATTGAAGAATGGCCCCACTTTCGCGTCTGAGCGCTAATGATATGATTGTCTGTGGCCAATCACTGCCTAGGTTTATTTTAAATTCAAATTTCCTACCATAAAGTCATTTCAGTCATGCTTCAGTCAAGTATGGATGGTTATCTGTTAGTCTGTCCGTCTCTACTTGTGTTTCTACAAAATGTACTTGATTTTTGAACCAACCTTTCTCTCCCCTCCAAAATTTTGTCGTTAAAAGTTATATTTAGACACAGCTACCACCCAAAAACCCTCTCCTCCATACTAAGTAAATTTGAACACCTGCGACTCGAGGTCGTGTTTTTTTGTGCAATTAGCGACACTTTTAGATTCAATACAGTCTGTCGATGATGTGAACAACACTGTCTTTTGTCATTATCTTCAATATTATCTATCCGTCTGTAAAATTAAGAACATATTAGTTCACTGCTCAGAATAGGCCATCCGGCCAGCTAATTTTTATATTCCTAACATTAATATTAAGAAAAAAATACTTTTTAATTTTTGTAATATTCCTAACATCGGCGTTTAGCCGCTGAATTCAAATCAAGGCCTTGGTATCGCGCAAAAGCGTCCAATAAATGACTGTG